>LPNX011102127.1:135364-201493 GCA_001517045.1 Pseudotsuga menziesii | reverse complement strand
CAGACATCCCCCTCCCCCTCTCCTAACCTATTACCCACCCCCCCACCCCTTCCTCCTACTGTCCATCTCCCCATCTACTAACACATTGTCTCACTCTCTTTCCTCCTTTATCCACTTACCTGAAATATAGTAACAACCCCATTGGTCTCTACCTATAACTCCTTAACACTCCCTCTTGATGTCTACCTTTAACATCTTACCACCCCCTCCCCCAAACCTTTAAATGGTACAAGAACAAAAAAATAATATAGTTATAAACCATGTGCTCATTTCTCTTAATCAAATCATGTGCTCGTTTTTGTTAATAAAATCGCATGTGTGTTTCATTCAATCAAAATGAGTGCACGTTGTTCTTAATAAAAAACCATACTCATTATTTTCTCATATGCTCCTAGACACCCCCACATTAATATAACTCCCCCACCCCCCATGCACTCCTAAAATCCTAGTCACCCCATACAAATCCCTATGTATCCCCTCTATCACATGCACACATACACCCCCACATTAATATAACCCCTCCCCCCAACTCCTAAACTCCTAACACATCCCTTCCTATCGATCTCTCTCACACACACATCCACAGGTCACCCCAACCTAGAAAGAACCCCCCCCTCCACTTTATCTGTGTTGCTCTCTCTTTCTCTCTCACACACATCCCTATATTTCCCCTTACAACTAACACCACCTAACCTATAGCCTACAACACCTAGAAACCCCCACACACATCCCACCAATGGAAAATGAGAGATTAGTGACCAAAAATTGACCAAAATTTACATATCAATTACCGTTTTTGGTTTGGAGATCACTGGTGGCTAATTTACGGTCTTTTATTACACGAAGAAAATTGGTCATCTTTATTTTGGTCATTTTTAGCTTGTCAATTGGTCAATCATTTGGTCATATATTTTAATCAATGACCATATATATGACCACATTTATGACCAAATTAATGACCACATGACAAACTAAAATATGACCAAATTTAGTTGCATGATAAAAGACCGTAAATTAGCCACCAAAACTGTTTTTTGGTCATTGATATGTGAAATTTGGTTGTTTTTTTATCATTTATATCTCATTGTTCGGTCACATACCTCTCAAGTTTTGGTCATTTCATATGCGAAATTTGGTCATTAATCTCATTTATTGGTCATTAATTTAGTTATTTGTACTCGATTTATGTGTGGTTCTTATATTTTAGTAGTTTTAATGGTGTCCATGATTAATCAATATAAATTTTTAATATGATATTATGTTTAAATTAAAAAAATCATACATTATTTATCATCATCTAATACACATGTGAATTATGAAATGACACATTAATTAGTTAATTACAACACTTATAAATAATATAAAGTACAACCATATAAGTTTTAAACCACACAAATTATATTATATGAAATGTCAAGTATTACAATAAATATGTTTTTTTTCAAAAATGATCTCCATTTAACTTTACATGAAAGCCATCTAGTACGTCGATGACTTTTCAAAATATTACAATGGATAAACCATCCCACTTGTACTTGTCTACTAAGCCATACTTAGCTCCTGTGACAGCTTCAAAACCATACTTAGAAGCTTGAAACCCTCAACAATAGGCTTTTCATACTCAATGACCCACTTTCTGAGCTTTCTATATGTGCACATGCTTATGTATCCGCACCGCACATGCTTCTAATCTTTCTGTGCTTTATATTTGTGCGTGTGCTTCTGTATCTGCACTGCATCGGCCTCCCTCTTCATAGTGTTATAAATATTGTGAGTAAGTTTACCTACAAACAACATATGTTAAGCAATAAATTTTGTTGCTCACTAAAAAGAGAAAACAAATAACTGAAAAATGTACATAGTAATTTCATAATATTTAGCATGCCCAAAAGAAACAATTCCAATAAACAACATGTGTACTCAAAATGCATAAACATTTATAACCAGCATACCCACAAATACATGAACATGAAATACCTCTCCGTAAGACCTGCAGATCAATGACAACATTGTGCAAAGCAAGAAATTCTTTCAATCACATACACTTGTTTTGAATTGTTCTTCCACTCAAGCCACATATCTTTCTCCGGTCTTTCATCTTCTTGCTGCTGAAATATTTAATTAGGAAACCAATCCCAACTATGCATTGTAGTCTCATTGACATTTTTTTATTATTCATAACCATTACAAAAGTTATCTTATCTTATTTTAAACATCCCATCTCTAGTGTCTTAAAAAATATCTAGAACTAGTCAATTACTGCTTAGACATATAACTATTGATAAAATACTAGGAAAGAAAGGTTAACAAAACTTGTATAGACAAAAGGATTAATAAAAATACAAGCTCCATCGCAACGAACATTCTTTTACTTTTCAAAGGCTCCTTTAGTGATAAGTCTCAATGCAAATGTAGTCGGTCCTAATGCTATTAATCCAGCTGGGAAACACTACACATTTATAAACAAAAACATGGTTGTGACTTAAAAGTTATAAATGTATATTGCGAGCATGATATTCAACATGAAAAATGAAAATAATATATAGATCTAGAGGTTACGACTTGTTTTAATAAATTCAAAATGCATGTATGATAATTATCCAAGCGCTCCTCTATAAACATGAGCATCAAAAACACCAAAAGTTGCACTTATGGAAGATATGCCAATTAATGTCCTCAGTCCTACCTTACCATATGTTTCAAGGTCCAACTACTCACAAAATAAACATCATTAAACTACGAAGATGCAACTCTACAAATTCATTTGTGGAAAACATCGTACTGCCACGTTAATCTCTGAATACCTACAACCAAAACAAGGAGTATACTTATGTTAAAAAGTACAAATCCCATTAGAATTAGTTGTTTTGTATTGATAGTCACTTGAAATTATGACAATAAAGCATTTTTTATCAATGGAAATGGTTGGTATACTAGATTAAACACTCTTTAAGGATGGTATCGTTGCACAAAAAATAAAGGTATCATAAGTTTCGATAATGAAATGTATATCCCTACTGCCCATTAATGTTTCACATAAGTAACAACAAAGAAACCAAACATAATGATAGTGTATTACATTAATTAGCAACAACAGTAGCAACAACCGAAATTACAAACCAATAGATTGAGAGAGAACCATTCTAACTAATTGATTCATTTTTAAGACTTTTATTTAGTTACATATAGTGAATGACTCATAATTTACTATTTTAAAGTTTTAATATAACGTTATACAAAATTTTATAGTTGTTTTGAAAATTACACCAAGTTTGTCCTTGAGATATATAAACTTATCTAGATCAAGACGCTCTCAAGTTGCACAGCATTGCAGTTTGTTTCTTCATTCTTCACTAACTATCAACTGTAATGGCAATGCAATTCCACATACTTGTCCACTCCTTAAAATAGAATTCTTCGTAAATTCCAAAATTCTATGAGTATCTTCAGGAAGTGTAGTGGGAGCACCTTTGTATCCTCATGAAGTATCCTCCTCAACCAAACTATCTCACAAGATATCATCATTGCTACCTTATAATCCATTCTAGCAAACCATCTCACAAGATACCATCATTTCTAGCATATAATCCATTTTAGTGGAGGAAAATAATATTGCACGTTGCTTCTTACTTAGTGATGAAAATGCACATGTACTAAGATGGAACCCACCTAATATGAATCTATATACCATATAAGTTAAAAATCCTTTCCTCTACCATATAAAATTCCATACTTAGGAACCCTTCACATATCTCAAAATTCAGCTCGTTTTCACTCAATGATTAGTCTTAGTAGTTGTAACATGTAATAACCCAAAAATTCAAAAAAATTTAAAAGCTTCCATGTAACATAAAATGTTCAAAGATGTCACTTCCTAAGAACCAATAACTGCTAGCGGTTACTCAAGCAATAGTATTTAGAATTGAGCATTGTAATTCTTTAGTTTCTATATAATTTATTTGTTTATCTTTGAAGTACTATGTTACGGATGTTAAATTCAGCAGTTTATGTTTTAAAAAGGACAGGAAAGAAAACTACATCTAAACCTGATACTAAGTGTGTTCTTATTGTCTTCTGACAAGTAGAAAAAGAACCTTAGTTGAGATCGAGGCTTACTTAGCTTACAACTAATGCAGTGAAGTGATGCTTCTTTTACAGGTTCTATACAAGTAAGCAATTTTGTTACCAGTAATTCCAGATCGAGCAAAATCACTCAACTAGCATAGGATAAAATGCTCATTAAATTGTTTGTTTAACAGCTTGAACCCATAAGAGGTATTGTTGATATTTTTATTGTTAGAGAATTGCATACATGTTTGTAAAACACTATTGTAATAGAATGGGTTTAGTTGAGTTATGCTTATTGCCACAATACTTGTTCAATTAACTTTCCTCTTTGTGTTTTCAGTTATAGACTTGTATTTAATTTTAGATGGTGCATGTTATGGACGGATCTAATTCTGCCATTAAGAGCACAGTAACCTAAGAATTCTATACACTAAAACATATGTTAAAATTTTTTGTGACCAAAAATACATATTTATCGTTAGTGTTTGGTATAAAGTACTGTTTATATTTATTCAAGTTCTTTCCAAAACTTTAATTATTTTATTCTAATGATTCTCCTTAATAAGTATTTGTATTTAATTTTCTTGTATATGAAATATCATTTTATATGATTTTTTGTTTACAATGCATATATTTGTAATTTTAAATCCATGATTAGACTAAATCCCAGCTAAAGGATCTCTATGGTTAAGTTTTTCTATATGAAGTTCGTTCATCCTCCATTGTTTGTATCATCCTAATACCAATAGTAAACATTATTTAAAATGAGGAGAACATAGATATGAAAAAGTTAAAGTTTAAAGTTATGTATAAGACCATAGTCTCTCGGGATTACCTTCCACATTAATGTTTTTGGTTTAATAAACAGAATCAAAACATAAAGAAATGAAACTCAAGGAAATAGGCTATTGTAAGGTTTTGATCTTTACAAATGTGTGTAGGTTAGATGAGAATCTTGAACTATAGCATGAAACCCATAACTTGCAAGTAATTTGGTGGAAATGTGGTTGGTGTTCAATGATTAGGGTTTAGTTAACTTTGGAGGCAAGTATAAGGCTGTTCATAACCTAAAATCATGTTTCAGTTCAATTGTTTGCAAAACTATGGAGTGAGCAGCCATAGGATCATGGACACAAGGCTTAGTGTCACTCCATTGAGTGTATGTTTCCTTTCCAGATTCGTTCCTTCACTGTGTAAGAGATTTAATTAATTTCTGAATCGAATTAGGGTGATACTCTTCAGCACTACTATCCTAGCTTCGTAATCAACACTCTTGTTTATGATTTGACCCTACGAGTGGTTTTCACTATACACTGTGTGGTGATAGTTTTTTTTAAGGAATGAGATTGGTTCTTGACCGTAAAAAGATGGTTAGAAATGAGTAACAAATTCTATGTTTTACTGCTTAATTTCCAGTGTGGGTTTGAACCTTACTTCACCATGGCTTGGGACTTCACACTTGAACACTGCAAGTTGTGTTTCTTCTGGCAGTGCTCTACTTTGGCTCATGGTAATATTGAAGGAAGCTAGGGTTGGATCACAACGTCCAAACAACTACAAAAAACTCTCTCGGGTAAGAATCGAATGTGTTTAAAAACTCTTTTGCACAAATTAAAGTTATTATTTTGTAAATTAAGTGTATTTAAAATTCAGCTTTTTTATTTGTGCAGGCTCTTTAAACAATGGCTCGTTTCTGAAGGACTCCACCACCAAGGCATCCATGATGGAATTCATCTCGGTAAGCCTCAGTTTCACCTGAGTTTTTCATGTACTAGTTGTATGGTGTTTTTAGGAAGGTTCTGTCGTGTGATTGATGGTTACTTGTTCGACCATGACTATTTAAATGCTCTTTTTGTTTTCAAATTCCTAGTAGCTATTTCATAAAGAAAGGATGTGGGATTTTACTGCCATGACTTAAAGAATTAATTTTTGAGCCTTTTAGACCATCGTTGAATTATAATGATGTTGTTTGATATTGGTTTTAAGCCGTGACTTTATTTGAATAGTCCATTGGGCTGTTATATGAGGATTTTTTTAGGGTTTAAAAATCCCTAATGGCTGTTCTTGCAGAAATTATTTTCGAAGGGATTTCATAGCCGAAACAAATGTTTGGTTTTTAAGTGAACTATGTTTGTATGTATATACTTTTATTCAGGATTTTAAGCCTTGACTGGTGATGTAAAAGGTCATAGGTCGAGACTATGTCTATTCAGTTTTGTTTTTGATATTAAAAGAATTCTTACAGCTTAAAGTTGAATTAACAGTATCTTAGTTTGGATAATATTTATATATCGGGATCATTTTAACTATTCTTATTGTTATTTACCTTTTGGGAGTTTAGGGTTAAGTATATTATTAATTAGTTTTGTTTCTCTTCAAAACAATTATGATTTGAGGAATTTTGACAATGGAAAGATTTGATAGTAACATAATTATTGATTCTGGAAATAAAATAGAGAAACGATATTAGTTGAATAAATTTACCTCATTTCTATATTTTTGGAATATACTGTTAGGTTTTGATATTTATAAATTGTGAATTTATTTTATTATGAAAATACCAGTTCTTTTACAAACCCTAATTCATCTTCAATTATTTATAGACTTAGTTTTCATTTTTCTATTAACCCTAGTTTTGCATTTCCACTTAGGTGCACTAATTAGGTAACTCTTAACCTTATGTATTGTCTTTGTTAATTTAAACTAAATCTCAGTAGTTACATTTTTCTATATTATCTAGTTTTTTATTAACATATTATATTTATAACATATAGTTTTTCTAGTTTTACTGTGCAAATTATTACCTAGACTAGTGTGTAATACTTAGGGTCTTTCCTCTGTCTCTATTTAGATTGTTTAAATATCTTAAGTAAATAATAAAAATACAAAAGAAATCCTATAACAATTTATACAAAAAACCTATATAAAATAACCATTTGCATCTCCATCAATACTTCATTGAATCAACTATTTGAAAATAAACTACCTACTGTACTAGAGTACTACCTTGCAAAAGGTGTGGAAAAATACAGTTTAGGTATTTTCTTTATACCTATTAATTAACTAGAAATTTCTCTACTTATTTACCCTAATCTAGATAGTTACTAACTTTCATAGCATATACATTTCTCCTATCTATCCCTAATAGAAATAAAATAGAAATGTGTTATATAATTGATAAATCTTAAGCTTTCCAGATACGGTAAATAATTTAAATGACTGAACTAAACAAGTAAACCCTAGAAGTATAGATGAGGTGACAAAAACTTAAGGAACCTATTCCTCCTAACCATCTACTGGAGAAGAGTTGGACTGCAATTCTCAGGACACTCGAGCTTGTCTCTTGCTCCACCTGGTAGAAGTACTAGGTGAGAGATGTAGTCTAGAAATCCTCTGCAACTCTACTGAGTGTTTAGCAATAACTCAGTTCTAGTTGCAGTAGTATCAACTTAGCTTAGAATTATTGCACTAGTTCAGGTATTCATCAGTTATCCACTCAAACTTACTTCATCTAGTCCCCTCCATCGAATTCTCTTTTACACTTCATTCACTTAGAATTATCACAAATCAAGAATGGGCATCCTCACCGGTATTCAATGGGAAGTTTTAGTAGCATGCTTAGGTATTTCAGGTCCGTTTTTACTTAATGAGCCACCTGCTTCTGTTCCACTTTCTTTGGGAATCATGACCACAAAAATAGGGAAGTGTCCACCTGTAACAACTAGAAGTAGTTTGAGGATGCTTCCACATGTCAATCTGCTCTCAACCAAGCCTCTTCCATCAAGTGACCAATAAACCACTCATTTAATAGCTTTCCTAATGTATTTTCTCATCTTTCATTTATTTATTAATAAAATATTCTGAAATTACATTAAATTTTCCTTGACCCCACTTGGTCATTAATTACAAACTTCAACATAAAATATAACATAATGTTTCTTAAAATGTAAATTTTTTTTGGAAATTGGGGCATGTGACATACACACCCCCTTAATTTATAACATCTTCCTCGATGTTATTTATTCTTCATCCTCAGAATTGCCCTAAAACAAAATTGGATATGCATCCCACATATGACTTTCCAATTCCCAGGTGGCTTCTTCTAGACTGAAGTACTTCCATTGCACCTTCACCTGACCAATGGTGCTATTCTGAAGCAAAATCTCCCTCCTTTTGAGGATACACTCTGGTTCCACCAGAAAATCTCCTTTGGGTTCCATGTGCACATCATTCCAGTTAATAATATGAGTAGCATCATGCACATATTTTTTTAACACAGAAATATGAAAAACATTATGAACCTTTAAGTTTCACAGTAAAGCTAACTGATATGCTACCTGTCCTATTCTGAACAGTATTTCAAAGGGTCTGCAACATCAGGGTTCTAACTTAGCACAACTTCCTAAACTTAGAGAACTCTTTTTAGGTCTCACCTTAATAAAGACATGTTCACCTACCTGGAACTCCTTTTCAGGTATTTCTTATTTTTGGGGTAATGGGGTCCATCAAAAGTATGTAGTGTGGGTACTTGTTGGATGCACAATTAAATTACACATCCAACGAGCTCTCCCACTCATAATTTGAGTAAAAACATAGGGAGATATGTCAATAATATGAATAAAAAAAGTAGTTTTTTTCATTCTTCCTCCAAAATTAATAACTATTATTTTATTATTTAACTATTATTTTATTATTTTAACTATTATTTTATTATTTTCTTTAGGAGGCCCATTTTAGACCTCAAATTTCCTATAATGTCTTGCTAAGGCTTGGTAGTGATTATTGTAAGCAAACTCAATCAAGTGTAAGTAATCTTCCCATTTACCTGGTTGTTCTTTTACATATATTCTCAGCGGATCTTCCAATACCTGATTCACTCTTTTAGTCTTCCCATCTGTCTGAGGATGGAAAGAGGTACTTAAATTTAATGTAGTATTTAATCCCTTAAACAAAGACTTCCAAAAGTTTCCCGTAAACTTAGGATCTTTGTCTAAAATTATCCAATTTCAGTATTCCATGTAAACGAAAAATTTGTTTTTAGGAAAATATCAGCAATATTTGTAGCTTTATAAGTAGGTTTTACATGTATAAAATGAGCTTCCTTGCTTAGTTTATCAACAACTACCATTATCGATTCATTCAAGTTTTGATTTCTAGGTAATTCTGTAATACACTAGTACAAAATGAGGATTTAGCTACTATGTGACTAAAAATTCTAAATGAGGTTTTTCAAGTGATTTACTACTAAATATGAGTAATTTTGACTAACCCAACTATAAACGACTAAAATTTAAGACTAATTTAGTCACCAGTTAACAAATATGACTAGATAATAGGTGATAGAGTTAAAAATGACTAAGATAAATGACTAATTTAGTCATGACATAAAAATGACTAGCTAGAAGAATATGAATTAGTAATTTATGTTAGTCATTTTTAATTGTGTCATGGAGAATTGCAATTTTTTCAATGAAGTGTAAATTGTCTAACATATATTAGTAATATTGGTGCCATGCACCTCGATCGTCAAAGATCCAATAAAGCAATTGCACAAATTTTCTCTTGACCATCTTTATCCCTGATGCACCATTGAAGCAAACCCGGTTAAGCGCGTGCACAAAGAAAATTACGTTCCTTATATTACATCAATTACAAATTAGGTACTAGAACCAATACCATATTGATACCTAGAAGCATCATAGCTAATTTTTGGTCATATGTGTCCTCCATTACCCTTTTCAACTAATCACATCTTTTGGGTCGATTATAGTTCTTATGCCAAAGGTAATTATGAAAAACTTATGAGAATGTCAATAATCATTATGATGACAATTATAATGAAGATGATCATGATGATGCCATGAATGATGATTATGATGATAATGACAATGATGATGACAACAACAACAATGGTTATGATGGAAATGATGACATTGTTGATTATGTGATTGTATGATGAGAGACAGTGATCACAATTGCAAGAGACAATTTTCATATTGTAGTGAGCATTCTAGATCTCAGTTGTAGATTATAAGTTTTTCCAGGGAAGAGTCACTTATTTTTTGTCTATTGGATTGAAGATAAATGTATGGTTTGTCTATCTAGTTTGCAGAGAGGATTTGAATCATTTTCATGTTTGTTTTGGTCTAGATCCAAAGGTTTTATCTGAAGGATTATTGTAGTGTTGTTGTAATTAGATCCAGCATCAAGAAGAAGACAAACATTTGTTGGTTTTCACCAGTTGGGGTTTCCAGGGTAAATTCTTGTGTCTATTTTCTGTGGTTGCATTTTTTTTTCTGTGGTGCATTTATGGTTTCTTATGCAGTTGTATTCTTAGTCATTAATGTTTAGTAGTTAACTGAGGAACACATTAATAGTTTTCTCTAATCAATAACTGTATAAGGGTATAAAATTTAAGTTTGAGCATAAATTGAACTCATGTTTTTATATGAAGAGTTTAACAAACTTTTGTTAAGCAAACATTTCTTCAAACACTTTGCATGCAAGTATGTCGTCAAACACTTGGATTGTAGTCTCTAATTTATGGACATAAACAACTCAAGAATTTACCCATTTTGAACACAACATTCAGAAATAGGCCTTAGAGGGTCGATTTCCCTTAACAAATGCCAATTTCTCTCATCACTCCAAGGGTTGTCTCTCAAAAGTGAATTAGTAGGATCACTCCTACCAATAATCAAAAGATCATATTCATTGTAAAGGAACTTGATCAAAAAGGCAAGATCCTCAAAACAACCATCTCTCTCATCTATGGTTAAGCGCCAATACAAAGCACCCATTATTTATGCTCTAACATACTACTAATTATAAGCATATAAAGCATGATCCATTTAATTAGCCATCTTTACTAGGTCAATTCATTTTGGATTCTTAATATTACAAGTCTAATTGAGATAATTGGAAAAAGATATCATGAAATTGCCAAAAAACTCATCTTTAACTACACACCCCACCACCATGATTCAAACCTAAAGAACCTTAACACAAAGCCACCTCAATACTCATGTCTTTTTTCAATCCTTCCAATAAATTGAGAAAATTTTCTCTTTAAATAGTATTCCTTAAGAATATTTATCTCTAAACAAAACCTAATCCTAAAGGTTTTATTCTCATACTCACACCATTCAATCTTTAAAACTTATATATAAAATAATAATATCAAAAAGAAAGAAATAACAATAATCTAAATTCGATACATAAAATAATGATATGAAAACTGAAATAACACTATTCTATATTAATTTCATTTTATTTTTATATGGTTCAAGATCACGTTTTTGTAAGTACAATTTTTACACCTTTTCAAAAGATCCCTCATGTCGTTTCCATGTATCTGGAGGCTTTCCCAGATTGTATGAGAAAGAAAAAGTAAAGTTTGATGAGGCCAAAATAAATAATAAAGTAGAACCACTTTTTATTCATACCTTTGCACAATGGTATACATGTGAAGAGAGGGAAGGTGTAGGATCTGGATTCATTTCTTTGACAGTTCTTCTTAGAAGGCAGAAACAATCGGTTACAAGAGAAGCATAAAGAGATCAGTTTGGTGTTTGGCATGTTTGTTATTCTATGCATTCATTGCAAGTGGAACTAGAGGAGGCTTTAGCAATTTTGAATCCCAAAGAAGTCATCTCAACCACTCCTAGCTACAGAGCAACTGAGCTACCCTATGTTAGAGATAAAATTAGCAATGCTGGAATTTAGTCGAAAAATGGTTTGGGTTTTTAATTCAGGGCTAGTAAATCCTAGTCCTGAGCTGGTTCAATGTCAAGGATCAGTCATGATATGGTCATTCAGTCAATCATGTCTTGTGTTGCAGAAAAGGGAAAGGGTTTATGGTTTTAGAGATATACATCATCTTAGTGTTAAGGGGATCTAAATCCATCTTAATTAAAAGATTTCACTTTGTAAAGATTTGATATGGATTTGTTGATCGCACTTTGTTGAGTCTAAATAACCCTAGCGCATAGTACAAAAGTTACACAGACACAACACTAGACAGCACAGGAAAAAGGAACACACCCACAATTGTGCAGGACATGAAATACTGAAATACGACAACAAACTGAAGGAGTCCATGAAAAATCAGAGGAGTCTTGAATAATTAATGAGCAGAGGAATAGAAGCTCTCACGAACACCCAAGATCCTAGGTAGCAAGGATTTCTGGTCAAATTTCATTCAAATGAAGGTACACCATTTTTTTATTGTCTCCTATTTGAATTATTATCAAGAAATGGTAGATAGAGCCTTATATTTAACAAATAGAGACAATTTCTAGGAAGAATTTATTCTTTAAAATAAATTTTAAATTTCTGTAGAAAGAGGAAGATTATTTTGAATATATTTAGAAAATTTATAATTTTCATCAACTTCATAAATCCTTAACGTAGACAAAGAATTTTTTTTATCTGTGAACAATCCTCTTTAGGAACTTAGGGCAAATATACACATAGATGTTTTCATTTCAGAAGTTATATTACTTCCAGAGTTCCATATTTTTTTAAATGAAGAAAAAACATTTATATCTCAAAAGAATGAAACAGAAATTGTTATCCCAATTTAACAAAGGAGGTGATTGTGAATGATGGTGTGGTGTATAAATCCACCGAATCACCGAGTAAACACAACAATCAGCCCTCAACACAATAATCTTGTGACATAAAAATTAGAAGCATGCACATAAATAAATGGGATATCTATCAGCATAGATCCATCTTAAATTTGGATCTATCCAATCTAAAAGGGATCCAATTTCTTTGTTTTCTTGGTATGTAAAAAATTCAAGATAAAAGAATTTACACCTCAAGAAATTGCATCCCTCTCTTGGTGCTTGGTAGATCTAGGTTTAAGATAGATCTATGTTGGTTTTAAATTTTAATTTTATGAGATGACATGTTTTTCCTTTGTAATGTGGTTTATAGTATCCATGTCAACGTTACCCACATTATGTTACAACATCTCCCCATACTGAGTTGTAGATCACCTCGATACTCTTGGTGTAGTTGTAGATATCCATTTTTTTTAGCAACTTCACAAAACCTTATTCCATTAACAAGATTTTACAATCTCAACAAGTGACAAATGGTTCCAACAAGAGCAATGCATTTCAGTTAATAGACTCTATAATCGATATGATTACTATCACATGCTTGAATCCCTTTTATTAATGTCCAGATTATTACAATTGAATAACCCAGGTAAATACTCAATGTTAACAACAATACATAGCCAACTCGAGTGTAGTCATTCAACTTTCTTCTCAACCTGTTCCTGAATCTATTTCCAGAGTTGTAAATGTTCCCATTCTATCAAGCTATCAGAGCTCTCAAGATAAGGGTTTATCTTCATAATAAGAACGCTTGTAATAATCTAATCACTTCCCACATTTCATTGCTCCTACAATTTGAGCAAAATGTCATCTAACATATTAACTCTTTTCCACTCAAATAAAGTAGCAAGGAAAATTCCTACAAAAATATGATTATTGTGAAACATGAGAATCCATCCATGGTGAATAATAGTACTAATAACCAAACTTACTACTTTAATGATCCAATAATAAATAAAATAATTCATACAACATGTTAATGGAACCACAGAGTTTCGAAATATGACTATATACTCAATAGATGGATACCAAATAAAGAAATCTAAGCTTGTTACAATGGTTTGAGAAATGGCTCATTATAATTTTGTATATGAATTTGGGTGACAATTTGTTGAGTAAATTTGTTTGTATGAAATCAAATCTCTTTCCAACAGAGTGCTCCCTACTAATTACGCCAAGGTTGTAATGCAATGTCTAAGAAATGGATCATTATAATTTTATATATGAATTTGGATGACAATTTGTTGAGTAAATTTGTTTGTATGAAATCAAATCTCTTGCCAATAGAGTGTTGTTATACCAAAATCATGTCACCATCATGTGATAAGACATTTGACATGCCTATTTTCCTTGAATCCCAGATTCTGGAGTGGAAACTAATGGTTTTTCATCAGTCTTTCATGAAAATTCCCACCATTGCATTTTCCCCTCTATCCAGGAGAGGTACCCTTGTTTGCACCACCCATCCTCTGTTGCCCACGAGCGGTGCCACCACTTATTTACCGTATTACATAGGCAGTTATTACCAAAACCACTCTGTCATTGAAGGATAAATGCGGTACCCTAGGAAAAAAGGGAAAAAGAGAAGTTTCTCGAGGCTTCTAGATGATAAGCCTCATGTCCTCCCTTATCCCTACTATTGTGGGTTAGTTGAGCTCAAGATACCTCATCCTAGGATCTTAGAGGCCACCTCACCTACTAATCTCTCAACCTACTATATCCATTAAATCCCTATAAATATGATCTCATAGCCATGGTTGAGGGAGAAACACTTGAGGTATTGTTATGCTATTGGATTGATCACTTGACACAAGAACATTTGGCGAGAGCATAGAGAGCTAGAGTTGGAGCTTTTGGGGATGAGAATGTTTGGTTTGATGGAGATGCATGTCAACACTAAGGATTGGTTGTAAACTTATTCATATTTATTTAATGCAAGTTGATTTTTGTCTCACATATGTTGTTTTTGTTTGATTTCACATATATGTTGCTACATTCCTTAGTCACTAGCATAGATTAGTAGATTATATTATGGATGTTTTGATCTGTTTCATGTTAAGCTATTTGCATATACATAGGAGGACTATCAAAGCATTGCATTCTAGGTATCTACAGTGTCTAGGGAGGGTCTTCAACCTATGTCTATTTTTTCTAGACCTGAACCATTCAGACCAGTGGAATACCTCGCTGTCCACAGGAGATGAAATATTCTAGCTAACAAATCTGGTGACTTTGCTAGGGAACAGTGTGTATCAATTGTTCTGATATTCCTCATTCTGCAAGTCTTGTCCAAATCTGGGCTCCATTTTCTTCAACTCTCTTCAGTCAGATCTACTTTCTGACTTGCTTTATTTGTGTTTGAAATTTCCATATCTCTTTAGATCTGAGTTATTTCGGTCTTTTATGCTTTGTTTCCATACTCAATTCAACATTATTTGGCCTGAACTAGTCTTTTTCTTACTTGATCCATCGTTATTTTTGTGTTTTGGTCATCTACAAGGAACCGTGCCTATGCTGTGTATGAGGAGTGGTGCCACCCCTTGAACAAAGTGGGAAGTAAGTGGTGCCAGTACCTGTAACCCATTGGCGAGAAGCGATGCTGTCTTGGAAATGCTCTGTCAACACCTGGGAAGCACGATGCCAGGTAGGGATCATTCTAAAACATTTTTTCCTCACTTTTCTTTGAAAAAATTTGGAGTATGTTGCTTTTAGTTCTACTTATCATATTTGTGTTAATGAATCTGATGATTGTGGCTTGCTGATTTGATGGTTTAAGATTGATTTGAGTGGAATTTCAAAAGTTTGATTAAGTCTTTTTTATTGTTCATCTACTTCTATGCTTGTTGGTTGTGTTTAAGAAGGATTCCTTGTTTTCTGAAAAGCGTAGGGTGTTATTAAAATATCTTTTCATTGCATAGATTAAAAGAAGAACACTAGATCAACTTCTAGGTTTCATTTCTTATTTGCATAGTAAACTTATTTTTCCTTCCTTCAAAAAAGATTTTTTTTTACTGAGACTAGGATATCATCATTGAACATTGGACATTGGTTTTCTGATTGGATTTACAAGCTTTCAGGACCTTTATGATCTTTCATCCCTCATGCATTTAGAACTATCTCAATCAAAATAAAAAAAATGGTAGTTTTAAGTTAAATTTGCTTATGTTTTGAGAAAATTGAAAAAATAGAGTGCATTTGCATATAGGTTTGCTTCTTGTTTTTCTTTTAGGAAAAGAGATTCTCACCCTTCTCATTTTGCTTTAGGAAAAAAAAATCAGTTTGGAAAAGTGATTGCTTGTCTTTGATTTTATGTTCATGATTGTTGTTTGGAAGTATTTTTGGTTTTGAAACAAAGAAAACACTCTCTTGCCTCCCGTCAGTAGGCATACTAAATGGTAAAGTGAACATTTGCACAACCATATTGCATGGTTTTACTTTTCTGTCAAAAAATCATGCATTCACCTAACCGTACAAGTTAAAATTAATGGTAGTTGTGGGTTAAAATTTAGGTAGTAACTTGAGTGATAGGTTAGAGACATGTTCGGGCGTTGTTAAGCATAGGAGCTGTCGTTATTTGTTAGCATTACATCCTAGGACTCACGGGGTTGTTCCATGTACCATCGGTATATCGAATGGCCTTTCATGTACCCTTGAGGTATTGTTGCAGCTGCAACATTTTTTCCCAAAATTCAAAAAATTTTGGGACCCTCCTTTAACTCATTTCTTGCTCAGCTTTTGAGTTTGCTTGATGTTCTGCGGAAAGGCTATTTTTTATGCCAGCAATGTTTCACTATTCATTTTAGTTTTACCTTTCCATCGAAAGTGTTTTGTATGTTTAAGTTAGAAATCTAGTCATATGGGTGCCCGCCGTTATGGAGAAGTAACAAGAAACCCGGTCCGATTCAAGATTGGTTTTCACCGATGCCTTTATTCTCTTATATGTCTTAATCGGCGGTTCCTTGAAATCCCGTCGAAACATATTGTCTCTATGGTTTACACAGTTGCAGATGGCACATGAAAAATTTCCCCAAGGATTACATTAAATTTTTTGACCCCGCCGTTTTTTTTTACTGATCCTTGAGTTTTCAGCATCCGTCGTTGCAGCTTTGAAAAGCTTTGTCTTTCCGGCATGGTTTGATTTTATTTTCTGTGGGACCGATGTTTCTTGGTTAAGGTCATGTTGGTTTTTTCTCTGATTTTTTCCAGTCTACAGAACTTGATTTCTTTTTTGTTTTCACCGTTGTGGCTCTCCAGCCTTCTATCGCTCTGATGCTTTAATCTTGTGATCTCCGATTCGAGTATTTTTTTGTTCCTTTGCCGATGCCTTAGCGGTTCTCCCAACTGTTTCATCGTCCGATGTTACAGAGGCAATGTTGATATGATCGTCGATCCCTTGATTTTTAATACCCGGTGACCTTTTTCCTACCGAGTATAGTTGACCGAGGGTATATATATAGTGGGTCAGGCAGTTTATTATTTTATTGTTATTTTTGGACTTTCTTTGCGCTGTCAATTTTGCTTGAGCAAACCAGGATTCTCGCTGTAGGTACCCTCACTCCTAGGTGTCTCCACCATGGAACCTCAATGGTTTTCCTCCGTCCAGTCGCGCAGCAGTGCCAGGTAGGCCCTTGTACTCATTTTCCCATTTTGTTTAATTGGACGAACTATTTTCTTGTATCCGCGGTTAGGTTTCTACTTAGGTTCCTATTTTGAAATGTATATATTCTGGAGTGAATGGCGTGACTATAAGTGGGGGGGGTATTTATGGTCTACTTAATGTTTTCTTCTGCGGCCATTATGGTCTTACAACCTGCACTCAAAATTGGGAAAACTGGTGCAAATAGCCATTACGTTATTTGCACCAGTTTTCCCCATTCTGTGTTTGGAAGTCCAGGGAAGGCTTTCATGGCTTTCCGGGGGAATACCGGGTTTGTTTCCACTGGTCTGGTCACCCGCATTCTGCAAACCATCACCTCAATGTTGTTTTCAGGTCATTGTTTAGAGCGACCCTATTCATGATCGAATTTGAACCCGAACCAGTCTGGGGTAGTATCCCATTACCTGGTCTAAGATGGACTGTGAGATGAGCCTGTATAGTTTTCTAGGGTACTGTCACCATTAGCATCCCCTTGAGTTTTTAGATTTAATTCCTCGGGTTTCCACGTAATGTGTAGGTCATGGTGCCGAGAGAGGGTCCATGGATGTTTTCATTTGTGACAAAGGCCTTGTTTTTTCCACATCTGAGCTTTGCTGGACTAAGCTGGTTTTAGTTTTTCAGGGAGGAGAATTTGTTTGAACATGTTTGCTTATTTTTATTAACTTCAGTCATGTTTAACGCAGATGAGGTAAAATGCTTACATTGT
Organism: Pseudotsuga menziesii; assembly: GCA_001517045.1. Classification (NCBI taxonomy): domain Eukaryota; kingdom Viridiplantae; phylum Streptophyta; class Pinopsida; order Pinales; family Pinaceae; genus Pseudotsuga; species Pseudotsuga menziesii. The sequence goes on along the minus strand of LPNX011102127.1, from coordinate 183,432 downwards.
TATCTCAATATTCAAAATTTGTCAAGAAATGACCTAACAGAATCTAAAATGATTTTGTGCATGGCAGGGAAATTCTTCAGAACTTAAGATGTCTAAGCGTCAAAAGAAGAAGGCTCCCGTGGTCAAAGAGGAACCCGATGTCAAAGTCATCACCAGATTCGAATATATTTATGAAGGCACCAAATGCATAATTGGTGTAGAGCTCGAGTATCAGTGGGGGGAAATCTACATATTGATTACACATCGAGAGGTGCCTGACATAGGTTTTGAGGAAGAAAACATCTATATCAACATAGAGAGGTCTTCATTAATGAATATTGCTATGAGACCTGAACTCTTTCCATGCTCTGAGGTGATTGGGTGGATTCTGCCAAGGGAAAATGTGACCACCATGATTATGGAGAATGTTGATAAGGAGGGTTATGCTGCTTATAGCCCTGGATATGTAGCCCTACCTTACCACTTGCCAGAAGTGCAAATATATCCAACTAAAGAATGGTTGAAAAGCATCGGAATGGACCTCATCAAGACACTCAAGAGGATGCTCATGCCTGGAAAAAACTTTAGAACTAGGCCAACTAGAGAATATGACACCGCAAGCCTAAGAACCCCTTACAGGTTCATTTCCTTGATGCTTAATAGGATTTTTGGGAGAGCCCATGGAAAAAGATTCAAATTGGAGTGGGTGCCAATAATTTTTTATGTTACAACACATGGGACCATTTTCAATTGGGCCAACATTGTGTCCAATAGCCTCTCAGCCTGCATGGCATCAGCATTAGGAGGGGTGTCCCAAAAGAAATCAGAGTTCTACATGATCTCCATTCTGATTGATTGTATACTATGCAATAAACCCTTCCCTAACCTGAGATGCATTTTGGATCGAGAAAGATCACCAGTTTACTTAGCATACAAGCCACTGTAGGCCCATAATACCACAGTCACTACATGGAGGTGTGTGAGCATTTCATTATGCCATTATATACCCTCATTTTCTTAAAAGAATGTGATTGCATGTCGGAGGAGGCATTGCAGGTGATTGAAGAGTATGCTGATTATTACTTGACTGAGGATGTATTTCAAAATGTTTGGAGGCTCTAGAGCACCCTCACTACAGCCTAAGTATGCCACAGACTATGTAATTCACAAAGAGGTAGTTAGGAAAGTATTTCTAGATGGCATAGGAAGTTTTTTATTTGAACATAAGAAGGCAGCATACCCACCTTTTCCTTTCAGATTGGGGATTTACAAATTTACTAGGGTAAAGAAGGCCGATGAATTCGTGGAGGAGTTGGAGAAGTTCCATTTTGGGGAAATTCCTTTCCACAGGAATGACTCCCATAACAAGGTTGTAGAGCACTGCAAAGAGGCCAATGTCCATTTTGAATCCACTAGCCATTGGGACAGAGAGGAGTCAATTTTCCACAATGTACAGAACATGACGGCCTTAAGAAGAAGGTTCAAAAAGAAAATCACTACCAAACGTGGAAAGGGACAGGACGAGCAGGAAAAGGCTGAGGAGGAGGAAACCAGGAAAAGAAATGAAGAAGCTCAGATGTTATCCCAAAAAGCTGAAGGATGGATAAAAGGAGAGGAGGAGGGGAAAAGAAGAGTTGCATAAGAGGCAGCCAGAAAGGTAGCAGAATTTTCCAAAAGTGAAGAAGAAGAAAGAAAAGGAAGTTAGATGAGGAGCTAAAGAAGCAGGAGGTAGAGAAGATAAAGATGACGTAAACAGTGACAGAACAATCAGCTTCTGACGTAGCAGACAGTCAGGCCCAGGACTTGGAAAACCCCAACATTCAAGATCCTAAGATACCCATTTACAACACACCAAGACAGTCTATGGTTCCCACCCTTAGGCTAATCCCCTTTGAAAAGAAGAAAGGGGAAGAGGTACCTGATTTTAATACTATCTTTTATGATAAAGAAAAGAAAAGGATACTAAAAAGAACCGAGAGGAAGTTTGAAACTGCGGGGCTCTCAGGTAAGATGATAAATGATACAACCATTGTATATGGGATAGACAAAGACCCTAGGTTCACTATCAGAGCGAGGGATGCATTGATCCATGCTTCAGAGGACAACGTNAAAGAAGTCTTCTTCTCAACTAAAAGATACCCTGAGAAAGGAAAGAGAAGAAAACAATAAGTTAAAGAGAAAATTTGAAGACATACAAAAGGAAATCAAGTCAAAGGCTGAACTTCAGGTCCTCCAGATAGAGAAAAGATCTATGGAGACCTCCCAATATTTTATGGAGAAATTACAATAGGAATATCAAGAGTTGATGGCAGAGAAGGAATAGCTGCTAGGTAGGATAAAGGATCTAGAGTTGTAGAAGAATACGTTGGAAGAAAATGAGAGGCAATCTCAAGGGAAGGAGGTAAAACATAAAGAGTATATTACCTCGGTGACAAAAGTTTTAGAGGAAGCTAGAGAACAACAAGTTAGTCTTCAACCTTTCAAAGAACATGTTCTGGCACATAGAGCCAAGACGCTTCAGCTACAGGTGGCCATATAGGAGGAAAGATGCAAGGTTTTGCAAGTAGACAACCGTTTGGAGGATATTTTGGAGACCTCCTCATATTTTGTTGACAGATCTGAGGACATCCTGGAAGTCTTGATAGGAAGGATGGAAAGATTAGAAGCTAATGAAGAATCTCTTGCAGAGTTACCCTCAAAGGATAAACAAGCCCTTAGGAAGGACTACGATTTGTTGGATTTTTCCATCAACACAATCGAGGAGTTCAAGAAGGCTGTTAGGAATACAAGAGGGGCATGTATAGAATTCTTTAGAATACTTTTGATTACTTATAATCGATGCCAGGTAGAGGCTGAACAAAGAATGGATTCTTTTCTGGACCACAGCCTGTTTGTGGAAATTTTGCAGAGAAGGTACCAAGAAGATGAAAGAAGAATAAAACACATTAAAGGTTTAGATGAACAGACCCTAAGGAATGAGGTAGATCATTCTGTGGTTAGTGTGTAGCTGTTAGAAGATCAGCTTCACCTGAGTGTAGCCAGAATAGAAGCCATCAAGAACTAGGATGCAAAATTTGAAATAAATATTTGATTCATGGAACCTTCTGAATTTGAAAGTATCACCTCAGAGGCTTTAGCGTGGAAGGAGTTTCTTAATAATCAAGCGGGGCCCTCCCCATGAAAATTTGTTCACTTTTTTAATATGTTGTAAATTTTATAAACACTTAGTGAAAGTAAATTTTGGGAAGCGAAGAGTTGGGGAAGCCCAAGAGTTATTCGTGGGAAGCCCAACAGTCTTGTTCTTTTGTATAAATATAGAGGATTTAGATGAAGAGGGGGACTTTTTCCCAGTTAGATTAGTAAAGAGATATTGTAAGAAGATCTACTTCCTTTTGCAATAAAGAATTACAGTTTTCCTGTTGGAGAAAGTTTGGTGGGATGTTCAAATGTTATGCTATGGATTTGTTGAAGAGGAACTATTTTGTTTTCAGCTTTTGTCCACTAACTGTCAGATCGTTCTGACTCTTAGGACCTATGTTCTTGTTTGAATGATTTCTGGTTTATTTTATGAAAATTACCACTATGAGTAATGAACACTGTTCATAAGTAGTTAGCTATATGGTTGTTTAAATATCTTTAATTGTTCATGTGTTTTTGGAAGAAATATTAGCTATCTGTAATTTCCCTTTATAATGCATGCACAAGATACATTACTCATCAATAATTTACAATCTTGGTCCCTGGTGATAGGTAGGTAGTTAGATTTATTTTCTTGTTGTGTGTGTGATTTACATGCTTAAGAGTTTAAGAGGAGAGGTAAGAACCTGCGCATCCCACTGTGATTACTCCTCGCATTCTTTATCAATCTGCATGTTAAATAGGCACTTTCATATCATACTTAAATTCAAAAGTACAAAAAATATATATGGTGGACCGGGCCGCAACCGGTAAAACCTTTTATTTTTGTTTCTTGACCTACAGTGGCTGAACCACAAACCAGACAGATTCCCAACACTAAATAGTTTCGAGCTAGTTGGGAACGTTGACTGGGGAGAATCCTTTGCTGTTGTTGCATGCGATTTTCCAGGCCTCAATAGTTTCTAGCACTAGAAGGAGGAAAACCAGTGCATGGATTGCCGAGGAAACCCATTTTCCCGAAATTACCCCACCAATGATATTTTTGAAATCATTTGTGACATGAACCATACTTAAGAAAATCTAAAAGGAAAGATCGTTCTATTGGAAAGATCAATGTTGTGTAGGGTAGAAAAGGCCTTACAGGAAGTGGTTCAAACTTGGAAGCAAGTAGGCCCAGGTACACCTTACGGTTCTCCTTTTTAGACTCCTGTTCTTTCACCTCCTCATTTTTCACTCATGGCAGGTATAAATGTGAATCAGCACAACCCATTGCCAGCTTGGAAAGCCATATCACCCTTGAACCTAACACCTCCATTGCATAACCTACCTCAATCTTTTGAGAAGTTGCTGCCTAAGTTTGATGCTTATGAGAAGGTTGCTGTAGATGACCACTTGCAAAGTTTCTATTTGGCAATAGAAGGGTTAAGGGATGGGGAATACAAGGATGTTTTCTATAGATTGTTCCTGCATACCCTTAAAGGAGCAGCAACATCCTGGTACTTTGGTTTGCCAGCAAACTCTATCCCCGATTGGGATACATTTGAAAGGATTTTCAGAAGTAGGTATGCATCCCAAAAGACGCATGCATCACTAATGAAAGGTCTAGGTGCTTTGAAAAAATAAAGGAATGAGAAGGTACATCATTTCACTCAAAGGTTTTCAACTTACCTCAAGAACTTCTCTACAACTGATAAGCCTTCTGATAAGGTTCTGATTGAGTATTATACCTCAAATTTAGGCCCGGACTTGGCTATGTTCGCAAAAGCTCAAGTTAAACCTACATTAGTTGAGACTTATGAAGAGGCAGAAAGAGTAGAGGATGAAAAGGAAAGTATAGAAGATTATCCCAAGCAGCCTAGAGAAAAAACTAACGGGAAAAGAGCCTTATTGCTGCCCAAACCTAAAGAGGAGCAATCATATGATTTTGAGGAAATGTTAAAAATGATTCAAAAACTCTCCAACAGAATAATAGATTTGGAGAAAGAAAGGGAAGTTCAGAAAACTTACAAGCCCTACTACAAAAGAAAGGAGGATAACAACCAATTCAAGACCCGTCCACATAATTCAGCATCAATGAATCTGACAGAGGTAGGGATGGACAATTTCTGCAGCTTTCACCAACAAACCCATTCTAAAAAGAATTGTCCTCAATGGTTAAATTTGATGACATTGGTAATGAATCATCTTTTGGACTCTAAATTGACTACGGACAGTGGTGAAGAGAAAAATAGTATTCATACCATAGAAAGACAGGAAAATGATACCATATTTTTATGGGATTATGTCTCGATGTTTGATACAGAAAAAGGTACTCCTAAACTTGAGGACATACCAACAACAACAAAAGACATGAATCTAATAATTAAAGACAATGCGACAATTTCAAACATTAAGAAGTTGCAAAAGAATGTCAAGAGAGATTCAAAGAACAATATTGAAGATGAAATACCCAAAGTTACCATTTTCAGCCGAGAGATGGAACGAATCAATGAGCATGCTAAGCTTATGGAAGGATAAGTAGATGATTACAAAGGAAACATGAAGAAAAATGAGGAGCCAAAAAAGGAAGTTCCCACTGAAAATCAACCGGTGGAGGAAGATGTCGAATCAATTTGGGAAGAGAATGATAAAACCCCACCTTTCCTTTTGACTCTAGAAATGCTGAATCATAAGGTGCATAATTGTTTGGTAGATTCTGGATCATTAGTAAATGTTATTCCACTTATAGTTTGCAAAAAGATTAATGGGAAGCCAAAGCCCACAGCATGGGAAGTCATTCAACTAGACAGAACAAGTGTCAAACTAGTGGGGGAAATGAAGAATGTTCCCATTTGTTTATCTGCAAATAACACGATATATCAATTTATTGATATTATGGTTGCTGACATACTGAATGGTTATGGGCTTATTCTGAACTGAGATTGGTCTGCCAGGTTAAAGGGGTATTTTGCTTCAGATTGGTCTCATTTATGGTTACGTCATAAGGGTGCCCCAAATTAAATCAAAATTTTAAGATAACTTTATATGAAACACACTGTCACTAAGTTGGGAGAAGGAAATGAATCTGCTAATTTTGTTCTGGGAAATTATCTAACAGAGCTTGAACTAAGATATCATGCCTCAGAAAAAGCCAGCAATATGATTGACACTCAGCTTGATCTCCTTCAATTTCCTCAGGTTGATAAGGGTGACTGTAAATCCCTAGACATGATTATAGTTTAAAAAATAGTACAATTATACCATGGATAGGTATCTCATGTTTGCAATACAGCCTATCCCCTTGACTCATCAGATTGAATGATTTTCAGGGGTGGGCACACCATTTTCTTTTCTTTTGATTTAATGTTTTTGTACATAAATAAATTGATGTTGTTTTGTTTTGGTTTACTACTTTGTTTCTAGTGATTTTTGTTTGAATAAAGAGGAAAACTTTTGATTGCATGGAAAACATCAAGGTTCTTAATTAATTGAAATCTTTGAGGAAAAGACTGTGCGTTTTAAATAATAGAATGTCTTCTAGTAGGAAGTTTTCCTAATTGGACATGCGTTCATTGAAGCCCTACTTAACCCCTGTAAATAACTCAGAATTAAGAGGTCTGGAATACTATTTCGAAGCCTTTTGGTGTGTTTTCTAGATTTTTAGACCCTAGGTTAGATAGGAAATGTACAAACTAGCTTAGTTAAGATAGTCTAGAAGAGTACGGGGCTTACCACCTGATTTTATTCCTAGTTTAGGAAAAAATCCAATGGAAGCTATCAACCAAGGAGCTGCTACCACCTCCCAAATGGGAGATAATGTGGTGGTGGAAAGTGGAGTACCATATTCTTCACAGTCACCTCCCTTGGTCCAACAACCTTCTTCGGGAATTACATCGTTCCTTTCTCCCACAAAAGGTCATGTTGATGACACAACCCATACGGATTTTGGTCCCAATGCTCCTTTTTGGGAGACACCTATAGGACAAGCCATTGCCTCATTTAGCACCTATGTAAACTCTTCTGAGGATGAAGAAGAACGTAGGCAATACCATGATTCCATTCACTGTGCACAGGAGATTTATAAGCATATTGATGACCTTTTAGGTTTGACACCAGTACATTCCACATGTCTTCTTATGGGATATTGTTCACTCGCCAATTCTATGAGACCCATCGAATCAATTATAGATCATGCAATAACAACCCATAACCCAGGTCAAAGTACCACCCCTATCACCTCTCATGTTATGTATGCTCCAAATCCTCCCAGGTCTTCTACACCTGGGGCCCAACCTTCAATTCTTGTTTTGTCAGTACCTTCTAATGTCGAGGGGCAACCCTTGACATGACCTACATTATCTGACACCTGAGTTGTACCTAGTCAAGGACAGACCTCTAACATAGAATCATCTACAATTTTTGTCCCTCCCACCCATACCAATGTGCTTAATTCCCCATCTAGTTCAAATCAGCCCTTGGGGGCACAACCTGTAAACATCCAATATTTTGGAGGTTATGGTTATCAAATTCTTGTAGGTAATCATCCATATAATCCTACAAAAATGCCTTATGCTTGAATTCCATACCCTAGTAACACTTTTACGCCATGGGGGGAACCCAAATGGTCTTATATGCCAGCTATGGGAGGGATACCTCTACATACTGCGGGAGGTGCCAAAGGACCACCTTAAGGAGGTCCTCCACCTGAGGGACCTAATGGTCTTGGAGGATCGGGAAACTTTCCTCCCTATGGTCTTGGTGGTCCTAGTGGTCCTACAGGATCTAGTGACTTTCCTCCTTTTGACTCTGGAGGGTCTAGTAGCCCTCCACCTAGTGGCACTGGAGGCTCAAGAGGTTTACCACCTCCTGGGGGCTCTAGAGGGTCTGGTAGTCCACCTCCTGGTGGTCCTAGTGGTCTCAGTGGTCTTGGTGGTCCTAGTGGCCCTGGTGGCCCTGGTGTTCCTGGTGGCCCTGGTGGTCCCGGTGGCCCTGGTGGTCCTCCTCCTGGAGGCCATAGTGGTCCTAGCGGGCCTAATTCCATAAATCAACCCCCCATGGGTGGATGATCCAGTAGTTATTTGTCACAACAACCTATTTATCAGCCTACTTATGGTCCTTCTGGTAATTATATGCCATATCAATATTACCAGTATGTGCATCTCAACTGACAATTACCTTTCCTAGCAACTTTGGACTTTCTTGATTTGTCCAAGTTGATTAATGATCCCATTTGACACAATCCTATGTGGCATCCCATTTTGGTAAAGTTACCATTGGATATTTCGAAATCCGATGGGAAGCAGGGAGACGATCTGAACAACCATGTTATGACTTTTCATTTATGGTGTTCTTAGAACTCCCTCATGGATGATTCCATTTGGTTACGACTCTTTCAACAAACTTTGACCAGTACAGCCGCGAAGTGGTACATTGAACTCCCACAACATTTGTTTATGGATTTTGGCTCGTTGGAAACCATGTTCCTTACACACTTTCAGCTCCCTATTCGTTATGAGACAGGCACTGATCTTTTAAATTCTATATGACAAAACACCTCCACCCACATTTCTGATCATATTCAAGAGTGGAGAAGGTGGAGAAGGATTATTGAGGCCCATATTTTAGATCAGTTGCTAGCTGATTGGTTCACTAAGTCTTTACTGCTTCCTATTTCCCGAGATGTGTCTATGGGTAGTGTCATTACCAACGAGCAGGATATTAGTCGGGCTCAGTGCCTAGACTTGGTCTATTCCTAGTCTGGCACTCTTTATGACCTGATTCCTGAATCTCCTCACCCCAGCACTGACCCTGCCAAGCACCCAGTGGAAGTACCTGTTGATGGGATTGTTGGTTCAATTCAGTCCCTGTCTGTAGAGAAACCTACCAAGCAAAACCAAATTTGCACTCTTTTAACTCCTAAGGTTTCCACCGAGGTCAATTCTATTCAAAGTACTCAAACCTTGGGTAATAAAAAGAAAGGTAAAAGTAGAAACAAAAAACCTAGAAACCAACAGGAGACTCCATGACCAACCAACAATGACAACAACAAAGAGAAAAGGAAAGAAAAATATCCCTGTCTGTTATGTGGTGGTGACCATTTTTCAAAGGAGTGTCCTCGTTAGGACAAAATCTCCCAGTTTCTAAAGTCCAATCCCGAACCTACAGTACTTAAGGATCCTTTTCCCTTTCAACAACAACTGGTAGACCACATGTCTAACCAGAGTAACTCTAGTTCATCAGAGGAAATTTGTATGATGTCCTCAGATACCATCCATCTGCAAACTTGAAGTTAGAATTATGATAAACCCGCAGATAAGAAAGAAAATGAATATTCTTCAAGAAAAGCTCCCTCTACTAGTTCTCTGATATCCTCATCTACTGCCCCTTTATCTATCGAGAAGCCAGCTCTCGACCTGATTTTTCACCCACCTAAGAGTACTCTTCAGAAGGTTGTCTTTAATCCTAATTCCCAAGACGCTCAATTCTATAATGTGTTTGAATATCTCACTTAGGGACCATGTGTGATGTCCACCCTAGAAGTACTCCAAAGTTGCCCCACACAGCGCAAAAAATTATTGACAGCTTTAGTAGCTTTAGACCTGGATAACACTAACGTGAGAACTACAAACCTAGATTACCGCATAAGCTTTCTTTTCAGACCATTAGGAAAGTAGTGGGAAATCAAGTCTTTCGAATGGTGCTAGATGAAGGAGCTTTGACCTCGGTGTTATCTCTGACTTGTTGGAATGCTCTTGGATCTCCCAAGCTTGTCACATCCCCTACAACCCTCAAAGCCTTTGATGGATGGGGTTTCAAACCCCATGGTCTCATATCAGCCCTCACAGTCAAGATGGGGGGAAAAACCATTTCCATCCAAGTAGAAATGGTAGATTCCCCCTTAGATTATAACCTCCTTCTAGGAAGGCATTGGTTCTATGGCATGACTGTTGTTGCCTCAATAGTATTTCAAACAGTCCAATTCCCGCATCTAGGGAGAATTGTTACTATTGATCAGCTTGATTTATGTACCTTGGATGTTACTACCTCCAGATACAATAACATATCCATGTTAGTCCAGTCCCCTCCTCCTTACCAGTCAATTGGGGTAGGCATGTTGAAGGATTCATCCCTTATGGGGAATTTTGCATCTACTCCTCCTAGCATGGATACCGCGATAGTCCATATGATCGACTCATTTCATTATGAACCTAAGGGAAAAAATGTTGTTGATTCCACCTCATTTATTCCACAAGAAGCTATGTATGATGCCATTCAAACCTTTTCTGATGATCACTCCGATGACCTTCATCTAGTGGCTTCGAATCCTTACCATTTTCCGTATTGGTTAAAACCTTCTCTTTCGGTTCTAGACTATCTCTCTGAGACTTTTCCTTTTGATGATTCCATTATATAGATCATGAATATGGATGAGCCCATTTGGGAGGATCACCATCATAGATCCATGTTCCTCCCCAACACTAGTTCAGATAGCCATGATTTTGCATCGTTGTTTCCTACTGATATTGTCAACATTTCGCAAAGTCCTATATTGTTGCAATATATAGATTCTAAAGGAAACCTTTACAACATTACTTAGACAAAACCTATTGACATATCAGCCAATCCTGATGTTATCGAGCACGTTCATGTTGGGAAGAACTACTCCACAGATGAATCTGAAGCATATAAGGAACTTTTTAAGGAATTCCAAGATATTTTTTCCTGGTGTTATGAAGAGATGTCAGGGATTGACCGTTCCACTATGGTCCACAAGATTAAAACTTATCCCAAGGCTAAACCTATTAGGAAGAAACTTAGGCAAGTCCATCATTGGAAAGCCATATCTATTAAAGCTGAAATTGAGAAACTTCTGAAAGCTGGGTTTATTTACCCTGTACCTCTGACAGAATGGGTATTAAACGTTGTCCCTTTTAAAAAAAATCAAGGCACCATTAGAGTCTGCGTCGACTTTAGGGATTTAAATAAATCTTTTCCCAATGACAACTTTCCTACCCTGCACATCGATCAGATTATCGACAACTATGCTGGAAGTGTCATCTTTTCATTCATGGATGGATTCTCTGGCTATAATCAGATTGAGATATTGCCCTCCGATTAGCATAAGATGGCATTCATTTTCCCATGGGGAACCTTTGCGTATAAGAAGTTACTTTTTGTCTTGAAAAATGTTGGAGCCACATTCCAGTGCGAGATGTCTTATATATTTCATGATGTTAAACATATTGTTGAACCATACCTTGAAAACCACCCTTCTCATTCACAATTAAAGGAGGACCACCCTGGTCATCTTAGAGACATATTCCTAAGATGTCATCATTATAATATACAGCTCAATCCGCATAAATGTTTTTTTTGTGTTGAGACAGGACATCTGCTAGGATTTGTGGTATCCAAAGATGGCATCTAGATCGATCCTTTGAATATTTATTCTATTCCTTATATACCAACCTCAACCAACCTCCTTGAACTGCAAAGTTTGTAAGGGAAGGAAAACTTTATCTGCCGCTTCATGTGCAATTTCATAGAGAAGATGCATGGTTATATGCATCTCCTCAAGAATAACACTCCATTCTTCTGGGATGACTAGGCCCAATGCGCCTTTGATAATATTAAGCATGCTCTAACACATTCACCCATGATACACCCCCCAGATTACTCAAAGGACTTTCTCTTGTATATTGCTGCCTCCGCTACTACCATCGCCATGGTTTTAGTGCAAGACAATCTCCATGGTGAGGAGCATGTGATTTATTACACCAATAAGAATCTGATCGATTCCAAAACCCATTATTCACATGTGGAAAAGTTAGCATTGGCCATGGTCATTTCTATACAAAAGTTTCAGCACTACATTCTGCTCTGCACTACCACCATATTGGTAGACCAGAACCTGATGTACTACATCTTGACTCATCAGGTACTAGGGTACAAGTACTTTTGGTGGATCGTCATCCTTTAGTAGTTCATTCTAGAGTTTTCTAAGGCCACATTAAAGAAATCCTTGGTTTTTGCAGAGCTTATGTGTGATATTCTTTGTGCTACAATGGAATTTGAGCCTAGTGATTCATTTTCAGATGAATTCTTGTTCCTAATGACCACTACTGATCCTTAGTATGGATATTTGCTGATTGATCTCCAGACCCAACATTTTTAGCCGCATTTATCTTGTGATGATCGCCACTGTGTCTATCACCACACAAAATACTATCTCATCTTAAATGATACCTTGTATAGACGTGGGATTGACTCCATTCTCTAGTGATGCCTCACCCATGAGGAGGCTGAACACATGTTGAATGATTTCCACATTGGAGCAAGTGGCGGTCATTTATATGGGATGGTTGTAGCCCATAAAATCCTCCACACTGGCTATTTCTGGCCTTTTGTCTTCAAAGAATGTCATGAGGTTGTTAAGAAATGCCCACCTTGTCAACATTTTTATCCTAAAAAGCGCACCCATCCTGCTCCACTTCACCCTGTCATTGTCACTGGCCCATTCTTCAAATGGAGGATGGACTTCATGCATTGTAAGCCTACCTCAGCTGAGGGGCATGGTTACATCATCATAGCCATGGATTATTTCACAATATCGGCTAAGGCCATGCCTACATATGCAGAAGATGGTAAGAATGTCGCCCTCTTCTTGTTCAACCACATCATAGCTAGATTTGGAGTTATGCAGTCCATCGTTACTAATCACAGATCTCATTTCCATAATCAAATGATGGAGGAACTGAGTGCCAAGCTAGGTTTTCACCATGAAAACTCTACGTTGTATTATGCTAATGGTCAGGTAGAGGCCATTAATAACGTTTTGAAAACTATGCTTTGTTGAATAGTTGGAGATCATAAATCTAGCTGGCATGATGTTCTTTTCTCCACTCTTTGGGCTTATCAAAATTCTATGAAAACAACTACTAGTTTCACGCCATTCTAGCTTGTCTATGGACTTGAAGCTATCTTACTGATCCAATGTTAGATTCTGTCTTTACAACTTGTCGTCGAACTTCTCCCAAACATTTCTGCAGAGGAAGAAATATTTTTGTACTTTAATAACATTGATGAGACTCGTAGAGATGCTGCCTTAGCTAATGAGGTACACAAGAAATGCATCAAGGGGCAGTATGATAAATCTATCCAGCCTCGTGTTTTCAACAAGGGTGACCTAGTATTAACTTATGACCAGAGATATGTCAAACTAGGGAAGGGTAAGTTCAAGTCCATGTGGTATGGACCCTTTGTTATTTCTAAGGTGTTAGAGAAAGGAGCTTATGAGCTCGTTGATTATGATGGAATCCCTTTGGGAAAACCTCGCAATGGGTTGTACCTAAAAAGGTACTATGCCTAGGTTTTCTTGGATAGTATCTTGTATATATGTATATTGATTGAATTTCAGTGTGCTTTTAGTATCTTCAAGATGGTTTTGAGTTTTAGTGTCTGCATTTGTTTACACCATGTTTTGGTCATGCAGATGGCTTTCTACAGCTTCGTTCATGGTTCTTGCTTCCACACCTTGAATCTCACCTCGGCTGCTTGGGTTCTCTATTCCCCAGCTGAAGATTTGGCCAGTTCAGGAGTGGTTTGTTTAGGTCCCACTACTTATAAAATCACCGAGTATGAAGCATTCATCGGTCTTTTGAATGAAGCTGCCGCCCAAGATATCTATGATCTAGTAGTCTTGATGGATTTATAGCTCATGGTTTTTCATTTAAACCATGTCTACAACATTAGGAACCCGGTGCTCCTCCACCTCTTCTAGAGGGTACGTTTGCTAGAAAGATCATTTCGAACTATTAATTCTAGGCATATCTCTAGGGAACATAATGTAGTTGCTGACTCATTGGCTAATTACATCCTATATTGTCATATTCCCCATTCATGATGTTAAATCAAACATCGTACATTGTAAATAAAAATTTAAATACACATAGAACTCATAGAAGATACATTTGTCCATTTGAAGCGTATAAACATCATATAAAAGTATGTATATATATATATACAAATTTTTTTTACAAAAAATAGGTCCTGAGACCTCATATGAAGCATGTAGGATTTCAGGCAAAACCATCATACAAAATCTTGAAGCTATCAGCTTTCAGTATACATGTGTCATACACTAATGGTGCTCATGATAACACATCACTGCTCAAGCTACCCTATGTAGTAGCCTATTGAATCGGCCTGATACTCCCACTGTAGATCTCTGGTATCTCATTGGGAGGTCATCTATGTTAGCATCTAGGATGTCCAGAGTCAACCTCTCTAGGTTCTCCTCTAGTTCCCCAGTGATATCATCACCTTGTGGTACGAAGCGAGCTCCAGCTTGCCTATCCAATGGAGATGCTCCTCATCACTTAACATAAAAAATATAAAATTTTAAAAAACATAAAAACATTTTGTCCATCTTAGGGTTTCTTGCTTCTCACCGATGTCACCCCACTGTCCTCCAGGTGGGAGTGGTAGGTCAGGATCTCCTATGAAGTCTGTTCCTGCATAGGTATAGTCCTCCACCATGAGCATATGATCTTGTAGCCATCTGAAGAATGGATCATCGACCTTCACCCTTCCCCTACCCACTCCTATGTGAGACATGACATGGAACTACCTCAGCATATGGGGGTCCCATGCTCTCAGACTCCGGAAGGTCACCTAAGGCCTCATCTGTGGAACCCACTTGAAGAAGAAGTAGGCTAAGATGGAACCAAAGCCAAACTTCTTTAGCTCTCCCTGTCGACATTTAGTTAGCTGATACTTGAAGGTTGGAAGCATTTATTTTTCCTAGTTGAACACCGTAGGTACCATGGCCTCTATGCCATACAAAATTTGTGCCCTGGAATCTTAGTGCACACCTTGAATCCTAGACACCCTCTACATAGTGAAAATAACGATCCATAGAACCTTATCTATCACTTCTCTGATGGGGATTTTCTTCCCCTATGTACCTGTCCTTGGTGCACAGTGTCGATCTATAAGCTCTTTGGTAGTAATTTACCCACCACAGGAACCTGTTAGTGAGATGAGGGCACCCTATCTTGATAGACTAGTCAAGAAGTAGATATCCTCTAACTCCACTGTAAGTATATGAACCCCCACCTTGAAATACTGATGTTCTAGATTCCACATCTACAGTATGTGTTGCAGTAATCTCTCATGGGACACCATGCTTGGTGTCTGGAATAACTTCAAGATCCCACAGTCCTGTAATGCGGCAATACAACCTACATCTCTCTCAGCAGTAGCATCCTCATCATCATGTCTTCTTTATTTCCATATCACCATATTTTGAGACATGTATACCTACCAAAAACAATAATGGTATTCATTAGAATAATCCTTAAATCATTGGAAATCAAAATAATGAGTGTATCTTTCCCATATCATTAGATTAAGTTCTCCACAGTTGGAACCTCCTATGCATCATTGGAGACAGGAGGTGGCATTGCATATCCGCTATGTTGTTGCCGCAGTTCTTGGGTGGTACCGTGTATCCTGTAAGGTGTAGCCGTAGTGCCCACATATTGAGTTTTATGGCTTGTCACATAGGCCCAAAACCCCACCAAATCCCAAAATAAATGCTATGAAATTAAAGATAAGGGTCTTGGCTGTTACATGCAACTGACGATGCTGAAAACGGACGGTGAAAACTCTTGGTATTAGCTGTGGAAGATCTGGCTAAGAAAATGCTCCAAGTGCTCTCTACTATAGGTAAATAGTGAAATGATTTGATTTTTTACTATTTACTTGACTTATATAGGCATTTTTGGGTCCGACTTACTATATTTTTTTATATAAAATCATGTTTTAGTCAAAATTTATCTGTCGTAATCCCTTAATGCTGGTTTTAAATACATTTAACACTTGTTTCTGAGTTGTCTACAGGATAAGAGAACTTTAGTAAGAAGCTTTGGAAATTTTTTTTATGGCTTTTTTCATACTTTCAAAAAACGAAAAAGGTTGTCGAGCATTTATCACGACACTTTGTCATGCTCGTTAAAATTTATTATCAAAGTTTCGAGTCCATTTAAGGTTTCTTTACAAGCTCGTAAAATACAACATTGTGTAAAGACGCGTCATGGAGTCCTCTTTTCACATCTTTTTTAGGCTCCTTAAAGACAAAAACATCATCATAAAAAATGAGATTGTGAAAAGAAACCTCATGGAGTTCTCTTTAAAATATTTTCAAGCTCCCTAAATATGAAAAGATCGTTGAGCGATCTTGTCTTCTTCACGCTCATTAAAATATTTGAAGAGTTGTCTATCTGATGGTAGGTTATCTATTTATCGGTTCGGATAGGACTATTTATGAAAAAGGAACACTCCAACCAATCATGAATGGAAGACTTCTCTAAGGTATGATTTTACACTTTTTTGGACCTTAATGACTAAATCATACGAAAAAGGACCCCTTTGGATTCTTCTTTCGTATTCATTTAGACTCTATAAACATGAACGATACTGAGTTTTCTTTTAGTGGACTTGTTAAATTAAACATTGAGGGACCCGCTTTGGGAACGAACCCCTCCTTTCTCAGGTTTGTAAAACATATGAGTCTAAACTTGTCTTTGGACAAGCTATATCGAGTGTTTGTTACCCTCTTCAAACTCGTAAAACCGAAAAGAGGAACCATTGATTATGATGGGGGAAATGGGAAGGGAATCATTTTGCAAATAATGGCAGTTGTTTGTCATTACCTTTGAACATGGCACTTGTCTACACAATCATGTCAGTCAATTGGCTATTCAGTTGATCTCCATGACTATCCACTTTCATGAGTCAATTCACTCCTTTGAGTCTTTCAAAAGAATACATTGTCCACTATCGCATTGTGTGTCTGTCCCATCTAGTCATGCTGCCAAGTCTTTTTGTTGGGTCGCCCAATGTTCGAAGGATATTTGAAGAAGTTTTACCTCTGCATTCCATAGAGTCTTTGTGTCAATATCTTTGAGTCAGTCTTATGGTTACTACATTCACATCATTCCAAAACTATGTTTCAAGTTTTGTGTCATCGATGTGGGACTCATCATGGTGCTCATTTGATGAGACTATTTCCATCGACATCAGCTCATCATTTAGGAAATAGTCTTAGAAACAATATTTAGTACCTTGATATTAGTATTCCTTAGTGACAAATTCTCTCGCTCTCGACATAGGTTCACATCGTTGACCTCTGATCGATAGAATCAAATGGGTGTTTGACATTAGGACATCTATTCACATTCAGTTGATCGTACTAAAGTACCTTGGGAATCATTGACAGTAATGATGATCTCCATCACACTTGTTAATGGTTCACATCATTGACCGGTAATCAAGTGCTTTCTACCATGTTTGAATTCAGATCACTGTAATCACATGGATAGAATCGTACTTTGTGGAAGACGAGATGAATACCCTAGGCATCTATTTAAAATAAATCATTGCTTTTTCCCCCATGTTGCAATGGAATTTTGTATATCTAGCATGGATCCACATTTGTATGGTTGTGGCTATGCTCAAATTTGTGTCTATATGACATAGATCTAAGTTTTATGTCTGGCAGCTATGTCCAAGTTTGAGTCCTCTATCACATGGATATACGTTCTATTCTAGTAGCCATGCTTGTTTATTCCTCTCATGGATCTGCCTTGTATTGGTTTGCAGCCATGAGTTTGGTTACTTGTGTTTATGAGTCAACATACTGATGTACTATAGATGCCTACTTGACAACATGCTCGAATCGAGCTGACATTTTCATCTCATGGCGATGACTTGTTTTCTCAAAGATCTCATTTATCGTATCCCTCTAAGATTCATGCTTTGGGGGGGCATCCTGTTATACAAAAATCCTGTCACCATCATGTGATAAGACATTTCACTTACCTATTTTCCATAAATCCCATCTTCTGGAGTGGAAACTAATGATTTTTCATCAGTCTTTCATGAAAATTCCCAGCACCACATTCACCCCTATATCCAGAAGTGGTACCCTTGTTTGCACCACCCATCCTGTGTTTCCCATGAGCGATGCCACTGCTTATTGCCCTTATTCCATAGGCGGTTATTACCAGAACCACTATGTCATTGAAGGATAAATGCGGTACCCCCAGTAAAAAGGGAAAAAGAGAAGTTTCTCGAGGCTTCTAGATGATAAACCTCGTGTCCTCCCTTATACCCATTGTTGTGGGTTAGTTGAGCTTGGGGTCCCTAATCCTAGGATCTTAGAGGCCACCTCACCCACTAATGTCTCAACCTAATCTATCCATTAAAGCCCTATAAATATCAGCTCATAGCCATGGTTGAGGGGAGAACATTTGAGGTATTGTTATGTTGTTGGATTGATCACTTGACGTAAGACCATTTGGGGAGAGCATAGAGATATAGAGTCAGAGATTTTGGGGATGAGAATGTTTGGTTTCATGGAGATGCATGTCAACACTAAGGCTTGGTTGTAAACTTCTTCATATTTCTTTAATGCAAGTTGATTTCTATCTCACATATGTTGTTGTTGTTTGATTTCACATATATGTTGCTCGATACCTTAGTCAATAGAATAGATTAGTAGATTATATTCTGGTTGCTTTGATCTGTTTCATGTTGAGCTATTTGCAGATACATAGGAGGACTATCAAATCATTGCATTCCAGGTATCTATAGTGTCTAGGGAGAGTCTTCAACCTTTGTCCTCTATTTGTTATGGACATTAACCATTCAGACCAGTGGAACACCTTACTATCTGCAAAAGGTGAAATATTCCAGCTAACAAGTGTTCACTACTAATTATGCCAAGCTTGTAATGCAATGGCTTTACCACAACATAAAATTCAACAATTTGTTTGGAACAATCATCAAAACAAAAAACTTAGACATTTACCATATGTATATATTGCACAAGGATTATGGACATGTAGAGTACATACATGCAATAATGATTGTATCATTTAAGATGGACTAATGATTGTTATCAATGCCAAATAATCAATCTAGGTTTTCCTATCATGACAATTAGATGAGAGATCATTTTCATGTAATTAGGATCAAATTTAGATTTTAGCTTTTACCTTTGTTACATGTATATAATGAATAGGATTAATGAAAAAGATAAAAGCATACATGGATGCTCTCTTCATTAATCAAAACAGAGTATTTTTTCCTTCAATCAAATGACTAAATTTGTTGACCCTCAATAATACTTAGGTTTGATTGATGGATATAGATTACTAAGGGAGAAAATAGTTCTTTGAGTCTGAACAATAGTAAGTATACAACAAAATAGAGTGATCTCCAACATTTTATGAGGTATTCCAAAATAACGTGGACCTGTAGCTGAAGGACTTGAAGTTGATGATCACTTTTCTAAATTGTAAAGATGAATATAGGGTTCCCAAAAGGTCGAGGTCGAAATACAATATTTTGACCACTATTTCATATATCAATTTTGATATTTAAGCTTGGATGACAATCCTATTAGATTACAGATCTGGACCACTAAATAAAACCTTAATATGAGTGAAAAACAATGTTTTTAAAACATTTCCTTTATCATGATCCAATAAATCCTAAAGGGTACTATCCTTGTCAAAATGCTATAAGAAGGACAAAAATTGAAAGCGTTGGGGCTTTAGACGCCTTCTTCAACATAAACCAAAATTTACCAATATGTTAAACCCTCAAATAGAAACTAGGACAATCTTTGATCCTAAATTAGAAGTAGGGATGAATGGCCTTAGTGATTCCAACATATATGCTTTGTAATGTGCACAAATAAGAGGAAAGTATGAAATTGTTGAACCTTATTTGTCCTTTATAAGTGTAATCAATCATAAAACAAGTTACAAACCTCCCTATTTAATCATACTCTTCATACAAAATGTGAGTTGTTTGTAATAATTTAACATTTTGTTTGATTTATTGCCAAAATATGAGTTGTTTCTTTGCTTGGATGGTTGTTCCCTCAAGAAAAAGGTGTCATTTCAGACCGAGGATTAAGAACACTTGTTAATTAGGGTTGGTTAAATACCTAAACATGCCTAGATTTGTCCTATTTTTTCCCATAATTGCTTAGAATCAGTCCGTCCTTAGATATAAACCTCATTGTTGCAAATGCACCCAGAGTGAGTCTCATAGATCCTATATCTCATGCTTTATAACATGGTATTAGAGCGACTGTGGATTTTTATTCCTCTATCCAAAGCTCTTTAAGTTTTTTAAGATTCGAAATTATAGTTCTCAACATCCTATTTCTTATAAAACAGTTGAGTTTTAGGGGTTTTTACCCTTATCTTTACTAGCACATCCCGTAATTGGTAGTTTTTTCTTAGGGTTTTGGAAAATATAAGGAAGTTGTGATTTTGACCACTTTATAAGGGTAGGTCTATAGGCTGCCAAAGATGTAAGAAGACTTGATCAGCAAAATTCAGCAGTTATACTATAAGTGCATTTAAAAATAATGTTGTAGACAGGGGTATTTGTAGGCCTAGATTCTTCCATTAATAATTAAGCTCAACCTCTCCCAAGTGGGATGGATTCTCCAAAAGCAGGAACAAGTTCACCAGCAACCTAAAATGATGGAGTGCTCCTCTAAATTTGATAATAAATGGGGTTAAGAAGGTGTTCGCTCCATCAAAATAGCAATTGCATACCCTTGATCTAGGGTTAGAATCTCTAACTAGTAACATCTTACCAAAACGAGCCTAGACATGAGTACAAAGTTACAATCCCTTCTCCATGTGGATCGTTGGCCTTTGACGAATCTGGAATACTATTTTGCTGCAGGCCGATTTAGGTGAAAAATGCGGAGTTAAACCTCCTTTAATGCGAAGCTTCCACAGGTCTACAGGATGCCAAATGTGTAAGAATACTTGAGCAGCAAAATTCAGTAGTCATTTTGTAAATGCATTTGAAAATAATCTTGTATATAGGGGCATTTGCAAGCCTAGATTCTTCCATTAATCGTGGCACACAAGGAACTCCTTTAACTGATGAATATCTCAAGTTTACACAAGTGACCATGGAATTCCAGTTTTGACAAGCTCTAGGTGCATATTAGATCAAATTTTAGAGGGTATGTGCTCTACTAGTGTTCATATTCAGTTCTGGAAATGCACCATCTAGATTCAATGTATAGTTAAACAAATACAATATTAAAATAGGGAAACATTCCCATGCTTCTTATCTCGAAGTGTAAACTATATAATACTGTTCAACAAATAGAACAACAAAATTGTAGAGCAGAATTGGATGCAAGATCTATTAAGTCATCGAAGGGTTTTTCAAAATCATTCTCATTCCTTCAGAGTGCTTATCCTACAAGGAATCTCTCGTACCTTAAGCACCCTAAGAAACTTTCATATAGGATGTCATTTATCAAATATATTTCTATTGGATTCTCAAATTCTGTATAAGGCTAGAGTTTATGATATTCATTGGACAATACAACTTGAAATTGATATCTATTCCTTTTTTCCAGTCACCCAATTGAAGCAAGTTCAGTCAGTTTTGTGACTTGTCATGTCCACAACCTTTCCGAGTGATGTTCTGCCCTAAGACTTTTGCTCCCTAGAAATGAATATTTTACTATGGTATTATAAAAATTAGGTAAAGCAACAGTAAATACATGATTTTTACTATAATTTTTCTTTGTCTTCAGTGTTGGATTATATTAAACCCACTCATAACTTAGGATAAAATAACTAGTCAGTATTTTATTAATTATTCACCCACTAGCTTAATTAGTTGGCATCCACTTGCACCTTAAAGTCAATACATGCCATCTATATACTAGGAATGATTTATTCTTAATTTTGGGTTGATATTGATCGCCTTTTGACCATCCAAAATTAGTATACAGGACCTTATAGCAGATTCTACTTTATTCTTCTTTTTTTGCTTTTCCTACTTTTCTATGGACAAGATAAAAGCTAGTCAAATAGGAAACTGGGAGCTTTTGTTTCCAACCCATCCTCCAGTATTTTTTCTCGATTTTCTAGGATTAGAAATTTTTTTCCATCTCCTTGACAACTCACTCATGATTTTTACAACTTGTGAGGTCCTTGATATATTGGGAAGTGCTTTAGCCACCTATGGGGGTTTGCTATATTTTGGTAAGTCAACCTTTTTGAGCTTTATGAGTTGTTTCGATACAATTCAATTTTCCTATGAGGGATGTAATATTTATGTACACTATTATTCATCATTATTCAATGGAAAGATACGCACCAATATTCATCTCTTCATTCTTGTGATTCGGTCTCTTTTCTTCTCTCTATTTTTATTTTGTATGCTTATGAGAATTCTTAGTAGCATGGTCTATTTCCTGTGCTTCTTCTTAGAATCATTTATTATAGCATTGATCTATTGTTTCTATATTCAGTACCAAAAACATAGGACCCTAGGTGCTACCAAACTCCTCATAAAATAGAATACGTATATGACATTCCAAACTAATCCTCCTTAAATTTAATTTAGGTGTCCCCGATAATTAAATTTAATTTCCTCCCGAATTGAGTACCCACCTAATGTTTCTATACTTTTTTATATCTTCCTCTTCTTTCTTTTCAATTCTTTCCCTTTATTCAATGGAAAACTCTATTGCGCATTGAATATCTTGGCCACACATTCTTGAAGCCATTCTTTATTGCTTTGTCGTAAAATCTATATTGAGAAGTGTTGACAAAGATTCATCTGAGACTTGAAGCTATCCAAAAAAATAGACAAAGTCAGCATAGTGAACATAGAAGTGACATTATAATAAACTAAATATTTGTAAGAATAAAAGATAATCATGAAGGAAATCTACAAGGAAAAGTTTGCAATTAAACAACATAGTCCACAAATAAAATGAATTTCACTGTTAACATAAATTGAAATTTTGGACTAAATACCTACTGATATTTGGCTTGAGCTATTGTTAGTGCTTTGCAAGACTCTTCCAATATTCCTATGTGGTAAGCCACAACACCTTCTAGAAGCTCCAGTCATGTGTATCTATCCAATCATTATTATTTAGCAATTAAATCCATAAAGGAGACCTTCTAATGCAATCCAAATGTGGAAAAGAACAAATCTATACTAACAGCATTTAGGTCCACTCATAATATATATGGCATGTTCAAAGTATAGTCTCAGTATGACATGGTTTCTAGATATAAGGTGAACAAATTTAAACTCCTAGAATATGGAAACCATAAGCTAGCTGACGTTTAGAATAAATCTCTAGTAAACTCTACAAAAACAAATGATCTGTATGAACATATTCCTTTAGGATAGGATCAAGCTTGAAAGAGAGTTTACGTGGCAATTTCTGGACAAAATCCTCCTTGTAGAACCCTATCTCTTTCCATATTTTCACCATAGCAATGTTCAATCCCTTTATGGGCCTCTTTTAACTGCATTCGAGCCACATCCAAACAGGATATGTCATGCTGCATGAAATAACACCACAGTGTGTCTATTTGCAGTAGCGATGCATTATCCACAATTTAATTAGATAGGAAGGGGAAATTTTATATACAACTAAATTGAGAAGCAATAGAAATAGGAAGCCTACACATAAAGTTGAAAAAATTGAGAACCAAATAGATAACTCACCTCGATTGCTTTCCGATCACAAATAGAAAATGCCTCCTGCAAGAAATCAATTGTCAACAAATCCCACAAACCAATTTTCACAAAGTCCATCATAACTTGTCATCCAATAGCAGGATTAATGATATAGCAAGCATAATTTTGAAAATACAGCTACAAAACAACCGGTTTTCCTTTTCTACACTATTAATAGAAAGATTCATAATTTGTTCCAAGACCTTCATTTCCTATTCTAAAATAACGAAGGTATTCATAGAACAGAGGCCCGAAGTCTATTCAGTAAACATCAGCAAGTGGACATCCATATGAGAGTTGTATGCGGGCTATTAAAACATCATCAATGAGAAACCTGCATGTTACCTCTCCCATGGAAAGAATATCGTGAGCATGTTCAAATTTTCCATTTTTAATGAGATGTTTCCCCTTTGCATGAAGCATCAAACCCATAACAAGGGCCTTGTCACATTAAAAGCATCCTTTTGATTCAATTTCATCCTCATTTTAATATCTAGAAAGTAATAAAGTTCATATTATTAGATTAGTTGCAATGCCCTAACCATATTATTTCAACTAAGACCAGAATTACTAACATGTAAACTAGTGAATGGAATAATGAAATTGCAGTATAATATTTCTATTGCAGATAGTGTAGATATAGCTCTTGATTCCTGGTTTTTGAGTTTGCCTAGGATAGCTAAATGTATATATTGATTTCAAACTCTGAAATATCAACTATTTAAATTTTTTTCTTGGAAAAAAAATGAGAGCATTGAAAGTTAAAGAACCAAAAAATCAAAAGTAAAACCACACCTTTGATCTATCTCAGTACCAACTTTCATCTTGTCTCCACTTTGATTCCCAAGTTCGATGTTGAAGTCATCAACTTGAAAGGAATTATCTGTATGTATCTTTGCCATTGCATCTACTGCAGCTCTTTAGGACAAGTGAGAATATGAATGTTTCAACAGAAAAAATATATATATAAATTGAACACCATTAATGAAGCTGGTATCATAGAAGAAGAGGTATTCTCATACATGACACCCAATTTCATTTCTAATATCAAAATGAGCAACAATAAGCAATGACATTTACAATTTAACATGATCCAAAACAACAAAGAGAGTTGTTTTACAGTTGTGAGTGCTATGTGGCACATCATACAGTGAAGGAATTATGCCCCTTGGGATAGCTTACATAATTACTCATGCCACCTTCTTTAGCTGGCATCAGCTCCTGAAAAGAAGTTGTCTTATTCAGAACATCTTTAGCAATACAATGGTACAGGAAAAACTTTAATATATATAGTAAATAAAAAAATGAGTATACAAAACCCAAAGAAGATTCTGACATAATTATTAAAATGAAGCAAGCTAGGCCTAAAAGGAATGTGAGATGGAGAATATTCTCTAATTTTTAAGGCATTCCTATTCCTACACCTATATTTTTCCTACCTTTTCCTTTTGTGCCACTCTTTTTTCCACTGTTCATTCCATTTGCTGTCAATGTATGTTGGGCATTCCCTACCAATCACCATCATCCATATGAGATCTATTAGAACTCAAATGCATCCAGTAGAAGGACATCTAAGCCTACAAGCCATGTAATTGAGAAACAATACAAAATAATGGAGGGAACCATATGTTTAAATAAAGAAACTTCCACTAACAGTCATCTACAGTATTCGTTTTGATAGTATTGTACTATTGTCCACAAAATCCCACAATTAGGTCATACCACAAATGAATGCCTAATTATGTGCACAGTCATTAGAGGAATTTTGGGGTCTAAAATGGGACTCCTAAGGAAAATAATAAAATAATAGTTAAAATAATAAAATAATATTGATTAATTTTGGAGGAAGAAAGAAAAAAACTACTTTTTGTGTTCGTATTTTCGACATATCTCCTTGTGTTTTTACTCAAATTTCGATCGGGAGAGCTCATTGGACGTGGAATTTGATTCCGCATCCAACGAGTACCCACATTGCATACTTTTGACAGACCTCGCTACCCCAGAAACAAGAAATACCTGAAAAAATGTGATGATGACGTCATCATCACATTTTTTTAGGTATTTCTTGTTTTTGGGGTAGCGGGGTCCGTCAAAAGTATGCAATGTGGGTACTCATTGGATGCAGAATCAAATTCCGCATCCAACGAGCTCTCCCGATCGAAATTTGAGTAAAAATACAAGGAGATATGTCGAAAATACGAACACAAAAAGTAGTTTTTTTTAATGACAAATATGGCAATTCAACCATGATGGTTGACTTATTTTATTGAAATTCTATTGGTTCTTGAATTTCAACTCACAAAAAATTATTTTGGCATGTTTTCTTATCAGGCCCATTTTAGACCCCAAATTTCCTCTAATGCAATGATGTGATTGCCTACTATATCCACATTATTAGCGGCCCTTATCAAGAAATAGAACTGGCTAAAAATCTAGATAACGATAATTATTAGCGATGTTATTTTAATTTTGTACGCACAACTACAATCTTGGATAATCATGAAAAATTTTATTACAATTGGGTTGTACTCATGATGGATGAGAAATTGCAGTCAGAATTGTCCATAGAAAAAATAATCACATGGAAAACTATATTAATACAACTATCTTAATATGCGATAGTGGAACAAATCCCCAAGTATGCCAGAAGATGGACTCTAATTAGTGGAGAAAATGAGAAAGCCCTACAATTCACTTACAAAAAATGCAATATTAAAATCAGGAAACATTCCCATGCTACTTATATAGAAGTGGAAACTGTATAATACTATTTAGACTGGGGTTGTAGAATGTGCCTTGCAAATCTCAGTGCATTTAGCTTTAGTCCACTTTAGCTGAAATTTGAGGGAATTTAGGTATGCATGCATTTCAAATTTTATGAACAAAACTTCTCTTCCAGTAGTTAAGCTATGGAATAATCAATGATGGATAGTTTGACTATTAAATTCAAATTCCAATGATTCATGGATTGAATATTTTTATGACCCTTTGAAATTTTCTATCTTGCAGGTAAATTTCAATGCAAAAATAGGGTATGACATGATCCAAAATTACAAAATTCTGTAGGACGTGTTTACAAATTTGAAGATAGACATGGTAATGAAATCCGGTTGTAAATACTATTTGTGGACCTACCTTATGCATGATTTTCTCTCTATTATACATTAGAAGCACAAGAGATCTGATAAAACTCATTCTGGCTATGAAACATTCTGTGTGAACAAGATGAAACATAACATAACAAATAGATGTTTGAGGTTAGAAATTCAATTAAGAGATGTAACATATTGTTGAACAAACTATCTTTTTTGTTTGTACTTGAGATGACATTGTTGAACAAACTAACTTCATTATGTGTACTTAGAGCACAATCCAAGGTGTAATTAAATAACATAGAATGTTGAGCAAGGAATCAGCAATGTTGTTTCCAAGTATTGAATATTGTTTCCAAGTATTGAATATTTTGTGATTGGGTAGATTCTTTAGGTTGTCAATTTTAATAAGCATAAATTATGTTCCACCTTCAAGAATACACAGCTTGATCACAATTTGATACGAAACAATGTATGAGCTTGATAAAGGGTGCTGCATAAATGCATGACTACCATAATCCGCTGTGGTTACTATCTTGTCCTATATTTTTCCTTTCATTTTTTGTTGGGAATGTTTTTGCTGACTTTAATGGTTCCCATTTTTACTACTGTGTGCCGATTTGAAATAGGCTAGATCGGTCTTGCAATAATGAGCATAGAATTCCAATGGTATTTAAATAGAAATAACAACTAAACATGAATAATTCCCTGATAGCATTGCCTATAGGTTGCATCGAGATGTTGATAAGCTCCCATTCTCTCTTACCTGCACCTATTTTACCAACTAAAGAGTAAATTTCATACCAGATTCAAAACCATAGGTGAATCCCATGGAAGTTACATACTAGCCTTCATAAATAGAAGCCTTACTTGACTTCATTTCTATTAACAATGTATCAGATCCATGGAGATTCCATGAAGGCTGGTTCATTGACCCACTGTCCCCTACTGATGTCTCTAATGAAAAATATCTAGTGGGTGTCTTGATGCTACTTGTTGCTAGTCAAGGTAACCTTGATGTCCAATATATTATGGATAACTATAGCGTATCACGGATGATAGTATTCTCGGTTTACAACAAACGTTGCCTATATTTTCAAGGCCCTTTTGATTCTACTTGTATATTGGTATATGTGGATGGCTGTTGGGTGTGTGAACCATTTGCAGATTATCTACAAATAATGGCCCAGTCCTGAATCATAGCCTTATTACTAGTTTCCTTCGAGTTTAATTCAGATTCAAAGGAAGGATAGACATGTGAAACAATCAAGGAGATCTTGAATATACACTCAATTTATAATTTTATTGCCTTGCTGTGACTTGTTAATAACATTAACCTAGATAACAACTCACAAAGAATATAGGATTAAAAACACTGGCAATTTACCCAGAAATCCATCTTGACATAAGATCCCTTCATGAAATAGGGACTCGTAGGATTTCACTAATGTATTATTTGTAATAAATTCATAATCAAGAAGACAATATAGCCCATACTTGTTTGGTTTTGCCTTATATTGCAGGAAGATGGTATTTTTCTTTGAAAATATTCAAAAATGAGTATGTGGAAATAAGGTTTTCGTCAAGAGAGCATCAGTGTTTTAGAATACTATAGAATAGATCAACATTATCCTACATCTATTAAGCACCGAGAGGGATTAAAAACTGAGTTTTAAGCACGTTGAGGCTTAAAAGGTCTAGGGTTAAATCTATGCTAGTTTAAATTATTTATTTATTCAAATATTGGCTTATTATTTTTTTTTTAACATTAGACATTGGGTGCCACTTTGTTTTCCATTTTAGTTTATTTTCATGACATATCTCTTCCATTTTGGTTTGTAGAGTGCAAATCAAGTTTCAATGGTATATTACTATATACTATATATTGACACCAGAAATATATGGAAAAAAGCAAATTTCTGAAAATTACTTTAGATGCAATGTCTAAAAGATCTTTTTTGGCCTTTTTGAAGCAAAAGAACATTTTTGCAAGGGGGGAGGCAATTTCAAAACATACAAAAATATGTTCGAAATTTGAATGCCTCGACTTGGAATGGGATTTTATTTTGCTGATATTTAATTCTTTTTTAAACAACTTACCAATTTACAGACTTACATCCCATCAACCTCTCAAACAAGCAAGGAAGTTGCTTGTTGTAATAATCTATGTCAATTACAAAATATAAGTCACCAGTGCACCTGATATAAGGTTTTCCATGTCTCTGTTTTGCTAATTTTTTCTTGCTAAGTATTTTTTAGGATAGATAGCATAGGATATTGTCAATATTCGTACACATATACTATATGTCATTTTGCAAATGAACGTTTCAGCAGAACATCTTATGAACCCTTTTAGACTCACTATTGTGCATCATGGCCAATATCCATTTTTTGCAACATATAGGATCTGATTGGTTTATTATATCAACTAGATCCCCCATTCAATTTTGATCAGTGTTCTCTTGTCTTGGAAGGAAAAAAATGTAAAATTATGTGGTTCTTGATGGTGAAAACTATCATTTGATCAAGTTCTAACTTTTCTGTAAACATATAGAAAGGAATGGGGTAATTGTTTCTAAGGAAGAATTCAGAGAAAAAAATTTAGGGCTTACATTGGAACTATTAAAAAGCTAAATATATATATATAGTTTTTTTCCTATTTACAAACAACAATGCTATCAGCAGTGTCATCACTAGAAGAAGAAGGAAGTGGGAAAATAGATGTATCCAAATCTAAGGAATTGGTTGCTAAAGATGATGATGAGATGAGTATTTGTGCTACAGTTGCAAACTTAAGTTTAGAAAAATAATGCACAGTTGTAAGTTTCTCAATCACATATTTATGCATTGTATCAATTTGCAAGTCAATTCAATTGGATGCTATTATATTTAGCCTTTTGGATATGTATTGTTTGTAGAAGATATTCAATGTTTCCAACATCTATTCTTTTGATGTAGAATGGTCAAGAAAGCCAAGATGAAGGAGAAAAAGGCAATTAAGGAGAAAGAAAAAATGAACAAAAGAGTGAGATGGAACAAAAATGGTTGGAGCAGGAGCTAAAAAGGGAGAAGGTTCAACAGGTTAGTTGGAATGTTATGGAAGAATGCAAGTTTTAAAAGGCAAGGTTTGGAGTTTTTACTAACATTTTTTATTACCTTTGTAGGAAAAGGAACAAGCTTGTGCTCAGAAGGAGGCCATCATTCAAGTAAGATTCCAAGGCTACATCACTTTCTTTGATTGCTCATTGAAACAGCTCTCTAGGTACTGAATGATCTCTGTGGTCTCAAGCTACTCTGCTTTATAATGGCTATCATTTTAGTTGTCTTTAAATAGTACTAATCTAATTACCTTATGCATGCTGGATAACATGAACCATTTAAAGCATATTTCCTTGATACATTGCATGTATTATTTGTTCATCATTTTTGTAATGTAATGTTCGAACTGGCATTATGTAACTTTTTGTGTGTAGACAGCTAATGGACAGTTTATCATCCTTCATCCCTTGAATATGAAATTTCTTCTTCATCAGTATGCAAGCCATAACTTGCTACCATCTAGGTGGTGATCTTTATCCACTTCTTCTTGATAAGTTCTTTTCTTTAGATATTTTATGCACCTCAAGATTCTGTTGTAGTCAATTGTTAGATTTCTCTAGGACACTTTCATTTTCCAATTTAAACTTTATAGGTGAAATAAATCACAATAAAAATGGTGTATTTGTTGTTGCACTCACACATTCATCAATGCCTTCATTTTCAATGCACTACTTGTTGGATATTGTTGATCTCCTCTTGTTTGTTGTGTCATTGAGTGTCATTTTTTTGTTTTGTTTTCATACATAACTTAATTGTTTGTTAGTTTACTAACTTGATTGATTTGTTAATGCCACAACTACATTTTTGCTAGCTCCTTTTCCAAATATTTCATCTTTCTTGGCACACAAGTGAAATATTTTGTAAGTAAACCTTGATAATTGATTCCTCTTGTAGAATGGTGACATAAACATAAGGATAAATCTGATTGCAAAGGGCTTGTAATGAGGTCCTAGTGTCTTAATAATGTCATATTGTGGTATAGTTGTTGGTAACGATGCCTAAATGACATCACAAAGTTGTCTACACATCCTAATGATATGGAAGTCAGTTGCTTGATGGAATCAGTAATTTCACAACTGACCTTTGCTAGCTCCATCTCCTAATAGTTTACCTTATTTGGTTCACAATTGAAATATTCTATAAGAAAAACCTTGATATTTGATCTTCTTGTAGAATGGTGACATCGGTAAAAAGACATCTAATTGTAAAGGGCTTGTAAATATAACTAGTACAAACTTTTGGATGATGATATAGGTTGGTGTAAACAAGATAAAGATATTGTCATACCATATTGGTGTGCACATCCTAAATACTTGTAGTGTTTTAATAATTATACATTGTGTTATAGTTGTTCATATTGATGGGCTAATGACATCACAAAGGTGTGTGGACATCCTAATGATATCACAGTCATTTGTTGCAATGGATTTAGAAAGTGGTATGGGGCCTATGCATCCTAAGAATGTCTCATGTTGGTATTAACATCCTAGTGGCACTGGATAATGGTATATGTATCCTAATGGCATTCCATATTGGTATAGGCATCCTAACCAATGTTTTAAAACTCTAAACCGGGAGTTGAACTGGTCGAAGATCAACTCAGAGTGGAATTGGAACCGACAATGAACTAGAGTGGTTTGATTTCAAGGACTCTGACTATTCAAAACTCCATAAAATTTTACAATTTTAATGAAAAAAAAATGTAACATTCCAGCTATGATTCCAAACCATTAGAGACATCGCAAAAGTTGACTCATGTAAGGATGAATATATCAAAATGGCACCAAGTGTGATACATATTTGAATCAAAATTGAAAATACATAATCATCCAAATCATTTCCTATATTGGAATCCTACTTATTAATAGCACCCTATTCCCCCCTCCTCTAGGCTCTAGCCCCTTTCCTCTACCTCGACTCTCAAATTTGATCCTCCAAGGACATCAGTCAACACCCTACAATTTTGATGGAACCTCCTAATCCAAGCGTTAAAAATAGGGAGAAAAAACTTCCCATGATTAATAAGTGATTTTGCTTGACTGAAGGATACATTTTTATTAAGATATTGTCAAAGGGGTTCAATCAAATTCAATAATCAGGCATTAACACCACCAACATAAAGGTACATAGAGAGTTGATGTGTTTGATTAAATTCCAATCCCTTACCCTCATACATCATAGAATCTAGTGAAAATGTTGCAATCCTGAATTCCTAAAATCTATTAAGTTTGAATTCTAAAAGGGATCTAAAATTCTACATTTTGGATATGAAGTCCAATGAGGTTGGAACCACTCTCAAACATCCCGAAACAATAATTGTTGATGTTAAAACTTTAAGTAAAAGTGACATTCTCCTTATATTTCATTTTCTATCCTTTTACTTTAAGAAATTAAAATTACCATTCAATATTACTGACTTCAATGTCACTAGTACAAACTTGTCAATTTAAAAAAGAAAATATGTGTTTATCCTCCATGTATGGAACCTGGGAATTATTGGATTAACTCAGATGATTCAATGCAGAACCGACCATTTTGGTGCTGAACCAGTTGATTCAAGGTCTAACTCAATCAGTTTGGCACCAAACTGGCCTCTAGGTCAAGTTTTGTATCGCTTTGAAATTGATGAGTGTTAAACTGGTTAGCTCAACCGGTTCCGATTTCAAGTTGATTGGTTTTCAAAAAAATAGTCCTAACAATGTTCAATTTTGATATAGGTGCCCTATGACATCATAGTTTACAATGGATTTCTTAGTCACATCTTGTATTGCTACAACGATCTTTATGGCATCCTATATTGTAATGGGCATCTGAATGTTATGTTGTATTGGTATGCATGTATTCATATCATACCATATTTCTATTCATGTCCTAATGCTTTACTTGACATGGCCATTGATTTAAACATTAAAATTATCTCATTGTAATCATGTCATAGAGTTATAGACATCTTAATAATGATTCAGATTGGTAAATCATGTCATAGAGGGATAGACATCCACATAATGATTTAGATTTGTAAATACATCTTTCTACATAATTTTTTCTGTGCTAAAATAAGTTATAGCTTGGAAGCAGAGTTTGGGAAAAATATTAATGTTACATATTTGAATTTTGAACATTGAGAGGACAATCTTCAAAAAGAGTTTTCTTCAAGAAAATGTCTTATGTGAAAACATAAGTTTTTAGTTATTGTTATGTCTCGTGTGAAAACATAATTTTTTTGTTATTGTCATCATGCTTAGTTTTGACCCTTAATGATAGACAAATGAGAATGAAATCAATTGGGTATGTCTCATCTTTTCGGTTTCTTTCCTATTTTTTATTATTTTATCACAAACTTTTTAAAGTCCACATCTCAGATATGTTTGAATTCTTTATAACTAAATCAATTGCAGACAATTATAAGCTAAATGATTTGGAGACAAGTTAATATTGCTTCCTCCATTTGGTCCACAAACTTGGGTTTGGTATTATATGGTTGATGTTGTATTTGCTGACTTTTAGGATCAAATTAATCTCATGGTTGCAAATTTCATGAGCCCCCTTTAAGATTGTTACAACCATGCAAAACCTTTGAAACTCTCACATAACTCATGAGCATGTGCAACACCCTCATGAACACACACTGACTTTATTTAATTATATGACCAAGTAACACAATGTTGCATTTCCTAAAAACAATGAAATTTATAAATTATGCACAATCAATGGTCCCTATGTTTGAAAAAGGTAGATCTATAAATTGGGTGAATGCCATGAATTGTATCCTCCCCAACCACTACTTTCCCTTGTCACACATAGATTCTAGAAAATATGATGATCATATTTTAGATGAGTTACATCATTATCACAACCTACATCCTAAATCCTGTAATGAACAATATCTATACATGTGTTTAGAGTGATAGGAAGAATATTTTTGTATTTCAAGCTTTACAACTACTTTGAAATTATAAGTGGAAGGGTTGTTGTATGCATTTGCATATAGGATGATCAAAATTTGTTCAACAATGATGTGGGATTTCTTACTAGAACATTTGAGGATTTTTTAGTTATAAATATTTACATTGCATTACTTAAAGAGTTTATATGCAATTTGGTTTATGATGCAGTTGGTTTATGATGCAGCTGGTTTATGATCATTGGTCATTTGTGTGCAGAATTGGTGGAAATTTTTTACAGTTGGAGACATTTACTCAGTCAAAGGTCATCAAAAAGTGCTATCGCTATTTGAGTCATTTCCCTTTGACACTAGTACAAAATGACGAATTAGCTACTAGGTGACTAAAAATTCTAGTCACCATAGGTTTTTCAAGTGATTTACTACTAAATATGAGAAATTTTGATTGACCCAACTATAAACGACTAATTTTGTCACCAATTAACAAATATGACTAGATAATAAGTGACAGAGTTAAAAATGACTAACATAAATGACTAATTTAGTCATGGCATAAAAAATGACTAGCTAGAAGAATATGAGTTAGTCATTTATGTTAGTCATTTTTAATTGTGTCCCAGAAAATTGCAATTTTGACAATGAAGTGTAAATATTGTAAATTCTCTTCCTTCTATAAGTAATATTGGTTCCATGCACCTCGGTCTTCAGAGATCCAACAAAGCAATTGCATGAATTTTCTCTCGACCATATGTATCCCAGTTGTACCATTAAAGAAAACCTAGTTAAGCGTGTACAAAAGGAAAATTAGGTTCCTACGTCAATTAGGAATTAGGTACTAGAACGAGTACCATATCGATACCTAGCTAGAAGCATCATAGCTAGTTTTTGATCCTTCAACAATGTAAGAGTCCCTACAAGTCTCATATGTTTGAAGTGCTTTTATAACTTCAATATAACATTTTTCATGATTTGCGACCATCAAACATCTAGCTACACCAGTCGACATAGTTGCACCAGTCGACGTAGATTCACATAGATTCCTTTAAAGTATCCCTGCTAGCAAGAATGAAATTCACAATTACATTTTGTAGGAATGTATCCAAGTAGTCCTTTATATCATCATCCTTCTTCTTTTTAATCCTTGAAAACAAATGATCACCCAGTGACCCATGGGTATGTTTGAAGTAGATGATATTTTCCATGAACTAATCCTTCCAATAACAATCATTCAAGTCTTTTGGCCACAACATCATTTTCCACCTGCCTGTTACGTTAGGTAGGAGCAAAGGGGCTTAGTTCATTATCCACCATTTTTTTATTTGTAACGTATTGTTGGAACCAAGGGGCCATCTGTTTATTTCTATATTTGGAGCCCCATTATTCCTTAAGTAGTGGTGGTAAAGTTGAGGTCCCCTGCTAGACTAAGGGAAGAAAAACCAAGGACTATACCACACCTTTCAATAGCCTCCCAAAAGTCTAGTTGATCAACATAAATCCCACAATAGTTAATCACGTGTAGGGTTATATCGAAAAATGTACAAAAACATTTCAATAAGATACCCCCACAAATACGAAAGGGAGTAAGTCTAATACAAGCAAGATTCCATGCAAAAAGAAGGACTCCTTAAAGGAATGTAGCATGAACCAAACAACAATCCCATGTAGGGAGAATAATCCAGAGAAACTCCCTTTCCTTCAAACTAGATACCATCGTTTCCTAAAATAATGAAACATCCAAACAAACCAAATGTAATAACCTCTTGAGAGACACAATCTTCAAGGTACCCCCCAACCCCTCTAACATTTAAGGACAATATCATCATTAGGTAACAACCTTTATGGCTGACTCTACTCTAAAAGGTCTGAAAAAGTCTAATAGTGCATCCTATGAATCCAAAATCTCATTAACAAATTCCTTAACTATCGTCGACTCGTTTCCCCACATTGGCTGATCCGAGTGGACTTTCCTCCTTTTCTTGCCATTGTTCTTCCTTATGGCGACATTTAGATTATTAGAGACTAATGGGTCTATGTCAGTATCCAACTTGGAGAAAACCATGACAGAATCCTACAAGAAACTCCCCTAGGAAAATGGGAGGAAAAAATCAAATCATCAAAGCCCAATGACTTATCAACCAACCCATAAGCCAATATTGAGGCTACACCGTCACTTAAAACCTTGCATTTCGAAGACAACACTGAGTTTTCATTCTGGCACATTAGCACCGACCTCAACAACCTGAGTATGTTCTCATAGACAAGAGACCAAAACCTCATCCCTATTAGAAAGATCCCCAAGGGGAAAAGTTGGAATTGAAAAATGAGTTAATTTTGTCCCTTTATCTTTATGAATGAAGATGACTTGTTTGCAAAATATCCTAAAAGTGTTTGAATAGGTATTTTATGCTTTTAATAAATGGATTCAACTTCTCAATTTACTATTTTTAATAATGTAAAGTGTTATACATTTTTTTCACTTTCTTTAAAACACATTGTTATCCCACAGTAACTAGAAACTCAATCCAAAATTACATAATTTTAAATAATGAAAATAATTATAATTAAAAAAAAACCATTGCTATATAAAAGGTAGAAGCCAAAATTAATGAAAAGAACAATCATAAAGACTTAAACACAATGAAGCACGTTGATATTATTTTCAATTTTTTTTGAAAATTTGAAAGTAACATTTTCTTTTATCTTCATAACTAAGAAAAAGATGGGTTAAAAAAATGGAAAAATGCTAATGATGTGAGGGTATTAAGAAATCGTATAATAATAAATCTATACTCTTCATAAGGGTGGAGATAAGTCCTCGTATAGGCCAAGGACAAAACAATCAATTAAATAGAAAAGGTCCATGATTTGGGATTTTGGCCATTGCAACAATGGCATGTAATAAAATTTTCAGACACGAAGGCCATATGTGAATATCATAGATACTATCATAGATACTATGTACTCATAACCGATTGGAGGAATTGACTAATAGTCTACATATCATGAATCATTAAGGAATTCAGTTAGACTCCCAAACCTATGACTATGTAATGCATCTCATTAATCACCCAGGAATTCAGTCAGACTCCCAAACCTACGTTTGTCTAATGCAGAGATACCTTGACATGAAATATGTGAAAGGGTTTAAAATAGTCCACACACACATGATTGACACAGGTTTTAATCTGGAAGTGTCTTTGAATAACAAATTTATTTCCATGTATGTCGAATTTGACAACTTGGAGGACACTCGTCAGGTTTTTTACGAAATGATGGAATGAAATGTGGTTTCATGGAATATAGTGATTGGATCTTATATAAGAGATTGGATCTGTGAGGATGTCTTGAACTTCTTTACCAAATGTAGTGAATAGGAATTTGGTTGTATCAGTTAATCTTTGCCACTGTTCTCCCAATAGTGATCACTAACTTAAGAGCTCTTCAATAGGAGAAGGGGGTGCATGGCAAGAGAAATAGGAGTGGGTTTCAAAAAAATGTATTGTGGGAAGTGTACTTGTTGATATGTATGTTAAATGTGGGAGCATGGAGGATTCACATGAAGTGTTTGACAAAATGCTTGAACGAGATGCGGTTACCTAGACTATGATAATGGTAGGATATGTACAAATTGAACATTTGGGAGAAGCCCCGAAGCTCTTTAGTGAAATGCTAGTTTTGGGGATGAGACTTGATTAGGCATATTCACCACTATTCTTCCATCTTGTGCCAAATCGGTAGCTTGGCAAACAGGTATGTATTTCCATCAAGAACAATTAAAAATGGTGTATTAGAATATCTTATATTATGGTTTTCGAATTCTACAGAACTTAATAGATCATGAGAAGCAAACTGTACAAGATTCTATAGTGCAATGAATCCTCTTTAATGATGCAAAGTTTGTGTAACATGCTACAAAAGTGTCAAAGTGACGAGGTTGGAGCCACTCTAAAATATCCTAAAATAATTAACGATTAAGAATTAAAACTGAACTCACAAATAATATCCACTTAAGTCACACTCATATTTACTCAAATTTGTGAAAGAAAATCTGGTGTTAGCACCATGTTTAAGGGATTTATTAGGTCATACAAAGCTTTCACCAACATACATGTGTTCCTTTACCCTTTGCAATGAATCTTGAGGTTTCTTCATACAAACTTCTATCTTAATATATCCATTTAAAGAAACAATCTTAATGTTTATTTGATGAACTTTCCAACCGAACTAAGATGCAATTAGTCACAACATTCTAATTGTCACTAGTTTGACCATGGATGTAGAAGAAATGTTCCCAGGATCAACAACATTTGACAAAGTAGGAATAATGTATGAAGATAATAGAGTGGAGTTTTATGTAAATAAAAGATGAAATACACACTATTTAAGCAATATCATATGTTTAGATAGAATGATTGATGATTAGGCAGAAAGGAATTAGATGTGACTCTTTTTGTAAGAGCTCCAAATTCTAGGGTTTAATTTGTTGATAAAATAAATATGTTGTTTTTAAAATTTCCTAGAGATATAAAGCGATTATCTGTATTTTGGTTGTATTATATAAATAAAACAATAAATTTAGAAAACAAATGTTGGGCTTAGGGAAGACCTGGGTTCTATACTTTTGTCTTCGCACCAACAAAAGACCCACAATTTTGGCCCTTTCAGCAACAACCTGCGAACATGTTGCAGTCTCACCCAAAACAGCTATGGGTTGCCACAGAATCAGGTTTCTGCAAGCAGAAGAGGGATATTACTGTACCTTTATCC
This sequence comes from Pseudotsuga menziesii, assembly GCA_001517045.1. Taxonomy (NCBI): domain Eukaryota; kingdom Viridiplantae; phylum Streptophyta; class Pinopsida; order Pinales; family Pinaceae; genus Pseudotsuga; species Pseudotsuga menziesii. The sequence continues at coordinate 144,873 of LPNX011102127.1, read as the reverse complement.
TTTAACAAATAATAATCATACAATGCAGAGCTTCAACATTCACTTATATAGCTTCACAGTTAGATAAACAAACAGTTTCTTGCTTAACCCTTAACTGGGAATTCACAGCGAAGTTAATATTTAGCACTGATCTTACTTTATCAATTATCTACTTATCAATGCATAAAATAAAATAACAGAAACAACACAAAAGAACCACAACACAAGATATAACGTGGTTCACCCCTAGTGTAGGGGCTACATCCACAGAACTGTGTTTTATTCAACTCTTTACAAAAACCATAGTTCTGATCTATGCACTCAGCTGTAGATCCCTTCAATTCCTCAAAGCTGTGCACATAGTTGCATTTCTTCCTTATCACCAAAATCCCTCTACGCACATAGTTGCATAGTTCATCCACACACACAGCTGGGACTTAACCTTTCTTACAAAACTAGGTTTTAGCTTCGCATCAAATCATCTTTACATCAAAATCCTAACCTGAATCTTTTACAAAAGTGGCTATTTATACAAGTGCACTTATTACAAAACCATGGGATTAAACCATGGGCACCCCGAAACCCTAAACCCTAGACTTAAACCATGGGTTAATTAAAAAAAGAGGGATTTCACTCAACCCCAACACCCCTAAGACTATTTTGAGTTGCAACTCCACTTACAAGCTTCCACAAAAACCGTGGAGTTAACAAAATTAAGGACCTTTAAGGTGCGTGCCCCAACAGGCCCCTAAGATTCACCATTGTCCCGTCCCAGGACACTCTGCTGCTTTTCTGGTGGTAGAATCTTGTTGGTGAAGATAGTAAACTGCTTGCTGCGGCTGCATATCTGCAACTATCATCTTTAATTCTCCTTTCCTCTTGCTCCCTTATATTCCTGTCATCATCGTCATCCCTTCTGCTACTACTACCATGGCCATGGCTTGCTTGATCCTTCATCCTTTCGTCCTTTTCAGAATACCTATGTTCCTTACAGCCGTCTCTCATGCTGCTATCTTCTTCCACCATATTTATGATGGTCATGGGAGTCATTGGGACTTCTAAATCTATCAATGACCCCATCCCTCGAACTGCCTCCTGTTCATGTTCTATCTAACATTTTACCATCCACAACTTTAGGTCCTTAATAGGTGGTACCCTTGGGATTTGCATGTCACTGTACTCTTGCATAAGACAAATAGCTGCCTCCCTTCTGCTGAGTGAGGAGGATACATCTCGGGATCCTCCGGAGTCTTTCGTGAGGGCTAGTGCCTTTCTTCATTCTGGTTAGAGTGAACTTCTGCCTTAAATTTCTTTCTGGTTTATCATGTCTGCATTGGCTTCTTCGGCACCAGGGATGTCTCCTCGTAGGGTGGATTGCTCATAAGGTTCTACAGACCTCTCTCCCTGAACTCTCATAACAATTCCTGAACTTCACAATCATTCGACATGGTGCTAACTGTAAACTCAAAGAAATGCACAATGTAGGAGTCACAAGCCGGTGTGGCTTCTTATAGAATCCCGTGACAAAATATGTCATCATGGTGCATTAATGACACCAAATGTGATGGAGCGGCAGTAAATCCTATTCACACGGCACTAGATTTTCTGAAGATCTCATAATTACAGGCAGTTAAGGCATTTCACGTGCCAGTGCCACCAAGTCTAGTTTGTCCCATCAGTCACATTTTAGGCTGTGACACACCTTTCTTCTTCGACATAACCACTAAATTTAGCTTTGCTGCAATGAGTACCTTTGACACAATATTGACCTTCGACCCATCCTGACCCAAGTGGAAACCAAACTTCAACCTTCGAACTTCGACAGTCTTCAACACTTCGTAGCTTTGAGAACAACTTCATTATAGTCTAGTACCCAATTTCAACTGTTCTTGGTACTTAGACTCTCCTTCTTGCTGTTACTTCTAATTATGGGGTCCAGGCTTGTCCCTGTACTTCTTTAATCTACTTACATTCACCATGGAAGGTAAAATTTCTCCATTCAATTTAACTAACTGGACCGCGCCACCATCGGTAACTCTCTGCACTTTGTATGGTCCTTTCCAATGTGTCTTGAACTTACCTGGGAATTTCATGAATTTACTGTCATATAAGAGCACGAGATCACCATTCTAGAACTGCTTCTTCTTAATGTGTCTATCATGCCATGCTTTTTCTCTAGCTTTCTGCACTTGCTACTAGAACCCTACAATGAATCTGTCTTCTTCAAGTTCTAGTATCTTTGCCAGCCTCTCTTTCATCATAGTTGGGTCATCCATCTCTGTGAAAGCAGATATTCTGAGACTAGGAACAATGTACTCCATGGGCATGACTGCTTCTTATCCATAGACCAACCTAAAAGGTGTATGGCCTGTCAACTTTTTGCAAGTGGTTCTATAATCCCATAGTACTGGTGGAATTCTAAGATCCCAATCATTTCTGTTAACATTGCAAACCTTCGTCAGAGCATGTTCAAGGATCTTGTTAAAGGCTTCGACAGTTCCATTTGCTTGAGGATGATAGGCAGTACTCTTATGATGATATAATTGAAATTCTTTAGTTAATACTTCAATAGTCTTATTTAGGAAATGTGATCCTTTATCACTCACAAGTTTTTTAAGACACCCAAATCTTGACAAGATGTTATCAAAAATTAACTTCGCAGCTGTAGCAGCGCGACAATTCTTAACTGGTTGAGCTTCATCCCAACGAGTAAGGTAATTAGTTGATGTAATAATGTATCTTGCTCCAGATTTCTTTGCGGGCGGATTGATTGGTCCAACAAAATCAATATCCCACTTGTGAAATGCTTGTAAAGTTACCTGTGGAACCAGAGGCATCTCATCCCTCCCGGACATTTTGCCTATCCTCTGACAGACGTCGCAGTTATGGAAATACTCTCTTGCATCCTTATGAATTGTAGGCCACCATAATCCAACTATCACAATCTTTTGAGCTATAGCTTTTCCTGCATAATGCCTCCTGCTACTCCAGAATGTGCCTCAGCCAAAATCAATGGTTTTTCATGTTCCAGGACACATCTACGTAGTATTTCATCTGGTCCCATCTTATATAGTTGTCCTGCTATTAAGGTAAAGTTAGCTACTCTAACCACCAACTGCTTCTTCTGTTGTGTTGTCATCTCAGCGGGTGCAAAACCTGTAGACAAGTACTGAACAATATCCTAAAAATAATCATCAACCATCTGGATGGAAAAGAACTGGGCATCAGGAAGACCTTCGTCCAAACTAGTGGGTTCTTCTCCTAACTCGAGCCTCGACAAGTGGTCAGGCCCTAGGTTAAGTCTTCCAGGATTAACTATGATCTCAAAGTCATATTCCTGAAACAGAATCAGCCATCTACATATCCTTCCACCTAACATAGGCTTGTTAACCAAATACTTCAAAGCATAGTAATCAGTGAACATCTTAAAATGAGATCCTAACAGATAATGTCGAAACTTCTGCAAGGCATAAACCATAGCTAGACCTTCTTGTTCTATCATAGTATAATTCTTTTCAGCTGTGGACAATTTTCTACTTACAAAATAAATAGGGTGATCAATATTACCTTCACCTGACTGAGCCAATACTATTCCCAAAGCAATGGAGGATGCATCAACATGCACACGAAACTCCTTATTCCAGTCAGGGAATACTAAGATAGGGGCAGTTACCATCCTTTCCTTCAAAATATCCAATATTTCTTGACACTCAGGTGTCCATTCAAACTTAATATCTTTGTTCAACTACTTTTCCATAGGGGCTGTAATCTGAGCATATCCTTTAATGAATTTCTTGTAATATCCAGAATGACCAAGCGTAGTGCCAATTCACTTAACATACTTTGGAGGTGGCAACTTAACAATAACGGCTATCTTTGCAGGATCCATCATCAAGCCTTGCTTATATACAATGTGACCTAGCAGAATTCCAAAAGGTGCACAAAAGATACACTTTTTCAGGTTCAAGGAAATCTGATGCTGTCTACACTTGTCCAGCATAAGTCTTAAACTAGCTATATGGTCTTTTAGTAACCCAAAGATAGTCCAACCATCAAAATAAACTTCTAAGAATTTATGTATAAATTCCTTAAATGCACATATGACTACTCTAGAAAACATAGCAGGTGCATTCTTCAATCCAAAAGGCATAACTATATACTGAAAATATCCCATCTCTGTAGCGAAGGTTGTTTTATGTCGATCCTCTCGAGCAATTCTGATCTGATGGTAACTGGAAAATACATCAGTAAAAGAGTACACTTCTCGACCTCCGACATTGTCTAAAACTTCATCTGTAAAGGGAGTAGGGAAAGGATCATGTAAACAGGCATCATTCAGCTTCCTCAGATCAACACAGATTCTAATTTCTCCCTTAGTATTCTTTTCTTGCACCACCATAGGATTGACCCATTCGAATTCTTCAACAGGCTCAATGATTCCCGCAGCAAGCATCTTATCTAGCTCCATTGTAATTTTTTCTTTATACTTAGGTTTCAGCCTATAAGGGCGTTGTTTCACAAGCTTCGCATCAGGTTTCAAAGGGATTTTTATCACTCCTATATCACCAAGGATACCCTTCATCTCTGAGAACTTCATCAGAAATAGGTCCTAATACTCATGGAGAAGTTGGGTCACTTTTCTCACCATTTATTCATCCCAATAATCTCCAATGATAGCATACTTGGGTTGTTCTTCTGAGCCGATATTTACTTTCCTTGTATTCAGGGGTTGAGTTATTCCAGGTGCTGCGACTACTGGTCCGTGTACTTCACAATGTCCTTCTGAATCATGAATGTTAATGTTGCATGGATCATCATCCTCGTCAATTGTGAGGTTATAACATTCAACTGCATTAGCTTCTTTTCCTTCCAATCGGGTTGGTACTCAGCTATTTTTTTATCATCAAACACCTTATTATGGATCAACCGAATAGATGTGTCTAAAGCAGGGCAAACCTCATTAATACAAAATGTAAGCACAAAACTATCAACAAGACTATCCCAAGTTACAGTACCATGGTGAAGCTCCACCTCCACATACCAGTTCTTTTCTATAGGTTCCAGGGTGTGGACAAACCTATGTACCCATTCTTGATGAGGTACATGCTTTCATGCTTCGTAGCACTGCTCCAAATGTTCCTGAGGGCTAGTCTTACCATTAAACCTACTTTGCACCTCCTGAGGTTAATCCATGAATCTCAGATGAAGGGACTTTTGACATGTTAGAATAATCAACCCATAGTATTTACCCACTTAGACATTAATTCATTTATTTTGTCTTATTTGCCTAGTCCATGAGTCCCACCATGTGCAAGTTGCTAATTGCCTATCCATAGAGGTCAAACTTGCCATTATTGACTCATGGAGCGCTTGGGAAAGCCTTAGGAATCAAATCTGCTTTATTCCTGGCCTCCTAGGCACCCATCTGCTTTTTCTGCTTTATTCCCTGCTTTTTCAGTGTTTTAAGGCACATAGGAAAGCAAGACTAGGTGAGGTGAATCTGCTTTGTTGCCTCTTCCTCCTACACTCTTTCCTCCATGCAAAAGCATGTATGAGCTGCCATTTGACCACTCTTTATCTTGCCCATGCGCCCTTGCTAATTCGTGGGGTCCTTGATAGATTTAGGATCAGCTTTTTACACCTATGGGGGATTTGCCTATTTTGGGTAAGCCTGCTTTATGCTAGATTTGGATGCTTCCTTATGCATTCGATTTGCTCATGTATTCTATATATTCAGCAGCCTATGTTATTACAGGGTTGGCTATTGTACACTCAGTTTATATAATTTTGTGTTACAGCTCCATATTCAGTCTCCATTGTTGATAATTTTGCATGATCAATTGTTAATTGTTGTGGGTGAAATTAATCTACTGCAGGCCTGAATTTATACATGGTATCAAAGCCATTGTAGGTTGTTACTCTCTTCCAAAAATTGTTTTGCAGGTTCGACATCAAGACTGGGAGCCTTCTACTGACAGCCGGGACAGAATTTCTAAAGCTATGGATTCACAGAAAACTATCCTCACTCCCTTCAACTATTTTGAATGGAAAGCAGAGATGGAGATCTTGTTGAGAGTGAAAGGCCTCTACAGGGTGACTATGGCTACAGAAGCAGAGCCCAATGCTGCTACAGAGAAGATCAAATGGCACAATCGGAGAGATGAGGCCTATGGCCTCCTATGTCTCAGTATTTCCTGAGACCTCCTTTTCCATCTCGATGGATTGACTTCACCGGAACAAGTATGGGAGAAAATTTCTGAACTCTTTGAAAAGACAGATGAGATGAGGGGACACCAGATCGAAAATGAGCTGATCTCCCTAAGTCCCAGTAATTTTGAATCCCTGCAGCTATATTTCTCCAAGTTCAAAGCACTAGTTTTGCAGCTGAAACAGTGTGGTATTGAAAAGAAAGATGAGCAGCTCGTATTGCCCATCCTCTTGAAGCTAGGTCCTGATTACTCAGTCTTTGTTTCGACCTTCTATGCCACAAAACTCACAACTCGAACCTGGAAGATGCCTATCCTTGCAGATTTCATGGAATCTTTCACACAGGAACAAGACAAGCTGGTGATGATGGGCACCATCAAACCTTCCAAAGACCAAGCTCTGGTTGCTGGAGATTCGAAGGTGGATTCAAAAAGAAAAAAGAAACCTAAAAATCCACCTGAGAAAGGAATAGACAAGAAGTAGTCTCTAGAGGATCAACAAGGTCCCAAGAAAAATACCCAGAAGAAGAAAAACAAAGGTGATATGAACAAGTGCTCATACTGCAATAAGGGCAATCATACTGAAAGCTCTTGTATGAAAAAGCAGATAGATATGTTAACTCAACTGTTGGAGAAGAATGGCATCTCCATTCCAGAAGGTTCAAAGAAGAGAGAAGGAGGATCAAGTTATGATGACAGAGAGAGAGTTCATGCTCTAGTTGCTGGCACATCAAGCTCACCTAGTTTTATCATAGATTCTGGAGCTTCAAGACACATGGTTTCGACTAAGGAGGCCTTCTCCTCACTGGACAAGTCGAAAGGACCATCTATTGTACTGGGAGATGACTCTCTCACTGAAAGCAAAGGCAAAGGAAGGATAGAACTTGATCATGGTAACTTCAACAATGTGCTGTATGTCCCTGGTATCGCCTCCAACCTTCTGTCAGTGTACGAGATGACCCACACTGGGTCTCCTAAGAAAGTCATATTCTCACCAGATGAAGTTGAGATCACAGAAATATCAAGTGGAAGAATCATTGCAAAAGGAGTAGCGAATCATGCTCAAAAGGTATACATGTTTTCACACTTCCTGCCTTACTCAAACCCCTCTGCTCTTCTTATCCATGCTAATGAAGCTAGCAAGCTGTCGCATGAAATATTTGGCCATCTAAATTACAAATATTTATTTGATCTTAGTGAGAAAGATATGGTCATAGGGTTGCCCAAGATAAAATTTTCCAAAGGTGTATGCCAAGGATGTATCCTAGGAAAACACCCAGAGCACAAATTTGAGAAAGCCAACCATGAGAGAACCTCTGCACCCCTCGAGCTGATTCACAGTGATGTTTCTGGCCCATTCCCTCATATGTCCATGAGTCAGGCCAAATATGCATTGACCTTTATTGATGATTTCTCCAGGTATTGTTGGGTTCACTTCATGAAGCACAAGTCAGAAGTTTTTGGCCTATTCAAAGTCTTCAAGGCTTTGGTTGAAAACCAGTGTGGGAGAAAACTCAAAGCACTCAGATTTGACAATGGTGGTGAGTATGTCAAGAATGATTTTATTAACTATTGTGCAGATGCAGGTATTCAGATGCAGCATTCTATCCCCTACACACCACAGCAAAATGGTGTTGCAGAGAGGAAGAACAGATCACTGAAGGAGATGGAAACATGCATGATTGAGACCAAAAATTTGCCACCAAAGTACTGGGCCGAAGCTATCAACTGTGCAGCCTATATTCAGAATAGGGTGCCTCACAAACAGTTGGATGGCATGACTCCTTTCGAAGCATGGAGTGGGCACAAGCCAGATGTGACCCATTTCAGGATTTTTGGCTCAAAGGCATGGGCTAGAATCGCGACAGAGAAGAGGAAGGATTTGCAGCCCCAAAGCCAAGAGTGTCTCTTTGTGGGATACTCTGAAGATTCAAAATGGTACAAGTTGATAAACTTGAGCACAAGCAAAGCCTTCATTGAAAGGTGTGTTCAGTTTGAAGAAGAACCCCTTGCAGAAGTGGAGATTAGTGAAGCCTCTTCACCACCTGAACCTCAAGAAGTACGTAAAGAGCTTGTTGAACATGATGATTCTGATTTATCTGATGGAGATGATTTTATTGCAGACACAAACAGTCCCACAAGGCCTAAATGGGCAGCCAAGACACTACATGCAGCAGGACAGTTAGCTGGGGATCTTAATGACCCAAGAAGGACTAGATCTCAATTTGAGAGTGGTCTGTGCATGAAGGATCCTGAGTTTGCTGAAAAATTATATTTGATGGTGGAATCTGATCCTCAAACATATGAATAAGCAGTAGGAGATCCAAGATGGCAAGCTTCCATGAATGAGGAGTTCAACTCGCTACAGAAAAGCAACACATGGGAGCTAGTGGATCTTCCTCCTGGGAGAAAACTAGTACAGTGTAAGTGGGTCTATAAGACCAAATTTGCTGCTGATGGTTCACCACTGAAGTACAAGGCTATATTGGTAGCTAAAGGCTACTCACAGGTTCATGGCATTGATTACAATGAGACTTTTTTCCCAGTGGCAAAGATGGATTCAATCAGGCTAGCTCTAGCCATTGCAACATCAAGGCAATGGGAGGTACATCATATGGATGTAAAGTGTGCCTTTCTGAATGGTGATCTCACTGAGGAGATATATATGCAGCAGCCCCAAGGTTTTTCTACTGACCATTCTCTTGTGTGCAGGTTGAGAAAGTCATTGTATGGGCTAAAGCAAGCCCCCAAGGCTTGGTATGCCAACATAGATAGCTTCTTGCTATCTCTGAATTTTGTTCGATGCAAATCAGATTCGAATGTCTATCTAAAGTTAATTAATGGTTCATTAATGATCATTGTGTTATATGTTGATGACCTTCTCATTACAGGAAGCTCATAGGCTGAGGTTGCTTCTCTAAAAGGAGCTATGAACCAAGCCTTCTCCATGACAAATTTGGGGCTCTTAAGTCAATTTCTGGGGCTTGAGATTGCTCAAACCAAAGCTAGAATCAAGGTGCACCAGTCCAAATATGCCTTGGATTTGCTGATCAAATTCAGAATGCAAGATTGCAAAGCAAGCAAAACTCCTTTCCTTTCAGGAGTAAAGCTGGAGGAACATGATTCTCCACCGATGGTAAACAACACTTTGTATAGACAGTTGATTGGATTTTTATTGTATTTGACACATACTCAACCTGATATTTGTTATACAGTTAGTGTTGCTTCTAGATTCATGGATCAGCCCCATGAGATCCATTGGAAAGTAGCAAATAGGATCCTTAGCTTTGTTCAGGGAACAAGGACACATGGGATTTTATATAA
>LPNX011102127.1:110247-134972 GCA_001517045.1 Pseudotsuga menziesii | reverse complement strand
CAGGCTTAAGGGGGGGTGTTAGAATAATCAACCCATAGTATTTACCCACTTAGACATTAATTCATTTATTTTGTCTTATTTGCCTAGTCCATGAGTCCCACGATGTGCAAGTTGCTAATTGACTATCCATAGAGGTCAAACTTGCCATTATTGACTCATGGAGCACTTGGGAAAGCCTTAGGAATCAAATCTGCTTTATTCCTGGCCTCCTAGGTGCCCATCTGCTTTTTCAGTGTTTTAAGGCACATAGGAAAGCAAGACTAGGTGAGGTGAATCTGCTTTGTTGCCTCTTCCTCCTCCACTCTTTCCTCCATGAAAAAGCATGTATGAGCTGCCATTTGACCACTCTTTAGCTTGCCCATGTGCCCTTGCTAATTCGTGGGGTCCTTGATAGATTTGGGATCAGCTTTTTACACCTATGGGGGATTTGCCTATTTTGGGTAAGCTTGCTTTATGCTAGATTTGGATGCTTCCTTATGCATTTGATTTGCTCATGTATTATATATATTCAGTAGCCTATGTTATTACAGGGTTGGCTATTGTAGACTCAGTTTATATAATTTTGTGTTACAGCTCCATATTCAGTCTCCATTGTTGATAATTTTGCATGATCAATTGTTAATTGTTGTGGGTGAGATTAATCTACTGCAGGCCTGAATTTCTACATGACAAGCATCCCAACTATGAATGTAATTTTTATGACCATTCCACCATCTGGCGTCTGTGGCTCTAAGTGTTGAATCTAGAGTCTCCATTTTCTATGAATCTGGTACTTTCTCTGAGAATTGGATAATAAAATATGTTGGGTCGGTCAAGCCATCAAAGGTAGGCAAGTCTCATGTATGTGAGCCAAGGAATCTAAGATATTTGGTAATTCTTGCACATTGATGTCCATGTAGTTCATAAAGTCGATTCTGCCATTTTTCTAAGCCTTCATCTGAATCAGTCATGCAGGAGTTGTCACACTGCCAATCCATTATACCTTCGACAGTAGGATCAACATAATGTTCTTCTTTAGCTGTGATGTTGTAAATATGATCCAAAACATCCTGATCTTCGTCTCTGATTGGATCTGTGCACCTTTCTCCTTGAGAAGGGTCCAAGGGTACGATGACTCTCAAATCTTTCCCTTCAAAAGTCATCTATCTCTTCTGAAGGTTAATGACTGCAGCATTATCTATTGCCCATTCAATTCCTAGCAAGTTGGGATAAGGATTGCTATCATCAGTTATCTCGATGACTTAAAAATCAGCTAAAGTGTTGACTCCATCTATATCCACTGGTACACTAGGGAGTCTTCCTAGGGGCATAACCTTCTACTGATTGCCTAATCTCAACTGTATAGGGGACCATTCAAGGGTAGGTTTTTCCATTTGTTCCCATGTCTGCCTAGTGAGGCATTTACTTCTGATCCCAAGTATAAAATGATGTCAGTCATGTCATACTCTCCTATCTAAGCATGCAATCTCATTTATCTTTCAGTTCTTCTGACTGTATTAACAGTTATTTCCTTACCAGAGCTTCGTTGAGGTTAGCAAGAAGCAATAAATTTCTACAACTCATTTAAAGCATTATGATTTCTTAAGAGCTTCATACAACTCTATAAAAAGGATGATAGTGTACTTACTTTATCTGTCGAAGTACTTGGGACTGTGACTGCTTCTGTTGATACTGTTGCACCGGTGCTACTGATGTGCTCGGGTCCGCAAAGTATTTCTTAGCTTCCATAAATGTCTCTTTTTCTCTTCCCACATCAAATTCTAGAATTTTCTCTAGGGTATTGCGGACCCAAGCCTCGACAGGTTGTTTTTCCTTAGTCTGTACTTGCGTCGTAGCTCCACTCCTGGTAACAACATTAATGGCTAGGATAGGTCTTTGCTCCACAAAAATCATTTGAATATTCTGAGTAGGAGCACTATTTCTTTCTTGTATTTTAGCTATCAACTATGGGCATTGCTCAATGACATGATCTACTGCTCTGCAATATCGACATGTCGTAGTTGGGTTCCAACAATCTTGAGCTACATGTCCTACCTAATTACAGTTATAGCAAACATCCTGGCCTCGACCCCGTCCGGTCATACCACCACGACCACAACCTCCAAAATTACCTCTACCTTCGTGGTAACCATATCCATCATTGCCTTGTGCATCATTTTGTACCCTATAAGCATCATAGGTACGCTATCTCATGAGGTCAAAGCTGCGACACTCCTCTTCATTATGTCCTACTGACTTATAGAACTTGCAATAAGGATTCTTAGGTACCTAGACATATCACTGCATTAGATAGCAGTCCTCAGGTCGATGCTGACCAGTTGCTCAGCAGATCTCACAATATAAAACATTAGGGTTAAATGGGTTTGGCGCACCAGTATTCAGGTAATTTCTTAATGTGGGAAACTGTTCCTTGTCATGACCTTCTATCCTACATCATGTACACCAAACCTCTTCATGAATAGACTTCCCCTTCTTCATGTCATGAAGCTCCAAAGACATTTCTACCAACTGCGCTTGTATTTGGGCTATGCTAGAATTATCTTCGACAGGAGTTGTTTCTAGTTTCATGGCAATCTCCGAAGCCTCTTTCTGATTAGCAACCTTCTGTTGCATGAGTGGGGTTTTGATATGTGGTAATAACACTGCAATCAACCATTCTTTATGCTTCACTGGTCCAATAGTGAAACTAACTTGATCTAGCAGAACTTTGAACCTCTGATCAAAATCCCAAACTAATTCTCTTTGCCTCTACTGAATCTCTTTCAGTTTAGTTATACACTGTGACTCTAATTTAGGATTCTTGAACTATTTGATAATTGCTACTTTAATATCATCCAATACATAGTTCTGAGTGCTAGAGAAGTTCATAAACCAGGTCAAAGCACGGTCTCTAAAAGAAGTGACCAGCTGCGCTCTTCTTATATCTTCATCCATAATGTTCTTAGTAGTCCATACAGCTTCGCATAAGAACCAAAATTGTTCAGGATCCTCTGATCAAGTTCCTTTGAAGAGAGGGAGCTTGATGTCATCATTCATATGGGCCATCATGGGTCTATGGGGGAAGGGAGGGGGACTGGTAGTAGGAAGGGGGGAACTTACTGGGGTAGACTGACCTGTGACAGGAATACTCAAGCTAGGGTTACTTTCAGACTACAGCAGGTTCTTAGGGATAACAGACCTTTGCTGCAGGGTTACCAACAAAAGGGGTTTCATCGGGCTCCGAATCTATTGGACTTACAGGGGTATACTCGGTATTCTGACCTAAGGTATAGGATGGAAAATTCCTCTTGTATCTTTTACCACTTCACAGCAAACCAGTTTTCTCCTTGAAGTCACTTTCGCTTCCAAACATAAGTTAGTACTACTAAATCTAATAGTCTGATTCAATGAGAAATATACCTTTTTCAGCCAATAGCATTTTAATTTTCAAATTAAATGAATTCAAGTACTTACCCCTTGGTCCTTTGAAAAATTGTCTTTCAACTTCGCTAAAAGAGGTACTTGTGTCGATGGAAAACTCCGTCACAAATGCTTCAAGGGTTTGCACGTCCAAAAATCAACGGCTCGAGAGATTGCGTTGTTTACTCTTTTCAATATGTTGATTCTTGCGGGGGTCCAATCAGGAAACTGACCTTCTTGGAAGTTCGTCTTCGTCTCTGTCAACCTGGATAACCATTGGTGCAACTCTATGTGGATGCTACCAAAGAAAATTTCGTAAACATCAGAAAAAAACGTACCTTTTCAAAAATTCGTCTAAGCTACGACGAGGATCTTTATTTTCTTATTCAACAAATTTCAGATAAGTCTCTTCGATCTAGTCACCGATTTCTTTTACTGAGGGCCTCCAAAACATAGCCCTCCAGGTATGATGTAGAACCCTCTTGATCATATACTGAGTTCAACCAGCAATGGAAACAATTTGTTGGGCTTAGGGCAGACCTGGGTTCTATACTTTTGTCTTTACACCAACAAAAGACCCACAGTGTTGGCCCTTTTGGAAACAACCTGTGAACAGGTTGCAGTCTCACCCGAAACAACTATGGGGTGCCACAAAATCAGGTTTCTACAAGCAGAAGAGGGATATTAATGTACCTTTAGCCTTTAACAAATAATAATAATACAATGCAGAGCTTTGAAATTCACTTATATAGCTTCACAGTTAGATAAACAAACAGTTTCTTGCTTAACCCTTAACTAGGAATTCACAGTGAAGTTAATATTTAGTAGTGATCTTACTTTATCAATTATCTACTTATCAATGCATAAAAGAAAATAACAGAAACAACACAAAAGAACCACAACACAAGATATAACATGGTTCACCCCCAGTGTAGGGGCTACGTCCAAAGAACTATGTTTTATTCAACTCTTTACAAAAACCATAGTTCTGATCTGCGCACTCAGCTGCAGATCCCTTCAATTCCTCAAATCTGCGCACACAGCTGCAGTTCTTCCTTATCACCAAAAACCCTCTTCGCACACAGCTGCAGAGGTCGTCAACGCACACAGCTGGGACTAAAATTCCTTACAAAACTAGGCCTTAGCTTCGCATCAAATCATCTTTACATCAAAATCCTAACCTGACTCTTTTACAAAAGTGCCTATTTATACAAGTGCACTTATTACAAAAACATGGGCTTAAACCATGAGCACTTCGAAACCCTAAACCCTGGACTTAAACCATGGGTTAATTACAAAAAGAGGGCTTTGAATCAACCCCGACACCCCTAAGACTATTTTGAGTCGCAACTCCACTTACAAGCTTCGACAAAAATCGTGGAATTACCGAAATTAAGGACCGTTAAGGTGCGCGTCCCAACAACAAAACAAAACAAACATAGGAAGTCGTTCTTACCAGTAACCTCCATAAACCATCTTTGTTATGAGCAAAAAATTCTTTTGCATCAAATACTACCATTTGCTACCAATCATATCGGTCTAGCCTATCATCATTAAAGTCTACCATTGTTTTTTGGGGTATGTTCTGTTGTTGTGTTGATTGAGGCTGCTGGGTCGAACCATTTACCCATTCTTAATTGGATTGAAAAAGTGTAAAACTCCGTGAAAGTTGGCTCCATTTTCAAGCGCTATCTCAGGTATTGTTAACTTCCCCTCCATTCTTGTCACTGTCACCTGCAATCCATAAGTTGAATGTCAAGATAGAAAACTAGGCCTTTTCACTCCTTTCATTTGACTGTGAGTGTAGATTCGAAGAGTATAGTCGTCCTAGGAATGTTGTAAAGAGGGAGAATCAGAAAGAGTAGGGGGAGGGGAAAGGGAGAGAGGGGGGAAATGGTGATCCCTCTAATGAACATGAAGATTATGAAGAAGCGTGTGAAGAAGTTCTAGAGGCCTTAGAGCGATCATCACATCACTATCAAGGTACTTAGTATTCATTCTTCTCTCTACTTATGTAGCTTATCTCCACAACATCATCATGTAAAAGTGGTAACCAAGGTTCTTGGTTTTTTTTTCCAATTCATTCAGTTCTCTTGGAGAAGAACAAACACTCCAAACCCAACATTGCAATGGATTTGTCTGTTCCCCTTTGATCTGAAATAATACGCCTTTTTCACATTTTTGTTGTCACTCTAGGCTATGATTGTGAGTCGAACCCTTATTTATTTATTTATTGCCTTTGAAATATATCGAAAAACATAGACTCAGCGGATGCACCGGATATGGTATAATTTCATTGGCTTAGGTACATGGTTTGAGTGGAGGGGTAGGTCTTCTATCAAAATCGACCAAGACTTGTAGATTGGTTGCATTCCTATTGCAACTCAGGCAATTCAGACGAGACATACCATGGTATGACTGGAACCTTGAAATTCCTATTATTTCTTGATGGGGCATAGTATTTGTATGAACCAAATGCCTTGAGAGAGTTTCTTAAAGTAGGAAATAATTTGATCTTTAAAAACCTAATGCACAAATTTACGGAAAACCTAAAGAAAATAAATTAGTTCTATAAAGTAGTGACCATTATCAATTCAGTGACAGTTGAATGAACATAGTAGAAACCTTGAATGAATATGGTTCTAAACCACTTTAGAACTTATCCGCCTATGTGAAGTGACCCAAAATCAAACAAAATGTTCAGTTGGGTATTCCTTCTCATAGCCATTGTAATCACAGTACAATCTTTCCCCCTTGGCAATATCCTTTATCGCAACAAGGAGAACCCTGGACTCACCATCGACATTGTATCTAACACAGTTCAAGTTCTGCTTCTTTTTCTATTTCATGTATTCAAATAAGGTCATCAATATAAGCATAGAAGAAAAAAAACATATTTTTATAGAAGATGATAAGAAGCCTAAAACTTTTATGTGAAAAAAAGAGAAAAATACCAGCACACTAAAAGTTAACTTGCATTCCTTGTACTTTAATCAAAATAAAATATTCAAAGTAACATGAGTCAAATATTCCATGAAATAGTTTATCACTTATGTTGTGTGGTTGTTTATCCCATTGATAAAATGTGCTATGTTTCCATGTTTATCAGGACAAATGACAAGATCCTTCGACACGTCTCTTGTGGAAAGAAAACTCATCATACAGTCCCCATCATCTTTTTGTCTCTTACACAAATAATCAACATCCTCTGTATACTATGTGATAATGGTGAGGTCCTTTATATTGTTATTTGCCTCCATTATGAAACTACATCAGACAAAATATAGCTTCTCAGATCAATGAAATCCTAAGATCGCAAATGTACTACAACATACATTTTAGACTAACATGGAAAGGAAAGGAATTAGGAAATATTACATACCCCTCATGAGGGCCATGAACAACAAACAATGGAGGCCACTCTTCCCTTCTACACATTGCTTTAAAGAGTTCAAGGGCAGCCCTATCTTTTTTTGATTCCATAGGTATACATAATTTAGAAAATGAATTCTCAACTCTATAGCTAAAATAGATTTACATGTTATTTAATATATGAGGGACAACAAATTGGTTTGTACCATATATAGAAAACCCATTTATGAGATTTCCCTAGATTCTCTTTTGACCTATGTTTATTATCCCTAATAAATTGGATTCAATGTAATATATCTATGTTTAGAGCCAACTATAGTCTATATGTGTTTGATGGTCTTGATGCCATTGAGAATACAAAGATTGGATCTCCCAATGAGACTCTACCTGCATCCCATCCTTTTCCATCATAGCCTTGTTAGCTGATCCTGGAGCCATGCCAGGCCTATAGGTCAATTCATCACTAAACTCCACTCCAACAAAAGTAAGTGTTGTAGCAAGAGATCCCATCTTCTCCAATCTTCTACCTAGATCTTGGGTTGGTACAAATGGCAGCAACATTCTCTTCTTTTTAGTGAGAATCAAGCTTCCAGTACGTCTCTTGGTTTTCCTGAATTCTGAATCCAGATGAAAAAAATGTTATGAATAAAAACAATTGATTGTTAAGATTCTCGGGAAAAAAAATTCAGTAATGGGAAGATAAAAATTCAATTCAACATGTACATTTTATAGGTTGAAAAATGAATATCAAAGGGAATCATAGGAATCCATGATCTTTGGGGAATTCAAGCCCTAATTAAATCTCATCATTAACTAAGATTGAATAAAAACCTTGACTAAATCTATCTTGCCAAATGTAAGAATGAATGAAGAATGTGCAATGTGTATTAAACCAAAATGAATCCAAATGAGCTTTACCATTACATGAAATATCAATCACATAATTTATTTGAATGTGAAAAAAGTCAATGATTTTAGTCTGCACCAAAGGAAATCATGTACATTGCAAACAAAATTGATAGTCAGTCACACTATCATGGTAAATCCCCCAAATTTAAAAATAAAAATAAAAATAAAAATCCCAAAAATGGATCTGAAAGGATTGCCAATTCAGACCTTTCACTTTATCCTTGTGGGAACAATTGTCACAAAACCACTCCCCCATAGGTATTATGACAACAATGGGGAAAAGGAAATACATGTGATAGCCCTTGTCACACTTATCAGACAATAATCTTTCTTTAATATTGTTGACAAGTTGCATTATTCTTTCCAAATGCTCCTGTAAATTAATATCGTTCAATGCTTTGTAATGAAGAATGTTGTTCATTACTTTGTAATGTAGTTAAAGTGTAACTTTTTGAGAATGCAATGAAAATGTGGTGCATGGGAGGCATGGATTTTGCAAAATTTATGGCCAATTTTGTTTCTTGCACAAAAACACAAATTCCATATAATGTTGCATTGCTTACAACCTTAGTGCCTAGAAATAGACTACTGTGCCTCAGCCACGGGGATTTGAACTGGGTGTGGAACTTGCCAAATGGTCAAAAACTATCACAACTGGTTTAGCTAACCTTGGGATGCCCCAATCCTATGGTTTTTGCGGAAATGGTTCTCCAAGCACTCCCACACTCATTCCCTCTTCTTCTCCAGTACCGTTTCTCTTGCAACCTTGATTCTTCCTTTTACAATTTCAAGCCATCTTTGGAGTTGAAGAGATTGGATTATTAGACTAAGATTTGTCTAGATATATCTCTACGTTGAAAATTGTATTCATGTATTTTCAGGAGCAATGAAGGTACTCAGACCATCATTTCTTTGATCATCATACAACACTGTGTCCTAGAATGTTTGAAAAATGTCTAATAGATAGGAAATGAATTACTAAAAGAAATGTATTTACAACTTTGGCATTTCTTGTAAGGTATCTTTTTCTCAAATCTCATGAGTTTCCTTTAAAACAGCAATCAATCCTTTCAAATGTAGTCGTAGGCTGGAGTCTGTACTGATGATCAATTTGTGGACTTACTTGCAGAAAAATATGCATACGATATTTCTAATTTCCATGGACAAGATTTGTTTGGCCCTTGGAAAAGATAAATTGTTGTTTGGTTCACTGATGAATACTCCACACATCACAATGAATAACATGAGCATTGCAATTTTCAATGAAATTTCTTCTTGTAGAATGTAGTGCAATATCTCTTGCCATTCTTATGTGAATGTGAAAAAAGATACCAAAGTTATCCTCAACAAATTATGGTGAACTCTATCATTAATATATTGTTTGTATGGGCATTAAAAGGTATCACTTTGGGTAAATCCCACCCTCTAAATTCCTGGCTTATCTTTGATAATGAAGTGGATAAGATTGAGGAACCCTTCTTACAGGATTTGGTGATGTTACTTGCAGTATTGTTAAATGACAGTAGTGTTTGTACAAAGGCAGATACTTCCCGCTTACTACATTATTTCGTGAAAAAGGAGTTTCAAAATGCATCTACTATAAATAGCTTTACAAAGGTTATACCACATATTTTCCAAATCCTTGTTCTAATGGTGGAGAAGAGAATTGCGAACTCAGAGGAAATCAATCAAGACTTTTCTTTGACAGAAGTGAATACATGAAACATGCAAGAGGGAACATGCCAATGGCTGCAAAGAGATCTTTCTGGACCACCCTTAATATTATGTTAAATGGAGCAGGCAGGTGAATGAAAAATTTTATTGGAAAATAATTGTTAATTTGATTGGCTACTTGTATGAATAAGTGAACTTCTATTGCTTACATTAGTAATTGGATTCATTTACAGAACGGAGAAATGGTAGCTCAGAAAAAAAAGTGGATTTGTTGTTGAAATTCAGTAGATAACATGTGTTCTTTTGTGAGAAAAGGATACCTCGTCAAACCTTAAATGAGTTTTTTGTTTTGTATATGGAAAAGCTTCCCTTTCCATAGCTGAAATGAATTTTTGTTGTGAGAAAAAGATCCATTGTCATACCTGAAATGATATTTTTTGGTGGAAAAAGGCTACCTTGTCATACCTAAAATGCAAGAAAATGTATCTGTGACAAAAGACTCCCATGTTGAAATTCCCATGTCAATTTTCTCTGATTCCTGATCATAACTTTAGCTGATGCATGCTAGGCTATAGTTTTATCTAAAATGTGGAAGGGTTTCTTTTTATTTGTGTGGAATTTAAATGTGGGAACTCTCTTTTTCCAGTGAAAAAAGCTTAATTTTATTAATAGATAACAAAAATACATTCTACAAAAGAGGCACGTTTTTAAGCCTTTTCAAAATAATTATTTTCAGCTCAAACATTTTGTCCCATATGTGGTCCCAAAATCCCATACACAGGTTTACAGCCATACCACCAAAACAATAAAGTCCTTGATCTGATAGAAACCAAAAATATGTATATCCAGCAAGCTCTTCCATGCCGAGAATCACTTATTTGAGTTTCACATCTTTGAAAATTGTTGAAAGTTTCGATCAGAATTCAATCTAAATAAGCAGGGCCAAATCATCTATGAACTCTAGTAGTAAATGTGGGAGCTCTCACATATGAACTTGTTTATTTATTGAAGTTATTTCCTTTTAACCCTCAAGTTGCATAATCAAATGATAAGATGACTAGTGTTTTTGTGTATCTTATACCAAATAGAGATATTGTATAGGGGAATCTTGTAGCTAAAAACATGATCTGCTAAATTTATGCAAGTTTATTGCTTGTTAATACAAATAGGTGAATGAATACACATTTTTTTTTGTTTAAATGAAAATATGATTGTTGATTAATATCATGAAACTTCAATGAAGGGTGAATATTTATATCACATCCGTGATTTCTTTGTTCTCTAAGATGTGTTTTAAAATCACTATATTTGATATTCCCAAGGAATAAATAAAAATATACATTTTACTAGTCCTGCGAGGACTCGAGTGTGCTAGATACTGTTTTGTTGTCCATCATTCCAAAACAAAGAAATTTAAGAAAACTATTAAAATTATTCCTTACGTATTCTCTAGGATACTCAATTTGTCATCAATATAGAATCATCAAAAGAGTCCTAATATCTAAACCAGCAATACAACAGGACGAGCATAACCAATGTCTACATCCCTCAGCTATGACTCTGAGCTAATATGGCATTAAGTGGTTGTTAGTACAAGTCTTTTCTGAATCATATAGGAAGTGACTTTTCTAATTTTTTATCTGGTTTAGGTACCCTTCTGTAACAAAAAAGTATATTTAGAAAGCTTGTCTTCCATTGAGTTGAAATCTTGGTAAATGTGTTGAAAAAGGATTATTATTATGGTTTCAAAACAATTTTTGACCTCTTGAACTTGGTTCATGCATGCCCATATTCTCAATGTTGGACAGATGATTAACCCAATCTATGATCAACTTTGAATCCCCATAACCTTGAAATTGTTTAATACCTCCATTCTCAGTTGTTTTCGATAGTCTGAATGTAGACTTCTACCCTGCTTGCCCCTTTACTAGCCTCATAGTTTAGCAACAAATGAAAAGAAGAGTTGTTAGTACTAGTCTTTTCTGAATCAGATAGGGGATTGAATGTTCTAAATTCTTGTTTGGTTTAGGTACCCTTCTGTAACAACGAAGTATATTTAGAAAGCTTGTCTACCATTGAGTTGAAATATTGGTAAATGTGTCGAAAAATGTTTATTATTATGGTTTCAAAACATTTTTTGACCTCTTGAACTTGGTTCATGCAGGCCCATATTCTCGGTCATGGATAGATGATTAGCCGAATCTATGATAAAATTTGAATCTCTGTAACCTTGAAATTGTTTAATTTCTCCATTCTCAGCTATTTTCCACATTATGAATGTAGACTTCTGCACTACTTTCCCCTTTACTTTCCTCATACTGTAGAAACAAATGAGAAGAAGAGTAAAAAAAACAAAGCACCGGCTCCACAAATACCTGATACTCCTTTTCATGCTCTCTTGAAAATACCTAGGATTTTCTTTATCAATATAATGCATTAGTGAATAGCTAGAAGGATTTTCTTTTAGAATCCTTTTTCAATACATTACCTCTCTAATCCTGTGTACTACCTGGGAAACTATGAAGACCTGTTCTAGGAATATCAACAAATTTCTTGACATCCATATATCATATATAAGAAAAACATGGGAGCCTAAAAAGTTGCTACAGTTTTGTCACCAATCCAGTCCTAGAAAATCTACCAAGATATGCTTATATATATATCATCTTGATCTGTCGCCTGTAACCTATGACACCTCAAGCCATATAGATATAGAGAAGGTGCACAAGATAAACAAGTGATCCACAGACTCAGCATTGCATTTGCATCTGATACATCATTCTTGTCTGCACCAATCTCTCATTTGCATAGTGGTAGTATTTTATTAGCCAGTACCAACCACATTAGTGTTTTTGTTTCTAAATGGTTGAATAGATTCCAAACAATTGTTTTCAAGATGCTCTCTCTTGCATGAGTTCTTACACTTTGGTAGCATAACCTATTTTGACCCACGTAGTGCATTTCCTTGTTCCCTTTATCCTTGAACACTTTAAATTCTCGGATCCTTGATGATTGGGCAAGTCAATGTAATAGTCTCATTCCTCTCGCTCAGCTTGTAAAATAAAGACTATCTACTGTCAGCCATCCTCAAGACTAGGCACTTATTTCCAATTGTGATTCTGCCTCTCTGTGATAGTATAGACCACTGAGCATGTAAACTATCTAGCAGAGCCTTTAAAATTTGAAATTTCCTTCAATCTTGATCCACGGGTCCTTTCCAATTCTGACTTTTCCTCAGTTCACTCATTTATTTACCCACCAAGGGGAAAACTTTACCAAAGGCTTTCCTTGTAATGGAAGCATCTTTTCAGTGTTTTTTTTAAGCCAATATTCCATGGATGCATCTCTTAAGTGTTTTCATTTCATCCCTTGACCTCAGTGTCCATCATTATAAAGTAATTTCTAAAGGATTTTAGTTGCAAATTTTGAGCTGAAGTGTTTTGTGTGTTTTAAACCCCATTCCTAACTTACTTGGAATTGGCTACGTTGTTCCAATTATAACTAGTGGAATTTCTTGGCACTCCATCCTATGTGAAGGATGTTGAAACACTTCTTCCTGATTTTGTTAAGATTCCTTTTGGTCGCTATGATATAGACATCCAATACTCCCGTATGCTCTCTAGAATAGATTAATGAAGGTTAATATATGAACCACAAGATAGTTACAACCAAAATTTAAATGTCAATCATATGGTTTCAAATGAAACCCAGGTTTTTGACTTATTGAAATAATTAATGGGAAATATGATTTTGGTCCGGTCTTTAAATTACTCTGCCAATTCACTTTCCATTTCTGAAGGCTTATTCATATTTATTACCATTCCTATATTCTTTCAATAGAGGTCTAGAAGCCCCTTAAGCTTTTCTAGCTCGCTAACATAACTATTGACTGAAAATCAATGTGTCGTCTATGAAAAGTAAATAGGTGATATGAACGAGTTTGCTGCTTTAATCCCTTATAATTTTGTTCTAGCATTTAATTAATTTACAAATTTTTCTTTATTGGGATAAATTGTTTTAAAAAATATTTCACATTTAGCTTTTATGATTTTTTATTTTCTATTTCCTATTTCCTAGCAGCAAAAATCAGAAGTTCTATGATGTTACAAATCCTTCACAGCAACACTGGGGACTTTGTTTACCTCCACCAATGGCAGAGGTTTCCTTGATTGGATCAGCTTCTTCAAGTAAATTGAGCAAATCACTAGCTCCTGTGAGTGACTTTAGGAATTTAGTATATTGTACTTCTGTCCATTTATCTTTAGCATTTGTTATTGATATATGTGCAATCATATTTTTCTATGCCTCCATATTAGATTATTTAATAGCTTATGATTCAGTACTAAATAATAATTAGTATAGAAGCTAATGTGTATTTTCTGTAGACAGCTTATGTTTTACTTCAGTGATTGTCTTCTAGATTCTTTATACATGGATTCATTTTCATTTCCTAATAATATATACCTGTTCGTATTTCCATGTGAAACTAGAACACAAGAGGTAATGATGAGACTTCCCTTGCTAGTGGAGCTGCTGGAAGATCAGTTGTATTGCAAGCTAGTGCATCTTGGTATGAAATCTATTTCTTTTCATGGAATATTTGTTTAGTTTTTTAGCACCCCCTTGGATTGGTGCAGAGTAACATTACACATTAAGTTTAGTGAACATAAGCCTCCATATGATTCAGGAGTTTGTGGTGGAATATTACATATCTTACTGAATATTGAGACATTAACAGTTGTTGCAGGGGCTCCCATGGTGCACAAGAAAAATCATTTAGTATGACGATCCTAGTGGTTCAGGGCTCCTTTAATCCTAAAACAAGTTCATCTCATTCACTTTGAATGCCTCCAACATTAAATGTCCCTGCCTTGGTGGTGGGAGCTGCGGCATGATGGTTGATTTCTGATCATGGCAAGCCATTAGTCAATAAGGGTGGGAAGTCATCAACGTTTATATCTAAAAAGACATATTTATGGCTAACCTAATTCAATGAGTGGAACATATATAAACTTAAATTCATGTGTAAACACCGCTGGGGAAGCTTTCCATGGAAATAATTCCAGTTTAGTTGATCGTACTGTGAAATGTAGGATCTCATGAAGGTTTTAAAAGTCTATTCAAGAATTCATCCTCTGACACACACAAGGGCTCATTTGAGTTGGGTAGCGGGCACATTGAAACATCAAGAATTGAAAGAATAGATGCAGCTTAAGTGTCATCTGGTATTGTTTGTGTTGGACTTTCTAAAGATAGATTTCCAATCAGTGTCCCTCAAAGAAAATCTGTTTTTCAAAGCAACAGTGAAGTGAATGTTGTTTCTCTAAATAAAAGCAGTAGAATGATTTTAGGAAAACATGTTGAGAATTGTCTACAAAGGTCTCCATTTGATGATAGGTATCAAAACAATTATGAAGAACACTTTTCAAAACCATATGGTGAAGGTTTATCTAAATCTATTTCTTTAGAAGCAAAGGTGCCTCCCTTTATGGAAAAAGTCCAATTTTTAGTGGATGATTATAGTTATAAATATTGTTCTCTTCATTAGAAGTATGTAAATACTTGCACCCTTAATGGTGACAGTGACATCTTTGGAGTTACTAATCATAAAGTAGAGGAAAGATTAGTTTCAACTGCTGAAAAGACTAGTGCAGGTTCTATACAAAATTCTGAAAATGAGCCTATGTTAGAGGAAAGATAAGTTTCAAAAGCTAGAAATACTAGTACAAGCTCTATCCAAAATTTTGAAAATGATTCTATGTTAGATGCAATTGATAGAAGTACAAGTACTGGTTTTCAAATTCCTGAGAAAGTAGAAATTGCTAAGTATTCTAGTGCCAGTTCTGGAAAGCTAGAATGTTTGGAAAATCTAGTGTGTAATATCCTTCCAAAATTTTATATGAATGGCTCAGATGTTAGAGAAAACATTATAATTTCAAACATATTGTCTTTGAATTTTGATTCAGATGATAGTGTATTAAATAGTCCTCGCAATTTAGCAAATTTTCTCCTTGTTGAGATTGATAAATGCAATGGGATGTCAAAGGAAATACCAAGTTCATGGAAGTTTCTGAATAGCAAGCGGTCAAGATTTTTATTTGCAAGGCCATAAGGTTCTATAGAAAGAGCAAGCCATTATTCCACTCCCAATTTGGCATCATCTAGGCAAAATTGCAGAGGGAGTGGGAAAATGGACAAGATGTTTTGGAAAGAACAAATGGACATGAACTATTTAATATTAATGGACTATCTAATAATTCTTTTGAACCAAAGGTGCAAGGATTTTAGATTACTTCAGAGGGAAGAACATTTTTGGTTCCTTCAGAGGCCAAGGGTGATTTTTGTCTTCTTTTGTTGTTGGATAGTAATAATTTTCTTTTAATAATTGTGTTTTACTTCTTTCTAATATGGCATTTACAGCTTTTGTTTCCTTTTATCCATCCATTTTAAGCCTTTGTATTTTTCCAACTTTGTTATCTATGGATATAGACTTATTTTTATGGATCTAAATACAAGAGATAACCATTTTTAGATGAGCCTATATTTTAAGATCTAACACTGCACAGGGGATGTCCCTAAGTTGCACTGGGACATTACCAATGTCATGTAGGATTGTCAAATATCCCTTGGGCATCTGAGGGACTTCTTAGCATCACTTTCGAAAATCAGTGCCTAAGAGAAAATAAATATAAGTCCTTAGCACTACACTCACTCACCAACACATTAATCCTTACCAAGAGACTATTCAATCTCTAATTCAAACAATTTAGATTTTTTTTCTTTAAATTAGCTAGTATATGAACTTGCAATAGTACAATAGGAAAATTACAATTTATTAGAAGTTGGGAGCTATTTCCCTGTGTGTCCTCCAATATCTAATGGGATTGTCTTGGGCTATAGTTAAACTATCCTTCCTAACCTCTAATTTGCTAAAAGTGACCTATGAGCTTTGAAAATAATAACTGTTGTTAAAGTACCCTACTATATTCAACAATGAAGATATCTGAAATGGCACTGCCTGAGCCCACTTGTGACTCACACACATTATTTTTCATTTAGTGCATATGCTGCTATGTGCCAACCCTCTATTGGAGGTACTGGTGGCTTTACTAAGCCTAGATATAGGTAATTAAACCATATTATTGTATTGATATATTTTTTACTAGGTTGGTGTAGTCACTCTCTTGAAGCTAGTGCCCTAAATCCTAATAGAGGTCTAGGTGTTACAATTCTGCTAATTTGCAAATCATTCACTCGAAAGACTAAGGGAAATATTACCTATAGCATTCATCTCTTGAGTACTTGTGTTTGGACAATGATCTTCTCTGTTTTGAGTAGGACTTCACTTTCAAGCTATGTTGCATGAGTTTCTGGAACACAGAAACATTGGAAACATGGGTATGAGTGTCTGATATGGCTAAAAGTTTATGTTAACTTTATAGGAAACAACAATAATATATTAAAAAAATTTAAAGATTAATATAATTAAAAATTTAAAAACAAAATTAATCTTGAAAGCTGTTTGAGCAATGGCAATAAAAAGTTTAATGATTCCTTTCTAACGTACTTTTTCATAATTTACACCTTCAGAGATTTAATTTTTAATCTCTGTGATTGACTTTGAGAGATCTAAATTTATGCTGGTCTCTCTATATAGTATTGACAAGAATAGGTAGAATAGGAAATTGAACTCAGAGCCTTCCTCTTTTCCTCATGCTACTGCTCTACTATTGATCTACATGCCATCAGTCAATTGATATTTTATTGTCAAACGACAGAGAAAAGATATCATGTGCTGCCTCCATGCAAATGCAATAACAACCCTGGGATCAAAATAAGGCTATAGGGTCTACACATAAAGAAACGCTATAAGTATAACAAGTTAAAAACTAATTATTTAACCCAACACATCATACTCGAGTGAGCGTATTCCAATAGAAATTGAATTGTTAGAAATTACAGTATTATTGTAGAATGTTGTTCTATGAAAAATTGAATTGTGTTTACTGTATGTTGCTGTAGTGATTTCCAGCAGTATTTGTAGTAACATTATTTGTATTTAAGTTCCAACACTATGTGTTGTAGTATTTGTATCTAGGTTAGGTTAAATATTTAATGTTCCCCCACCCCAAAGAGCAGTTTAGAAGAGTAAATAATGGCAAATTAAAATAGAGGACGTGGGAATGTAGAGGTAACTAATGGTTTGGTTTAAAATCTATCAAATTCTATGTTTAATTTCCTCATCTTCCTTAACATTTTCCCCAACTACGTCGATCCTAGTGTTCTCGTCTTTTCTATATTGTTGCAGCAGGAAAACATCTAAATGAATGGCTGCATTCCTGATACTCGTATTAAATGGTGGGAACATGATCAAAATTAGGATAGGAACTTCAAGAAAGATTTGGGAAATGTTAATTTTGATCAATCTTAACATAAAACAATTGTGGTGGGGATTATTCCAGTAAATCCATTCCTAATACTTAATCATAATTGGTATGTTGTATCTATTGGCTATTCCTTGAAAACGAACCATTCTTAGACTTGACTGAATGAGCCAATTTTTGTTCTTGTTGCAAGTTGCTTCTTAGCATGGAACATTTTTTAAATATTGCTCCCACTCTTAGACTTGAACGAGATTTTACATTCGACAAGGAACCTATTTTTGCACAAAACCTATTTGAGATCAAATCTCATTCTTTATCGATCTAGTAGCCAAGAAGTTGATAGCCCGAAACTGTGTTGATGGGTCAACATCCGACCATCGTTAGGACCCTGGAATTTTCCAAAAATTATGCAATGTGATCTATAAGTAATTTGCTAAGAAATCAATCCATAGTAATGAATTCAATGAGGAAAAGGCCTTTCCGCAAGAGGAAAGTACTGAACCCTTCAATGTCCATAGTGCCGAAGTTGACTTCAACACTGAACTTCTTTGACTTGCAAAGTAAAAAAAATAATTGGGGAGTTCAGGCCCTCTACACTACTACATTTCGACCAAAAAATCCAACGGCAGTATTGTCAGATTTTTGACACTTCCCTGTCGCATGTACGACACTGTTGATTTTTTTTAAGCGTCAGAAACTTATCGTCGGTTATCCGACATATATCAAAACCATCGGTTAAGAGACACCTAAGTTTACCATCGGTTAAATGTAAAGCGTCGGTTAAGTGACAGCCTTTCTTCGATGGTAGTGAAATTTTTTTAAGAAAATAACCTTCATGCCATCGGTTAAGCGACAGAAGGTTTGTCGGATAAGCGATGGTTAGTCAATTTTTTTGAAAAAAATACTGCATAAGAGCTTGAGAAATCATCGGTTAAGCGATGGATATAAACATTAAGCGTCGCTTAAGCGATATGGAGAGCCGTTGCTTAAGCGACGAATATAGAGAGTAACCATCGGATAAGCGACATCAAGAACTGTCGCTTAAGCGATGGATATAGAGAGTAACTGTCAGATAAGCGACATCAAGAACTATCACTTAAGCAATGGCAGGGAATTTTTTTATTATAAAAAATACCTCAAAATTGGATATACTCCCGTGGGAGGTGCTTCTGTATCCGACGGCTTTGCTCAATTTTAAGAGCTTGTTCCTGGCACTCTCCCATGCTGGGAGAGGTTCACCATGCAAAGAGATTTCAATCACCTTCAGAGCAAGTGGAAGGCCTTTACATTCCGTTTGCACCTGTGATTCATACATCAATAATAATAACTGGAAACTCCATCAAACATGTACTTTTATTGTTAAAAACTTGATTCTCTTACCTAATAAGCTTGAAGACTTAAGTTCATAGTTTTTGTAGTAAACATAATTCTATTAAGCCTATTCAGTATATGTCTAGAATCTATATTAAGACTATTCAGTATGTGTTTAGAATCTCTATTATTGGAATTTTGAATATATGTCTAGAATATCTATTATTGGAAGTTGGAACATTGATTCCAATTATAACAACAACAAAATCTTATCTTAGGGATATGCCACTCTAAATATTATCTTAGAAATATGCCACTCTAGTAATAGCTTGTAATTACAGACATATCGAGTGATGGTGTATATTTCGATAAGTAAAATAAATCAAATTCACACCAAACTTAGCACAATAATATAATGCATATCAACAACATTCGAGTACTGTTATAGGTATAAAATAAACCAAATTCACACCAAACTTAACACAATAATATAATGCATATCAACAGCATTCGAGTACTACCACAGGCATACCTGCTTGACTAGATTTTCAGCTGCAGTGCATGGAATTGATCTCTATCTAAAAGCCCAAAAGTAGAAAAGGGACAACACATCAGCATCATCTAACAATGGCAATTGATAAAGATCAGTACAGTGTGTTTTGGGGATGATAGAACAGTCTCGGGTTGTTACAAGTGTTTTATATCCTTCTGCTTCAAATAACACTTTTTCCAAATCTGTCCCTGACCAGACATCATCCAACACCACCAGAGTTGGCTTGTCTTGCCTCATTAGCTGTTGCTGGAGCTGTCTATGTGCATCCTCAACATTCAGAAATTCAGGTTTCTTCTTACGAACAATCTTCTTCCACATAGTCTCTAAAATTCCCTTTAGGTTTGGGGACTTTGAAACAGTGATAAAAATGATATTGTTTTGGAAAACCCCTGGCATGCATAAAGAGACAATTTCTCAGATAGAAATTCCATCATCTATACAAGAATAAGTTGTTAAGTAGTTTCATTATCAGCAAAACACTCAAGTACGTGACATTGAAAAGCTACAACATACTTTCTGCATGTCTGAACCTCACCAAATATGGCCAAATATTGTAAGAGTCAACCAAGTCGCTTTTAAACTTGTCGAATTATAGCAATTTTGACCAATTGAAAAGCTACAACATAATTTCTGTATGTCTCAACTCACCAAGTATGGGCAACTCTGGCTAGACTCAACCTAGTCTCATTTAAACTTGTTGAGTTATAGCTGTTTTGACCAATTTGACTCATAATTTCTATTCTATTCTTCCATGGCAGAAAAAGAACCTTATAGTATGTAAAACGCTGTGGTAATAACATATGTAATATGCAGGGGATATCTTCCTTATTATCTATCAATACTGTCATTTAAGAAACCAATCTTTATAAGCTAAGTGGCTTCTCAAGAAATTTATGCCAGATTTCTTTATCTTCATTCATTCTTGCAATAGATTACAATGGAAGCATTTATCAGCACTACAGAATTACACTAGAAAAAAAGAATATTGAATTCATATAATACAAGTGTTAAAACTCTTAATTAAGGATACCAATTTCCATAAAAATAAAAAAAAGGTACACCAAGACACTTACTGTTGATGAGTATTTTCCAATCTTATTATCAGACCAGCAGTAGCACTCACAATGCCTGCCCCACAAAACACAAGGGAGCTTTGCTTCCTTCCCTACTCAAGAGTTTCTTAGAGGTCCTCTTCTTTCCCTTAGTGCTCTTCAATGTGTGCACAGAAAAATGAATCTATTGTCTATGAGCAGATTTTGACTCTAAAAAGGTTTCACTAGGTTATTGGAGAATTTAATGACCATCTTTATTTCTACCAGGCAATAAATTCATGTTGTCTTCCTATTCAATCTGGCCTCTACTGCTTCACAACAGTAATCTTATTATTCTCCATTATTTTATAGCTTCCCATGGCTATATATTTCATCGCTCAAAAACTCTATTATCAAAGCATGCTCTCTATTCCAGAACTGCTCTGTTTTCCCCTTCGAATTCTTTTCTTTATATTACTTTTTTTCTTTTATTACCCTGGGTCATTACTACGAGATGTGACTGGCAAAAAAAAAATAGTCAAATTGTTGAGGATAGGAAAACACGGCCCTTCCAACTCAAGAAGCGTAAACACCTGATCCTGTGACATAGGGGGATGTTTGTGGTAAGTGGTAATGGGGATGAGCCATGACGAAGGGGAACAACTTCGTAATGAGAACCCCGTTGTTCTATATTGAACAACTTCTATTCAGCTAATTTTATGAATTTTAATTCTGAACATGTTCCATTTTTCAAATATCATTAGATACTTCCCAGGAAAAACCTTTTCCCATCTATATTGACCACAAAGGAAAGATTTCTGACTATAATTCACAATGAAAGGATTTCTTTCTGACTGCTAATAAATTGTCAGTATGATTTAATTTTCCACAACATGTGTGGAAGTCGTATAATATTCAAAGATAGTCATAAAAAGAGGGCTAACCTTGTAGTCATAAGAAGGATTTTGTAATCAAGGAATAACATTGTAGAAACTTTGTGGCCACTTGTGTAGCTTCACATATTTTCTAATTTCATAAATTTTAACTTTCAATGAAAATCAAGGTTGAAACAGAGCACACACACTCTTATAATGGCCATGGTGGGCAATAACCTTGCACTGTAGCAACTACCTGCAGAACAACTTACTACTCCAAATTAGAGAAACTAATAACTAGATCACTGCAGAAAGTTGTAAGTTGTAACAAAGTCCAATGGACACACAAGGGTGTAGTGGATAAAATAGGGAATTGACAAATCAAGGGGGTCGAATTGGTCAAAATTGGCAGTTAAACCTTCAATTCAATTCATAATGGGAATCTCCCGAGTTCCATTCTCAGCCCGTGAGTTTCAGTTCTCTTTTACGAATGCTACATCCATGGCTTTCAATTGATGAAAGAATGGAGGGGGTTGGTGTTTCAGATATGTCAAGCCTTAGGCTCCAGTATAGTATGTGCATTTGTATTTTAGAGGATAACAAAAACCCAAAAATTATGGTGACTATAGTCATTCCGATATCATGAAGAGATTGCAAGACAAAAGTTACAATCATTGTTGATATACAATAAAGCTACCGGCAAGGGTAGAGGTTTCCTAGGATCAATCCCCATAGGTGAAGCAAAGACCAAAAATCCTTGCAGGAAAGCATGAACAAAAACTCCTTACACATTAGGCAAGAGAAAACATTCTCAACAAAAAAATCTAGGCCTTCTGCTCAACCAGAGGACTCAGTTTTGCATAATAAAAGGACATCAACTCTGCTGATGCACTAATTAAACAGTCCTATGAGGTAAGAAAGGAATTAAGTTTATAGTTAGGTAGAAGTAACCATCACAAACAATCCATACTAAAATCCCAAAGGCATCACTTCCCTCAGTTAGCTTTGCTCATTAACATATCATTTAAACTTGGCACATGAAGGCAACAATGCCATTGTCATTTCTTACAAAATGTTCCAAGCTCTAGCCAGAGGACTCCCAATCCCATAATAAAAGCATGCATGTAAGAGCCTATCTTGTGTTAAAGAGACCTAGCATACATGATACAAAGTTGAATAGGAGAAAGAGCCAACAACTAATCCTAATATTTTGACGAAGGAGTGTAAGAATTACAAATATACAAGCACTACTTACTTTCAAATCCATCTGAAACTTCTCTTGTACCAACATGGCCAACTGAGAAACATCATCCTTGTTAAGGAAAATACAAACACTATCTACATTCATATTCATTACCCTGTTTTCTTCATCTTTATGTACAAGGTTGACTCAATTCTTGATAGGTATACTTTTTGAGAATTAGCTGGTTAGCTATACATTTATAGTGGTATTTACTATTATGTTTTCACATGCCTAAGTTGCCATGTATGGACATGTCACATTTCTTGTGGCTAGTTTGGACATCTCTATAAAAGGAAACCATGCCTCAACATTCCTCTGGACAAAATTGGACTGCTTTAGAAAATCCTCTAGGCTATTGTTGAATCTTCTATTGGGGTTTGTTTGAAATTATCATTTTTCAGTAAATGTTGAGATTTGGTCCTTGTGGTTATCAAGCCCTGGTAAGATCTGTAGAAGCCAATGCTTTAAAACATGCACTTGGAATCAGATCCTGACTTGGGTTCAGCTGATGGTGAACTTGAATTTGACTTTGACTTGGACTGATTTGAATTTATGACTTGGTTTACTAAATAATACATAAAATATTAAAATTCTTAAGAAAAATATATTTAAAGATTCCAAACCATTAGAGACAAACTATGCATAGTTTGCTCATGTATATACCATGCAAATGTTAATATATTAAAATGGCACCAAGTGCAATACATATGTAAAACAAAATACATAATCAAGGAGGCTCTAAATGGCCTCTAGAAACTAGAATCCAAAACACAACATACTGCCAGGTACGAGACTACTACAGTAACTATTCAACATGATCAAAGTTATCAATTATCAAAGTAATCACCACTGTTATAAATGGGTTTGTCATCATGAGCCACAGGACCATCCTCTGGGATGGACTTTTTAGACTCCTCAAGAGCGTCTGCAACTATAGTAGTAGTACCCAGAGAAGCATGGCTAGTGCCTACCATGCCTGGTGATACTCTTGCTAGTGGATCTACCTCCAAACCAATATACCCTGAGTCATCAATATCAGGATCAAACTATGTCGAGTGAGCCTCCTCTAACCACTGTGAGCCTTGAAGTGGGATCAATATCATCCAACACAATGGGATCAATTTCAGGTCTTTTGTTCAATAACTAGAATGGTTATTTTCATTTCAGGACTTGTATTTTTTTAGGAGTCAGGACCATTGGGATGTTTAGTTAGGAGGTCAATATTTTGCAGGTGACATGTAACCAAAACAATTTCTAATATCAAAGTGAGTCTGATTTCCAATAGAAGAATATCTATGAGGTTTACCAAACAATTTCTTCAATTTCTATACAATTAGCGCCCAATTTAGCATGTAGTGCCATCAAGTGGATTCTTGTTGCTAAATTTTGGTGAAACAAACAAGAAGTTATGAGTTTCCTCAGTATTCCAAACAGTCACCATTTTGTTAAACCAATGGTCTTATGCTATTTATTACAAGCTTTTATGTGTATGAGCATGCCCTATGATAATTTTCCCAGAATAACAGAATTTGGGCAGACTTTTCCTTATGCTAGCAACTACAGGATTTTATGTTTATGGGCACACCCTATGATATTATAAGATCTTGAAAAGATTTACCCTAACCGGATACCCGAGAAAGGATACATTCCACACACTGAGGAGACCCAGCAAAACCTGTGAAAAAGTCATGAGTTTCATAATTAGAAATGCATTCACCTTGATTATGTGAAACTTAAGCAACGTCAGATTCTACTAAATCTCATTTGTACTGGATTCAGTGAATTGTGGGTATCCTGGAATACAGGAATATTTTTCTCAAATGGACTTGTGTGGAAATGGTTATCTATACTTCTTGCTCCCTCCAAAAACCTTCACAGACAATGAAATGAATGTTAGTATCATTGGTCAGCCTACTGATCTTTATAGGATAAGATAAAATACCTATATAAAATGACCAATCCAAGTGTCAAATT
>LPNX011102127.1:40537-109774 GCA_001517045.1 Pseudotsuga menziesii | reverse complement strand
TATTGTGAAGGATAGCCATGACTGTGTCCCAAATAGGTTACTTGAATTTTTTTTTGCAAAGTAGGATCTAGATTAGGTTATCTGTTTACACCCCCAGTAAACATCTTCCAGCCTCTGGTCCATCTTCCAAATGCGTACCTGGTTTAGATTTGTTGCTTTTCCATCCTAGATTCACTAGATTAACTTTTACTTGTTTAGTCATTGACTGTTGTCTTGCAAGGAAGAACAACACACTCTTGATTAGTAAAAGTCTATAACGTAATCAATAAGAAATATCTCAGCAAAAAGACCATACCGCAGCAGTGAGCCAACCAAATCAACATCCAACCTCTAATATAATATATGCAGTGAAACTTCAAAAGGGAGCTAAGAAGTTACATTATTTTAGGATGTCTTCAAAGTAACCCTTGCCTTTACATACACAATTTAGAGGAAACAAATCATCCAATAATATTTTCTTCTTTTATTATTTGCACTAATCTGATTCTTGGTGATATATGGGATTAATGAAAGTGCAATAACATACTCAAACAAGAGAAAAGGAGTATTGTTTGAGAAAATATAATCGAATCTTCTTGTTTAATTGGTACTGATAAAATCAGCTAAGTGATGCAAGTAATTGTCCTAGGCCAAAAAGCAGGGCTAATGATAACAACATGATTTAGATGTAAAAGAAAGAAAGAACGAGTTTCCCTTTAGAAATCATACATCATGATATATGATTGTGTGAAGTTAACAATGTCCTGAAGAGTAGGTTCCATTTATGTTGATTCAAACAATTCACTTACCCTTCAGCAAAGAATAATCTTCTTGACAAGCTTTAGAAGCCAAAAAGACAATCAGGAGATCATTCCAAGCTTCTCAAGGACTTTTAAAAAATTTCCACAGTTTCTTCAGAGATGAAAGCAGGTAGCAATTCAAACTCAATGCCCTGGATATTCAGAGAGTCCAACAATGAATTCATTCAAATACAGAGCTACATAAACTTGCACAAACAGTATTAATACTTTCAAAATATCACTGAGGTCACTTTGCATTTTAGAATACAGTGGCAACTCACAAACTAGAAAAGTAAAAGATGAAATGAACTTGTTTTCTCTATCTCCCTCTATTTGTACTAACAATTATTCAGGGATATGAATGATTATTAATTAATAGAATAGATGTCTCTGCATAATCGATGTTGGCAGCAAATAGCACTACAAAATTGGAGGGAAGAATATCGAGGTTATGGCTGGAAAACACATGATGCATGGTGTGGACTAGATAACATAAAATTGTTCGATCATCAATTCAATAACAAGGTAAAGAATATGGCTACAGTATGAATTTTAAATGAAATTCATGCCAGCATCTAATATGACAGCTACATCCAAATAAAAATCTAGAGGAAACAATACCTTATATCTTCCTGACAGAGATGTAGCTTCAATGAGGTTCGGAAGGGTAATAAATAATGTGCAGCAACTTTCACCCTCTCTATAGGGTAATTGATCCACTAGCTTCCCAACAATATCTATGTTCATAGAGGCTCTCCACAAAAGCAGTCCCAATAGATGTTCCCAGGAATATCATGAGACCCACTTGGGTCCTCCCTTTGATTAAATACATGGATCTAAACAATGCTTCCAAGCCCCGGTAATCTTCGAAGATGGAGATCACATTGGCCAAATTGCAGATAATCAAAGTGTGTGCAAACAGCATAGAAAAAATTACGCCTAAGCCAAACACAACATAGATAACACAGCTTGAACAAAACCCCGTGTAAACCACCACATTCACCAGAATCACAAGCAGAAGGAGAAAATCAGCAATGCATCCAACAATGGCGATACATACCCAGAAATAAGTCAGTATGACATGTTTCCAGATCCTGCGAATCATGGTAAGAAGCTTTGCAATGGTAAGTTTATTGCCTGCATACGATCCAGCCACGGAATGCACTATTGCAGCTTTTGTAAATAGCCAAAGGGTAACCAAGAAAGGGAAGTAGAAAGTCAATGAAAGAACACTCTTAGATAATTTTCGGCACACAAGTTTAGTAAGATGGCTCTTAGGTAGCCCAGATGCCTCTGCCACTAATCTAAACCTAAAAGATAGTTTTTCAACCACTGATTGCTCTACAAAGGCATTTGAGAGAAGGATTGCAGATACAGGGCAGACGAATAGCCTTACAATTACCAGGAATCCTATGGAATTGAAGCGAAGGATTCTGATGGTTTCCTTCAAGATCTCCAATGCACTCAGACAGTTGAAGCGCTACTCCATGTTTGAGCTCTTAGAGAGTCTGTTGGAAAATAGAAGATGGCTCTCTGTTCCATTATCTCCAATGCTATTTTGTATCCTTGATTCTTCTTCCAATGAAGAACTTGGGATATGTAAAGCATCGAGTTCAATGGACTCATCACAGCAAGCCATTGCTAGATAATTCTTCAAACCATTTCTGTAGTACACACTGGTGGGTTTTCGTTTTTATGCATTGAAATATAAACCCAATTGAGATCTTCGGTAGATATGGATTGGGGGTGCTATTATGAATACGTACGGATGGCTTGCCGTGTACAGCTATACATTTGCAATTGTGGGCAAAACGGAAATTTTATTTTTCATAGGAATCCAAATGAATTGGGACTTGAAACGTCTGTACCTTGATTTGGAGATCATCCACAGCATTGTGTCTTTGAAGCCCTTGAAGGTCTGCCTACTTGAGACTAACAATGCCCATTATATCAAGTTTAGACAAGATGGGCACGTTTGATTGAGGATGCTTATGGACTTGTCAGCATTTGATGGAGGTTCTTGCTGCATGGGAAATGGACAAAACGTGTTAAGACTATCCAATGAACTTCAGATTTACTAGTTGTGAAAGCAGTCTTTCATGGAGGTCTGTTAAATCTCGTGTTCACATTCATTGTGTTGGAGATTGATTATTCTAATCCATACTAGGTCTGCTATAAAAATAAATTATAATCATAGAGTTGAAAATGGGAGTTCTGATACAAGAATACTGAACTGATAAAGCTTGACATATGGATCTAGCTATCAATGGTGATGTCAAAAAGCATTGAAAATTCAATAAAATTCCAAATAGGTTTGTGGGTCTGAAGCTCCTACCCGCTTTTAACGTTTGGCCTCAAACTTTTGTTGGTCCTCCGCTTATTCCTCCTTCATTTCTTGGGTGCTTGGAAATGGTGAGAATGACCCCATGGACATTTGAAAATGGTAAATGAGAAAAGGGGTTTGAATGATAAGAGCCGACATTCAATACGACCAATGTATGCCACCACGATAGCACAAATCACATCAAAGGGCTTTGTATTCCTTTTTCCACAAAGGATAAAGTAGCTAAGGGCTAACAAAACTAAAACCAATTCAAGAGAGGGGAATCTATTTTCCAATTAAACATAGAGCCATCTTCTTATTAAAATCATGTTATAATTAAGAACCAAAAAATTATGCATATAATTTTCTGCTCATGTAAACCATGATATAATTAAGGACCAATAAATTATAAAATGTTAAAAAAAGGCCATTCCATGGAAATACTTTGCCATAGTGTAGAACAAAAAATATAGAGCCCCTTGTTTCCCTATTCTTGAATCTTTTTGTTTCTCTTCTCCGCTATTACTTTCTTAATTATACTCATGGGCGGTTTTTATATAATGGGTAACTTTGCATCTTCTCCCTCTGCAGGTTTTCAACATTTTCTAAGAAACATTGGCTAGTATATCTATGGAATTTGTCTAGTCTAACTCTGTGTGCCCAACATTTGACACATTAATTGTGGTGTGTTTGCTTCACTAGTCTATTGTTAGTTTGTTAAACCTTGATGTTTAATTTAAATAATCTCATAGTAAGAACCAAATGTAGTAGATTGTCCTTGAGGACCTACATTTTTATTTACATACGCAAGAATCTCATCATCCATGTAGTCAACGTTCAATGATAAAGGAACATAATATAAACTAAGAGGATTAGATTCTTGATTTACATGAACACCAAGAATTTAATTTCCTTCAAAGATAGTGTTCAATTGTGAAAAAAATGTTGGGTTTGGAAATTTAAAACTATACCCTCATGCTTAAACAATAGGAGGTTGTGCCCACTTTTTTCAAATGGTTCCTAACATGCTCATAGCCTTGGGGGATCGACTTGGGTCAAAGTGGTACTTATGGATCATAGAACCATTTAACCATCAAGTTTGACATTTTATGAGGCGTGTTGATCTTGATAAGATGATAAAAATCAACAAGGGGTATCCACCATGAAAAGTTTGATTTATCTCCCTATATATCCTTATACCTTCATGTAATCCATTGTTAATGTTGCAAGCCATTATCATGCATGTTTACACCCATGTATGAATTCCCATCCCTCTGAGAGGAATTTGTTGATAGAACCTATTAATGATTTATAACTACTTAGAAGTAATCTCTTCATCCCATCGTGAGAGGAATTTAATTCCCTAATAGAAAACCATTTGTGTGTGATCCCTATAGACCCAAATAGTTAAGGAAATACCATTAAGGCTTATAGTCAATTCTTACAATTTCCCCATGTCTCAATCCCTCTACATATTCTTTATTTTTCATATTTTGCATTTTAAATTACACTATGGGGTTAGTACCACCAATTACCCTTTCGTAGAGACGTCCTTCACAGTCCTTACACATTTCCTAATCAATTGGAAAAACAAGAATGTGACAACATTTCCTTTGTTCAACTTTAGATTTGAACGAAGAGAATAATTCATACACCTGCATATTTTTTACTAACTTTTGCTTTAAATAAAAGGAAGCATTACAACATAGGAATTACATGTATGTTTACTAGTACATTTGAATAATTATTATTTCATGTAAAATAAATTTTCATAAATGGTTAATTCCATATTCAATAAAAAATCACTTAATCATATCTTTGTATGTTTACTCAAACATTTAAGCATATATCAGTGTGACGCTTAAGCGATGGTTATCACCTTCTTCTTCCATGTTAAATAGTTGACCAATTAAGTGTATTTATTTAAATGATTGACCAATTTGAAGTGCCATCTCTTAAGCAACACTTATGAGGACATCCGTCGTTTAAGCGACGCTTATTGAGCCTAGTCGTCGCTTAAGCGACGCTTATGACCACAATTTCAAAAAAAAAATTAACTTTGTGATTTTTGGTACAGTTAAAAGAAAAAATCCATGCTTCGTCAGATTTTTCCGTCGGATTTTGGATCAAAATGTAGTAGTGCTATTACTCTTACTGGTTGCTCTACCATGCCTCTATCCTCCGACAAAAACATACCCTATGTTATATTGTTGTACTAATGGTAGTTTTTGAACAATTCTTCATGAACCTTGGACTTTGTACTTGAAAATATAACTCCACACCAAAATACGAGACCCAAGTCTTAGTGAGGCTCTTATATTCCATTGAAGAAGAAATGTATCACATGTAGGGAGTCAAATTGGAAGGCGTAAACATTCCATAGGGCCTGAAGGGAATTGGAACTTAAAACTAATTCATAATCAGATAATCAGGGCAGTGCACTTTCACATTCCACTCAAGCAGGATGGAGACATGCTTTATTACCCTTATGAAGAAATAGTTTCTTGTAGGCAATTCAAATGGGGAATATGAACCTCATCATGATTTTCTCTATCCTTTGCTTCATCATAAATGTGCATTTCATGGTCAAGTAAATTCCTTCATTTTGAAAGTCATAAATCTTGATAAGAATATGCCTTTATGCAACTGTGCATTATAAGACTATTATAGAATACCAGTCTCTCCAACCTTTTCGATAGGTTTAGTCAATCTCAAAAGCTTACTAGAATCTAAATTTTGGTGTAGTCTTATTTTAGGTGACCATACATTCTAAGGAAAGTTCAGTTCTTATCAATGGTTATTTATCTCTATGAACTATTGTCCAATCATCATGGAAGTTGTTTCATATCCTGTACATCTCAATAAAGAGTTGATATATATTTTGTTATACCTAATAGTTTGCTATTTTTTCAAGTTTAATTCATGCTTAACCAGTTGTCCTGCCTTTCAAATAATAGGTATCATCACCTACAAGCAAAATATACAACCCTTTAAAGGTTTCTCTAAAGGCGCAATGTTGTAGGAGGAGGGTATTTCTCTTTATATTTGCAACATGACTCTTTAATTATTGAATCCACTATTAGGTGCCCCTATAGCCAACGAAGAATGATTCACAAAGCACAAATCCTCCATCCAAAATGGTACCTTTGAAATAATAAATGATCCAATGCTAACTACTTGCAATACTTGCAATTCCCCAAGTCAAAATACTTGCAATTCTTTGAATTCTAGGTATAGAGATCATTTTTGCAAGACATTACGGTGCATAGGGAGTCAAGTCTATAATTTTGCAAATGATAATCATTGAGTCTCCATTAGCAATAAGTTTCTGAATCTGTCTAGCTCTTAGAATGTTTATCACTTGATTTAAAGCTAAAATAGGCTTCATAATAAGAGAAGAAACCTTTTGTAGTTTGATCACAACCATAGACCTGCTTATTATGGAGCCTTCTCAAAGAAAAGGTGAATATACTTTGAATAATTTTAAGTTTATTAACTATGAAAGTAATAGGTTGTGTTTTAATTTTGATATCCCATGATGTGGAACATCTGAAACACCTTGAAGCTTATGGATTATTAATATTGCAGTAAAAAAGAGAGAAATTTTTGTTTCTGACTCTTTGTTTTTTATGCAGTGATGGCATTGGGCTTCGAAATCCTTTCAGGAAGGACTCTTCTTTGGACTATGAGAATGATAGTGATGAAGAATGGGAAGAGGTACTCATCACTAAATATCTTTGGTAAGAGTATTTGTAGTATTTTTATTAGCTTTAGTTGCAGGGAAAATTTTACATATCTCTCAGGAATTAGTTTACCATAAATACTAGTTACTGGTAAGTTGTAATAGTAATAATTATGTAGTTTGTAGATTGATATCTATCATAAATTTGTTTGAATATCATCGTTGTCAAGAAATAACAACTTCTTAAAGGGTTCTAGCTCAATGGTAGAGCACCTTCCTAATTATAGGCAGGAGATCGGTGGCTCGATTCCTCTATGCCCTATCATAAATTTGTGACTACAAAAACATGTAAATTTGCATATATATGAAGTCTATTAGTATCTAATTTCTAGTATCTTAATCGTATTTAGCTTAGTCATTAATATGTTAACATCTAGTAGTTTATTTACTCGTATATTTGGTCATTAATGGTTGTAATCAGTGACTAAATCAGTGACTAAATCAATGCCTAACTCAGTGACTAAATCAATGACCAAGTCCGTGACTAAATCAATGACTAAATCATTAACAATCAATGACTAAAACAATGACTAAATCATTGACTATCAATGACCAAAGCATTGTCTATCAATGACTGAATCAATGACTACTAAGTCAAGCTATTAATGACTAGTGAAATACGACTAGCTATAAGATAGTGGAAATTTGCTACTATTACTCACCGACTCAAAAATAGTCGTTTATAGCCTGATTTTAGTCATTTTTTTAGTAATTAATTTCTCATTTTCTACTAGTTTGACTACGACATTTTAGGTAATTTATTGTATGTGTCTTAGAAATTTGGTATGCCCGAAATGCCAGTAATTTATAGTATTTTGTTTATTCATTATACCTCAAAGCCATGATTGCACTAACCCTATCTCAATTGAGTCTCATTGTGTACTTTAATCCATGTAGTTGTGTGAGATTGATCTAACATTTTTCCTCCTAGTGAATTTTTTCCATTTACTGATGAGATCAAGAAACACAAAGTTGAATGTCAGCGCCATCGAAAGCAGGTAGCATTAAAATACACTTGGTTGAATATACACGTGATATTTACACAATAGTGATCATTAGAAATAGTTGTAAGGGATTTATTTGTTTTAAAGCTTCCAAATAATATCTACAACTGGATGCCTAGCTTCAGACAATTTTCTAAGATATTAGAGTCTTTTACTTCCTACTATTTTAATAAATGTGAGTAGTTCCTTTCTTGAAACTGTATTCCATAATATTCTTTGTTGCCATTACAAGATCGTGAAATTTTAATTGTGTCAAGATAGCGAAATGAAGAAAAAAATTGTGGAAGATCAAACATTAGTCCTCTCTACTTAATACAAGGTCATTAGTCCTCATAGGAGCATTTTAACTTTTACCAATCAAACATACCTTTGGGACTATGTAACTTCCAACAACCTAAGCATATTTAGCATATCTTGTTGTCAAACTCTCTATATAGAAAATATGCTTAGTCAATGAGACATGTATTCCCTACCCTTTATTTGGGGGCACTATGAGGTTGCTGAGGCTCCATTTTCATTCATGTTTGGCATTTGCATCCTATGGAAAATCCATGCCCACCAAATCGTTAGCTCTACAGAAGACTACTTTTTCATCTTAGCTAATAAAAAAAATTTTAAAATATAAGGCTACAGTTGCTCTCTATTTTTCTAAATTAAATGTTCTACACAGTTGTTTGTACTACATCTAGGAAAACAACATGTCATTTGCGATGTTTTTTACTAGCTCCCCAGCAAACTCGGAACGTCAGAAATGCACCCAAAAGATAATTTACTTTTCAAATATCATTAAAGATAAACACAAATATGAGACACATAGGGCTGTTTGTCGGTCAAATATACACATTTAAATCTTGATATAGACTGGCCTATGATGGTCTACAGTGCCCTCCACATCCAAACAAACCATGGTAACTTTCCAAAGGTAACTTATGCATTGGAGGTTGGAGTTATTCTGACATCTTATTCCTGTATTATGATTGGTGGAGCCTATGTTTATATTATCACTTTGTTGCATTTGACAGTTAGTGTTAATTTTAATAGTTGTTGTTTCTGGTGCCATAGAAATATAGTAATTTATTTCTATTTTTATATGTTGTGAAAAAATTTCTTTCAGGTTATTAAAAAAGGCACCGCTGTGTAGTTGCAAAAGTTTATAAGTTTTAAATAATGAACCCTTCTCTTATTATTTTTAAACCATAAGGATCCAGTTCTTATCTAATGTTAAAAAGTGAAATTTTAATTTTAAAACTTTCATTTTAACTGGAAACAAGAAGCTAGAGCTAAGAGGGTGGATTCAACTATGGCAGTACAAGCGAGACCTATTCTACCAGAGTTTTCTTATGTCACTAATGATGACAAGCCACTATCAAGTGCTGATTTTGAAGGTAATTTTGAGGTCCATTGCTAAAGAGAACAATTTTGAAGTATATTTGATGTTAAGTGGTACAAGAAATTGATTTGAATGTTGAGGATAACATATGTGATACTTTTGGTAAAAATTATTTCTTTTGAATGATTGATTATTGACCACAAATTGGCATTTTATTGATTGATTAATGTGTCTTTCATGGAAAACCAAAAAAGAAGCATTAGGGGAACCAAAAACTGCATCTCAGAGTTCTCGAGTATTAAATGAGCAAAATTTATTTTCACATGTCACATGGTTTCGACCTACTGCTGGGTATGATTCTCCATCTCTTAAATAAGGCCTATCTGGAGAGTTATCCCTAGGTTCAATGGATTCTTCATCAAATAGCATTAATATAGAAATATCTAGTGTTTCTGCAGATACTAGTATGTGAGTGAAACTATTTTACATATTTTATGTGTTTCAAAATCAGTCAATGTCATCCTTCTATTTGCATCAAGTAGTTTTCCAATTAATTTTTGATGTTACTAGCATCCTTGATATCTTTTCCTTTCCTCTTAACAATGCATAACATTTTGTTATGTAGTTGTGCCATGCATTGGATCTATTTTGTGTCGATTATTTTGTAGCTGTCTTAATAGTTTCAACTAGGGAGGAGCACAAGGAAACAAACAAAAGGTGATTGTTGTTGGGAGTGATCACAGTCTAGAA
Organism: Pseudotsuga menziesii; assembly: GCA_001517045.1. NCBI lineage: Eukaryota > Viridiplantae > Streptophyta > Pinopsida > Pinales > Pinaceae > Pseudotsuga > Pseudotsuga menziesii. The sequence goes on along the minus strand of LPNX011102127.1, from coordinate 99,846 downwards.
GGATGTAGGGATACATGAATTTCTTCTAAGATCCCTCTATATTTGATTTCTTATGTTAATCTAGTCTAAAATCCTTGTTCACTTGCTATTTTTAGGCTAGACAAATTAAAGAATTTATTTATTTATTAAACATGTGTAACTATGATCCGTGAGATGTAGAATAGTTCCTGGTGGGGTATGGTTAATACGCCCCCTATGGTGAAAGGTTGTCGTTTCTAATCTCATTGGATACCAAAGAATCCAACCATGTTAAGGGTTGGTGTGGTCTAGGTTGGGTGTGATCCACGGGTGATTTTGACAGCTTAGACGCCCCTGGTTCGTGGTTACTTAGACAATGGAAACCCTTCTAGCCAAGGGGGTTCCACCACTTTGCCAACAAAAAAAAACATGCATAATTGTGATGAAATGCACTTGTAGGAACTTTGTTGATAGCCAACATCATTTGCTCGGCAAAGTAAATAAGTTTGCAAGCATTATTTTTATAGTTCACATGATTAGAACTTCTAATGGTTTAGTGTTGTAGACATGTGACTAATTGTGAAAATTACTTTTCCTCACCATGTACAAACATTTCTTTTGTATAATTTCATGGAGACTACTAGAAACAAATCATAAATGGCCAGATGTTGATGATTGAATATCGTTAGTGGTTGGTGTGTACATATCGAGTGAGGGTGAGATTGTGTGCCTAATAAGAATAGAGTTACATTTTAGCCTTGAGTTGTGCCCTAAGTTGTCGCAGCTCAAAATCAAGAATCAAGATAAAAAACCTATTGTTGGGATAATTCATGAGTTTCTACCATTTTGGCACATGGTCTTAATTTAATTGTTGCTCATCACCCCAATCACAGTTGCAAGCACTGGTGTAACTTTGCCAAGGCTAACTCTAGTGTAACTATGATAAGGCAAGCACTGATAAGGCTAAATTATGGGAGAACTGATTTGTCTCATTCTCTTCAACTTTCCTTGTAAAAGAGTCAAGGGATAATAACTAAAAATTATATAATTGGTTATCTTCTAATTGTGGTTGCTTATAGCACTTGTGTTTCCAAATACAGGAGAACCACCATACAACATTTGTCTATTCTCAAATCTTACCTTCCTCATGGTGATTTTTTTTCTTGTCTTTATTACTTTGTATCATTCTAGTTGTGGCTATATCTAAGGCAGGTTGGCTAGAGATAAACTTACAAATGTGGTTGAATCTTCCGCACTGATTTTCATATAAAATGTGTTAACTATAATTTTGGGTATGCTTTTATTATTTCATTCAACTCTTTTTGAAATATGTGTTGAATTTATTTTTCTTGCTTATTTTGGCAGGCTTCATATTTCTATAAAATTATGTTTCATTTTCTAGAATTGACTAATATGCTAACTTATGCTTTGCAACACTCAGTCTGAAACCTTTCGCTTTCATGTATTTTTATATTGTCATTGATAGATTGTTTTATGAATGGCAAGATTTGCTTACCTTATTTGACTTTTACTTTGCTTGATTTCATATAATGATATTTTTCTTATATATTTAGGCATGCCAAGAGATATTCTGTAGATTGGTTGACTTAATTAGTATCACATCCACCACATAGGTATTTTGTTCTCTCTGGTAACATGAATGTATATGCCAGATAGGGAAAATTGTACATAGCTCCTAGGACTTAGTTTATCACAAATACTATTTACTGGTAAGTTGTAATAGTAATAATTATGTAGTTTATAGATTGCTATCTATCATAAATTTATTTGAATATCATCATTGTCAAGCAATAAGAACTACTTAAAGGCTGCTAGCTCAATGGTAGAGTGCCTACCTAATTATAGGCAGGAGGTTGGTGGTTCGATTCCTCCGTGCCCTATCATAAATTTGTGACTACAAAAATGACTAAATTCACATATATACGACTATTAGTGGCTAATTTAATGTATCTTAGTCATTAATATTTTACCATCCAGTAGTTTATTTAGTTGTATATTTATTCATTAATTGTTGCAATTAGTGACTAAATCAGTGACTAAATCCATGACTAAATCAGTGACTAAATCCGTGACTAAATCAATGACTAAATCATTGACTATCAATGACTAAGTGAAATACAACTAGCTATAAGATAGTGAAAATTAGCTAGTATTAGTCACTGACTCAAAAATAGTCGTTTATAGCCTGATTTCAGTCATTTTTTTAGTCATTAATTTCTCATTTTGTACTAGCAAATAAAATTAGGGCTAATTATCTCCCACATCTTGCTAGGAATAGGTAATGGCTGAAGTAACCCAGATGGATGCTGGTGTTCATTCTTTACTTGCTGACTTTGAAAACACTTAGCAATGTATTCTACCAATTCATTTTTCATGTTTGGCTAGAAATAATCCTTTCTTAGCATGGTTATAGTCTTATGATAACCCGGATACCCTAAATAAGGAGTCTTATGAATAACGTTTAAAATCGGCAACTTAATATTATGTACATTAGGTACATATAGTCTATCTTTATATCATAATAATCATTTTTAGTTTTAACTATACCCTGTACTTAAACTTTAAATTAAATTTACTCTTAGCCTGGCTTGTAATTTTCGATAATTTTCATCTAGTCTTATTCCTTCTTCTAACTATTATTCTAAATATATTTTATAGGTGTTGATTGCAGCTACAAAACTTAGTTTTGTTTTCCTTCTTAAAGCATCAACAACCTTATTTTCTTTTCCCTTAATATGTTGGATTTCGAAATCATACTTGTTAAGGAAAGATATAAGCCACCTAGCTTTCCTAGCGTTTAAGTTAGGTTGATCCAATATATATTTTAACCCTTTATTATCTCTCATTAATATAAACTTTATTCCAATTAAATGATGATGATACATTTTTATTTTTAAGGCATGTATGACAGCAGCCAGTTCTAAGTCATAGGTCGCATAATTTTTCTCATGAATCTTCAGCTTGCTAGACTCATAAGCAATGACATGTCCTTCCTGAGTTAAAAATCCACCTAAATCGTCATTGCATTAGTCGATACATACTATAAATTTTTTATTAGGGTCAGCAATTCTTAAAATTGGTGCGGTGGTTACTAATGTTTTTAACTTTTAAAAACTATCTTCACACTTTTGGATCCACTCATATTTCTTCCATTTATTTTGTAAAGAAGTTATGGGATTTTCAATTCTTGAAAACCATTTGATAAATATTCGATAATAGCCAATAATACCCATGAATGATCATACATGAGTTACGTCTTTTGGGAGTGACCATTCTTCGATTGCCTTTATCTTTTCGGGATCAACATAAATTCCTTCTTTAGTCACTACATGACCTGGATACTATATTTTATCCTTAAAGAAATAACATTTACTAAATTTTGCATAGAGCTAACGTTCTTGTAACTCTTGTAAAACAATTTTTAAACGCTCTTTATGTTCTTCTTTAGACTTTTTGTATATTAAGATGTTGTCAATGAATATGAACACAAATTTATCAAGGTAATTATGAATTACATTATTCATTAGACACATGAGAACAACCGAGGTATTAGTAAGCCCAAATCGCATAACAACCAACTCATAGTGACCATACCTGGTCTTAGAAGTTGTTTTAAAGATGTCTTCATCTTTGATTCAGACCTAGTGGTAACCACATCGTAAATCAATCTTCGAGAAAACAGTTGCTCCACGTAGATGATCAAACAAATCATCTATGCAGGGTAACGGATATCTGTTTTTGATAGTAATTTTATTTAGTTGATGGTAATCTATAAATAATCATAGAGTTTCGTTCTTCTTAACAAAAATAGCAGGTGTTCCAGAGGGAGACATGTTGGGTATGATATAATTTTTATCAATAAGTTCTTTTAACTGTGACTTTAATTCATTTAATTCCAATATATTCATTTGGTAAGGGGATTTTAAGTTGGGCACTTTTATCAACCCAAATGGAACTTTTGCGTTCGAGTGCCAACACTTCGTATGTTGGTGCACAAAATGACACTTATGGATTGAAGGTTGCCTAAACACTATAGATGGGCATGGCATGAGATGCATTCACTATCCACCGAGCTTACCATTTTCACCTTTTTATATGTTGATTATTGTACACAAATCTTTCCACAGCAACTCGCGTACATACATGACTATATCCATAGCATTCCACGTAATGTACGCGAGTATTGTCATTGCAACTCACGTACAGATCTGTACGTGGGTTTCCCTTATACCAACTCACATGTCATATGTGGGTTGCCCATATCAATACTCACCTATGCCTCCATTCAAAATTAAAAATAATATAACACGATTAATGGATATTTGTTAATCCTTAATCATTAACTATCTTAATTGTATCAACCTCCTCAACCTTTGAAACTGCTCTATTTCCCTAAGTATAAATAGAGGCCTTGGGGAGGGAATTAATCAATCATACTTGGAGAGCAAAGTTATCTTGGTGGTATATCTTCAGAAGACTTTGGAGCAGCAGAACTCAGAATCCTTTGGTTGTAGAGGAGTCCTCGTTTCAAGCGTTGGGTTGTACACTTATCTCATTCACTATTGTTAATAAATATAATCCTTCTTCCAACTTTGTGTTGAGTCTCTTTCATGTATAATGGTTTGATGAATATTTATGATTAAGCACTCTATATATTGTTTATCTAACTTGTCATATATACATGTATAAGATTGTACTTAGAGTATTTTCTCTTTGCAGGTGAAAGAGGTGCATCCCTAAAATCTTTGGAGAGGAGCAGAGTGGGAGAAGAAAAAGCTTGGATCAACCGTCGTTAATCAGGTGAGTCCATCATATATTCCTATTTCCTTTTTGTACTTTAAAGCTGGTTTTTTGCAAGTTTTAAGAGTTTGTTGGTATCCCTAGACCCTCAGTTATAAGGGTGTTTATTCCTGAACAACAAAACTAGTGACTCCGCTAGGGAGCCCAGAATGCTGTGGGTTATTTTTGTTTACTGTTGCCCAGTCTTTGCCTTGAGTCTGTGTGTGATATCTACTCTTCTTTCATGATTTGGATAGTGTTTGAAGACCTTGAAAAACTTTCTTTTTTTTTAGAAATTTTTGTACCTGTATGCGGGCTTCTCTCGTATACAGTCACATACGGAGGCCTACATACGAGGGTTTCTCTCTAGGACAGTCGCGTATAATACACGGGTTTCCCTTATACACAGTCATGTACAAGCCTTAGCATTAGAATTTTGGGGTTAGGGTTTGCTTGTCCCTGTTCCTTTATAAGCTTTGTTTGCTGGTTGGTCTTCCTTATAAGCATTGTACTATGAGCTTGATGACCTTGTTGGCCAGACCTTGTGCTTTGTTGTAAATCCCTTGAGTTCTTTTGTTTGGATTATCTTTCTGTTCACAACTTGAAGTGGATTTTCCTGTTTTAGGTTATAGGTTAAGTGTCGGTTGTCTGAATCGATGATCAAGGTTGCAGACATTGTTTATCCCATTCCATTTTCGAATAGTGATTGGTCTGATACTTTCCTTTATGTGTTTTCAGCGACTTCCTTTCATTGTATCCACCCAAGCTAGGGTTTCAAGTCTTCCTTAGGTGGTTGATTCTTGGTCTTGTTAATCTATTTACTTCACTTTTCTTGCTTTATATAGTTTGTTTAATTCAAGCATACTCAAGGTTTTTATGCATTTATGTGCATAGTAGTCTTTGAGTGTTTTAAAAAGTGAAAAGAAAACATTTAAAAGATTTTGCATTTGGTTTTGGATAGAGTAGTTTTACTTTTAGTTTTTAAAATATAATCTCAAAACACTACAAAAATATAGTCTTAGTGTTCTCTTTATCGTTTCATTTTCATCAATTTATATTTACAACCAAAAAAAAATTTGCTTTAGTAGTGATAATTTGCTTTGTTTCCTTTGAAAACATACACCTTTTCTTTTATATTTCTTATCAAGTCAAAAACATCACAGTCCTTCACTCCACTTCCTTCTAAGTAAGAAATAGCCCTTAAACTAAATGCAATAATTAAAATTTATTAGTAATGTTTATTTTTTAGGGACATTCACCTACTAGCTTAGGCTAGACTTGTGGGATAGGAAGTGTAAAATTCCCATAAGTTTTAAAATTCAGACATAGTGGACCATTCAATAAGTAAATCCTTATCTTTATCGATAGTATCTAGGAAGCTCCTCTTAAACGGGAGTCAAGCACGAGGTCGCGTGGAGGCATTGGACTGAGGAGATAACCCTCTGATTCCTTTTTGAAATGTAAATCTATAATTTTACACATCTTGGGATTCTATCCTAGACAGAGTTTTAGGCTCAGCTACCCTGCCCATGCGTACAAGTCAAGCTTGCGAATGTCCCCCCATATTGGTTGTATAGCTAAGGTAGCCTTTAGTCTCTTGAAATCTAGGGTTCATACCTAGGTAAACCGGAAGGCTCTTTCTGGTTCACCTTGGATGAGATTGGAAGGTAACCCTTGTTGAAAGTGTAGGAGGGTGGTGGGTGATTCCTCTGCTTGTGCCTAAGAACCTCTTCCAAGATGCCAAGTAATTGTTCTTCATCTTTCTTCAGGAAATCATATGTTTTACTCTTGTTGACTGTTTGAGACTTTAGGAATTCTCGTAGTGATTGTTCTATGGTTTTTCTGTGTTTATCCAAGCTTAGGGTTTGAATTGTCAAATTTACAATCATGGAGGACAAACCTATAAGAAGGTCACTAAGGTTGCAAAACCTTCCTCCTCTCATCACATTGGAACCTCCACCTCCACCCAAAGGCGAAGATTGGACACAGATGGTTCATTGGAACCGATAGGAGTAAGTGAAGTTCTAGGTGAACCATCACTTAGAGCTAACCATTTTGATTTTAATACAGTTGAGATAGAAGACTTGCAGGATGATGAGTTTGCAAAGAATTTAATACACCCTTGACTGACTCAAACGATCCTATGATCGTCGAGGTTAGGCATTTTGATTCACCTATTTTAGGTATCCCTGTGGGAAGGAGAATGTTTACTTTGGGAGAAAGTTCTTTTGCTTTCACCTTATCCTTTCCAGTTGAAGGGGTACTACCTCCTTTGGTAAGTGCCCCTAGATCTAGCATACCTACTACGCCATTGACTCCAGTGATCTGGGTGGTCCAACCGTCGGTTCCCACAATTTGTGTAGGTGCTTCTGGTGACATGGTTACTGGGATTCCAAGTATACCTATTGTTTCTTCCTCCTTTGCACACACTTCCCAAAGCGGTCCAGTAGGATCCTTGACTTTTTTCCAAGGATTTCCTTGGAATCGGGGGCATATTCCCCCATCCACTCCATACGTACGTCCATGACCTTCTTATGTAGGAGTGCAATTTTGAAACACTACCTCTTATGAGAAAGGTTTTCAAACCTTGGTCCCGGCCCCATTCACGAGCTCCCCCTTCTCGTTGTTTAGTGGAGGGATACCTGCTCCTTTTTTTCAAACCCCAGTTTCAACTTGGACGGCTTGAACCTCTTATACTACACCTCCCACACATAATCATGTGGCTTACAGATGGAATCCATTTCAAAGTAATCCATCCACTTCACAACCGGTGGGAGGGGGCAACCCCACCTTTACATATGGGCATTCGGGGGCAAGTCCCTCTAATCCCCAGGCTGGCACTTTTAGTGCTCTGGTGCGACCTGATATTCCTTTCCTGGAAATGTTAAATTTGATAGATTTGTCTAAATTAATGAATGACCCAGTGAGGCATGACCTCTCATGGCCACCTGTCCCCACCAAATTGCCAACGAACATCCCTAAATTCGAGGGAAAAGTTGATGAAGATCCTGGGGCTTATGCCACCACATTTCATTTATGGTGTTCTTCTAATTCGCTTAATGAAGATTCAATTAGGTTGAGGCTATTCCAAAGAACCTTAATGAGTACTACAGAAAAATGGTACATTGAGTTTCCTTCTACTGCATTCAATAGTTTTTGGGACTTGGCTAGTGCACTGCTTAGCCACTTTCAGCTTTCGATCTGATATGATTTTGAAATGGACTTGTTATCTACCTTTAGGAAGAACAAGGCTACCCACATATCAGATCAGATCCAAGAGTGGAGGAGGCGAAAGAGCCATATAAAAGCCATTATTCCTCCTAAGTTCTTTCTAGAGTGGTTCCTTAAATCCCTATTTCCTTACATATCTAAGGACGTATCCACTTCAAGAGTGATGAACGAAGAAGAATCCATTCTCAGGGCCTAGAAATTGGATTTGATTTATTCACAATATGGGATGTTGTATGAGATTATCCCTGAGGCACCGAGGCCTACCCACCATGTAGAGAAACCTAAGCTTGGACCCCATGCCGATGGTGTGGTTGCGTCCATAAACTCTCCCACTATATATTCTTTGGCCAAACAGCTTCATAAGCTATTCGTCAAACATTCTATGGAGGAGGCAGCAAAGGCTGCCCCCTCCCACCAAAGTGCAAATGTTTTTGCACAAACCTCTCAGAAGGGAAATCAGTAGCTCGGTGGGAAGATGAAGAGAGGAAAGAAAGGGGAGGGAAATCAAAACAGGCAGAAACCCACAAATAGTGTTGATGGGGGCAAGAAAGAAAAGAAAAATGTGAAATTCCCATGTAAGTTGTGCCATGAGGATCACCTCACTCACCTTTGTTGCCTTATGGAATGAGCCCAGAAGCTACTAAAATCCTAACAACTAGTTGTCCTAAAGGATCCTTTTCCCCAAGGGCAGAACTCTGCTTCAGCTTCTCATGTAGCAGGGGAAACTCCAAATGCCCCTGACCCAAACTATATCAACATGGTTCGATCTTCGACTTTGTTACAATTTAGGAATAAAAACTATGAAAAAGAGATATTTGAGAAGGGTAAGGCTATAGGAAAAACTTCTAACCCTCTCACAATCAAGAAGTTGGTTGAAACTATGCCTAAGATACTGGCAAGTGTCTTTAAGAGGACCTTGCATAACCCTATTGCTAGGGCAGCTTCAAACTACTCTATGGTTTAATACTTAGGCCAAACCCCTTGTGCACTATCATCTTTAGAGGTGTTACAGAGCTGTCCCACCTAGCGAGGTGCCCTCATAGCATCCTTAGGAAGCATGGACTTTTCATGTCTCATGGTGAAATTTCACTTGTATGGTGTTAAAATTCACCTACCTTACCATGTAGCCTTATCAATAGATGTCATCCATGGTGTAAATAGAATTGGAAGGGAAGTTGTTTATGAGAATGCTTCTACATGCGTTATGTCCTTGTCCTGTTGGAAATCTCTTGGATCCCTAGAGTTGGTCCCGTCAAACACTCTACTTACTACTTTCGACGAAAGCTCATTCTGTTCACATGGTATCCTACTAGATTTTGAATTTAAGCTAGTAGGGAAAGAAGTGTCTATTGAGGTGGAAGTGATTGATGCACCTTTGGACTATAATTTTCTTTTGGGAAGAAGCTAGACTTGTGCCATGTCCACTATTGCGTCAGCCATCTTTTCTGTGGTAGTTTTTCCACATGAAGGAAAGTTGGTTACTATTGACCAACTTGATTTTAGTCAAAAAGGCCGCATCGAGTCTAATGAGTTCACTATGCCATTGGTTGATCATGTCAAACCTACTACACAGATCTTGGGGGCTAGAATGTATGCATCACTGATGGGCACATTTGATCTTACAGCCTAAATTAACTATATTGGTTCTACTAGTGTGGGGAAGTCCATAGCCACGGTTGTTGATCAGACTGATCCTTGGGTTCCCCCTTCCCCCCATGAACTAGAAGTGCCCTTATCGGTACTAGAAGTGTCTTACCAAGCTATCACTCAAACCATTGTTGATCCCATTCTAGACCCTCTCATAGTCTCAGAGGACCTGGAAGAATTCTATTTTCCTTCTTGGGCGGAAAACTCTTTGCACTCTACAAACTATTTAGATATGGTTTTACCTTTTGATGAAGCCATTATGGAAGCCATGTGTGGACATGATAAGATCTGTGAAGATCTTCACAATCAATCCTATTTTATTCCATAGCTATGTATAATATAAAATCAAGAGTTTCATATGAGACTGTCAGATGATGTTGATACACCCATCAATCCCTTACCTAGGGAAGGAATGTTTGCTGAGGGGAGTATGGAAAATATTTCCACTACTATCCCTATCAACATCTCTATAAATCTGGATGTCGTGGAACACATACATATAGGCGCAGACTACTCTCCTGAGGAGATTGCAATCTATACAACCTTGTTCAATGAATTCCGCAACATCTTTGCCTGCTCATATGAGGAGATGCTAGGAATTGATCCATCAATAGTTGAGCATGAGATCCAAACATACCCTGACGCTAAACCTGTTAACCCACATAAAGTGGTGGCTGTGAAGGCTATAGTTGAAAAACTGTTGAAGGTTGGTTTTATTTATCCCATAACTCTGATAGAATGGGTGTCTAACCCAATTCTTGTTGATAAGAAGAAAGGGACCATACACATATGTATTGACATCATAGATTTCAATAAAGCATGTCCTAAGGACAAATATCCCATTCCTTTTATAGACCATATTATAGATGCTTACGTGGGAAGTGAAGTGTTCTCGTTTATGGACGGTTTCTCTGGATACAATCAAATTCAAATAAAACCAGAAGACCAACATAAAACTGCTTTCATTTGTCCTTGGGATACCTTCACGTACAAAAAAATGCCCTTTGGATTGAAAAATGTTGGGGAAACCTTTCAATGGGCAATGAAATTTTCCTTCCATGATATCAAAGCCATTGTTGAACCTTACCTTGATGATCTGCCTGTGCATTCTCGTAAAAGTATCGATCATCCAGATCACTTGTGTCTAATCTTTGAATGATGTAGATACTATAAGATCCGCTTGAATCCCCACAAGTGCATGTTCTATGTCAAGTTAGGGAGACTGCTTGGATTCATTGTCTCTAATAAAGGCACCTAGTTGGATCCATTAAAATTAGAGGCCCTTGTAAATTTTCCTCCTCCTTGTTCTATCAGGAAACTTCAAAGCTTGCAAGGAAATTCTAATTTTCTTCGACGTTTCATTGTTAACTATGCCAATATTACCAAGGGTTTCAGGCACCTATTAAAACAGAAAACCCCATTTGTATGGGATGAAACTTCCTAACTCGCTTTCGAGGCATTGAAAAAACTTTGTTGTCGACACCTTTACTGTGTCCGCCAAATCACTCTAGGGATTTTATATTGTATCTGGCCACGTCCGAGTCGACCATTGGGGAAATCCTCATCCAGGAAGATGATAAGATCCAGGAGCATGTAATTTACTATCTGAGTCATGCTTTAGCTGGACCTAAACTCAGGTACTCCCACATTGAGAATTTGGCCTTAGCAGCTGTTTATGCTATTCAGAGGTTACGCCACTACATTTTACTAAGGACTACAATAGTAGTGGTGGATGTGAATCCCTTTCAATATGTTTTGTCCCAATAGATTGTTGGGGGCAAATTCAACAAATGGATAGTCATTCTCCAAGAGTTTGACTTGGATTTTTAATCCTCTAAGTCTAAAAAGTCCTTAGTTTTTGCTGAGCTTATAGCATAATTTCCAACAGAAGAAGATGTAATCACTGAAGAAGACTCATCCCCATATGAACATATCTTCTTGATATCCACCTTTGATCCCTGGTATGGATATATACTTATATATCTCCAGAATTTGAAGTATCCTGTAGCTTCCTCACAGGGAACGATGTAAATTACGCCTTCATGCTAAGAACTATCTCATCAGAGGAGATACTTTATATCTAAGCGCGGTAGATTCCATTTTGAGTTAATGTATTACCCATGAGGAAGCAGATATTGTCCTGAATGATTCCATAGTGGAGCATGTGGGGGTCATTTATCTGGGTTAGTAATGGCCCAGAAGATAATACGTGCCGGTTATTTCTGGCCCACGATCTATAAGGATTGTGTGGAAGCGGTGAAACGCTATCATCCCTATCATCTTTACACCAGAAAAATGTGCTCACATCCCACCTCGTTATTTCCCATTGTCTCAGTGGGAACCTTCATGTAGTGGGGGATTGATTACGTGACATGCAACCCAGCCTCGACTGGGGGGCACAAATATATCATTATCGATGTGGACTATTTTACAAAATGGGAAGAGGCAATGACCACCTTTAAATTCGATGAGGAAATTGCAGCTTTCTTCGTATTCAATTAGATTATAGAACGGTTTGGTATACCCAAGGTGATTTTCACTAACCATGGTAGTCATTTTCAAAATAGCATGATGACAAAACTGACGACTATGCTCGGATTCAGAAAATAACATTCATCTTCGTACTATCCTCAAGCAAATTGTCAGGTTGAGGCTATTAACAAGACTTTGAAGACTATCCTCAAATGTACAATTGATGCAGCCCGTTCTAACTGGCATATCATGCTATACCCTTCTCTTTGGGCATACCTAACTAATGTAAAAACTACTATGGGTTTCTCCCCTTTCCAACTCGTTCATAGAGTGGAAGTCATTACCCCAATTGAATGTTAAATCCTGTCCTTGAAAATAGCTATTCATGTGTTACCCGATATGACAGAGCTTGAAGAAAATATAGTACAATCAGAACATCTTGATGGACATCATAGAGATGTGCTGACAACTAATCAAGCTCACAAGTATAGGGTCAAAATCCAATATGACAAGTCGGTCAAACCTTGGATTTTTTCTGAGGGGGAACTTTTTTTGCTTTGGGACTAAGACAAAGAACCCATGAGGGTAGAAAAATTCAAAGCCATGTGGTTAGGACCTTATGTAATTCATTAACTAATGCATATGCTAATTACATTTTTGATGGGCATCTAACACATATGCTAATTAAAATCAGAATTAAAACTACTTTGCTACTTGTCTCAAAAGGTGCATCTAGATAGGTGGGACTCCAACCACAAACTACTGCATGATAGCTCGGATGTGCTCTATCCACAAGGTGGGTAGTCTCTAGGTAATCGTAGCCAAATTCCCCTCCAGAACCCTAATAATTCCCTGGTCTTCGCCTAAGACAGGATGCACATACATGCGTGGATGCCCTTCAAGGCAAACCAGTCCAATATCTGCATCTTGACATGTTTATAGGATTAGAACTATTTTAATTATGTATATATCTCTATATTTTAAAATTCATAAAAAAAATTTAAAACTTGAAAATAAAAAATTACCTAGCTCTCCCCATGCTCCTCCTAGGGGGAGGACAAGGTCTGGATCACCTCGAAAATCCATCCCAGCATATGGAAACTACTCCAGTGTTGGTAACTGCTACTCCCACCAAAAGTATAAGTCATCATCGTATACACTCTGCACTGAGACACCTCCTCCTTGGCAGAGGAATATATCTCCCCATCTGCTCAGCCTAGGCTAACAAGGATATTGGACTAGTAGGGGTATTGCAGGACTCAATCCTGACACTCTCTCGAAGAAGAAGGCAACTAATATACTAGAATATCCAAAGTTATTCCACCTTCCTCTCTTGCAGTCAGAGAGTTGCTTTCTCAAAATCAGGACAACTCCTGAACACCAATCATATAAATCCCCCTACATGCAATATACTGCCAACCTTATTTGGTTCCAAGTAATGAGATGAAGAGAACATGATCTTGCAACCCTCACCATGGTACTTGTTAGTACTTGTAGATGAAGATCATGTATATGTTCAACAGCGATGCAACTCCCTCTCTTTTGGGTACCTGTTGTGCAATAGATATCAATGTAGTTTTGGACACTTAGGGGATCACCGCCTCTTCTAGTTCCCTCCAAGTTGACTAGAGATCCTTGTTGTGACAGACCAATAATGAAATAGATGTCCTCGAAAGTAATCTCCAAGGATTCACCTTGAAGGTCAAACATGCCTAAATCATGGTCCCAATAGTTTATCATGAACTCTAGTAGGAAGACATTGGCCCGCATATGTGATGTGCAAAAGAATTTCAACAACCCACTTGAACATAAAACATTCACAGTGGAGGCATCCTCGAGTGCTTCTTGATCCATATCGTCATGCTCACGCTCCCTCCACTGAAGCACTATCTTCACACCTAGCAAAACAATCATTGTGAACCTTTAGTGTCATATAAAAATTCAAAATTTTGACTCTATATATCTTTTTTCCCCTTCATGCAGCATACGCAACTATCTAGTTAGACATGTTATGTATTGTACACAATTGTCCTTTAGGGAAACTCGCGTGCAGAATGCATGTACGTGAGTTTCAATATAGTGAACCCATGTACATAGTGTGTTTTTCTTAGGGAACTCAAAAATATAAAATTTGCACTCAAATTTGAAATTTTCTAGGATGAAATTGAAGAGCTTGGGGTGTAGCATTACCTGAAATTTGCATAATTGGATTTCGTCCACCGGATTGTCCACATCGATCGAATGAAGGTAGAAGTGAAAACTTGTTTTTTATGGCTATATTTAGTTTTTTGAGCTATTTATAGAAATTATATTTCTTAAGTGGCTTTTTTGCCTATATTTCATATTTTATCAAACTAATATCATCCCTTTCTTCCTTGTAATAGGTTTTTAATCATTCTAAAATTTTGTTTGCTTGTATAGGGTGATTTTTTGTCATTTCACATGCATTTTCAATCTATACCTAATCTATCTAAAACTTAGCAATCGACATTTTAACCATGGACTATGGTATTTTTAAACCATTAGCTCCCTGTCTTTACCATCATTCTTCTATGGATAGGACCTTCCTCTCATGAGTATCCTCATTTAGAACCTATGTTGTCTTTCGATACTCATGTTGCAGTTCTCTTAGGTATAGGGGAATCCTTTTAGCTAATTTTCACACCAAATGTAGCCTCATTTTGGTCTCTTTTTACAAGCTATCCCTTTATAGGACTCCCCACCCTTATGGAGTTTTTTTTAGGCCTAGGTCTAACTCCTTAAAGCAAACTGGACTATCGAGTTAACTTGTCTGTTCAAGCTCATTAAGAATATGTGAATGGGCATCTGCATTCGTGGTAGGTTATCTCTTTCTCAGACCATGTAGAATAACACGAGAAAGGATCACTCTCTTTTATATGGAATTGAGAAGAGTATTCTCAGGCATAGGTTTATCACTTTTCCGGACGTGAGAGACTAAATTTATGGAAAAGAAACTCCCGGTATGAGATTAGTTTTCTCTTTTTCGTGCTCTAGACCTAAACATGAAAAAAAAATTGAGTGTACTTTACAATACTAAATTTCGATCCAAAATCCGATGGAAAAATATGACGGCGCGTGGATTTCTCTTTTTAAAGTTACCAAAAATCACAGGGATACATTTTTTTTTTTTGTAAATGTGGCCACAAGCGTCGGTGAAGTGACGAATATTCTCATAACGATCGGTTAAGCGATGGTGCATTAGTAAGTGTCACTTAAGTGATGGCGCCTTCCCAAAAATGGAAGAGACATTGTTGAATTGACCTCACCTTAAGAGCCTCATTGCTTTGGTTATTACGTGTAGACTCCAGCAGGTTCTATTCGTGGGTTCGAGAATTTGGTTAAATAGTTGTGATACATTTCTATTTAGGATATCTTATTGGATTCATTTAATCTTCAGTGTCACCCAATGAAAATCAGAGGAAGAGATCGTTCCACAGAGCCAATTGAGAAATGCCATTACATTCTGGAAGATCCTTCGGCTGCTTCCCATTGGATGCCAGAAGCGGGTTTAGAACCGTAATCTGTTAATCAATTCTCGGTATTTACACTTGGCAATGAATAATTTTTCATTTCTTTATTCGATTTGAATACCTTTGATGAAATAAGTATCGTCCTGTCTCTCGATTAGAAATTGTTTTCTCAGAACCGCAAATTTTACAAGGCCAATTGTCTCTGTTTAGGGTTTTTTTGAACTAGGTTAAAGTGGGTTTTATGTTTAATTTGTCACGTTCAATTAGGTTTGTAGATAATGCTAGTAAATATGGTATGCCATCTGATCAGGAGTTAGATGGGCACGGGTTCTCTAAAATCAGAAATTTGGGGATTGTTTGATATCTTTTTAAAAAGAAATTCCCAATTGAAGGTTCCGAATTGTATCATGAAAAATATGGGCCCTCTGAGATGTTCAAGGTTTCTAAGTATCTTGATCATGTTTATGCTTACTATTACCCCAGTTCTTGCATCTGGGCACCAGATGATTTTGCTTTTAGAAGAAGAGGAAGTGAAAGAAGTTGTCGAGGGAGAATCAGGGGTTATAAACGAGGAATCAGATGAATCGGATGAGTTCGGGCATATGGAGGACAGTTCAGTGGATGAGCTTGATCCCGGATCATGGAGAAATATTTTGGACGAAACTCTGAGGGAGGAGAATATTTCATCAAATGAGGAGGGGTTGTATGTATCTAGTGTTAATAAAATGATGTTTGCGGTCATCGAAGTTGAACCAGAACTCACAAAGGAAGCCATATTCGATATTCATCTTGCTGCAGATGGTGGTTATGCGCATTCCCAATCCACACTGAGGTTTTTGTTTGAGATCGGAAGTGGGGTTGTAAAGAGCGATGCAAAGGCTTTTTTGTATCATCATTTTGCTGCAGAAGGTGGAAACTTTTAGTCTAAGATGGCACTATCCTATACCTAATATCGCCAACATGTAAACTGTAAAACTCATTTTCTTCGTCCAATTTCAATATTAGTCCCTTAGGATTTGTTGAATGGAACATTGATATGGCTGTAAAAATCTTAAAGAATTGTTTCCGGGTGGAAAACAGGCGAAGATCCCCAGATGTTTCAAACAACAACCTCTCGTAATGTACTTATTTAATTTGTCAAGCATGGGAAGAATGAAAAATGTTTTCACTCACATTTGATGGGAACATCCCAAACAGGATTCTCATATGGCCTTTCTTTTTTCCACAAATGTATGAGAAATCCATTAAGCTTTATGTAGAACTTGCATCTGTTGCGGTGGCTATCTTTTTTAGTTTCGAAGAACCACCTTTGGTTGAGCCAGTTCGGATCAATGATGGAGCTGAAGAGAAAAAAGAAGCATTGAGGAAGTCATGCGGTGAGGAAGATGATGATTTCCAAATTATTGCATATCAGGCCCAGAAAGGGAGTGCAATGTCAATGTATAGACTTAATATATTTTATTACTTTGGTTTGAGAGGCGTTCACCATCACCATAGGAAAGCATTGTCATGGTTTCTTAAAGAGATTGAAAAGGGAGACACAAATTCGATGGAATTTATCACAGAAATTTATGCACGAGGTTCTGGAGTTGAAAGAAATTTTATGAAGGCACTAGAGTGCTTCAATGTTGCCTCTAGGTGAAAGATATTTTCTGCATATAATGGGATTGGCTATTTGTATATGAAGGGTCATGGAGTAGAAATGAAGAATTATACAAAGGTACGTTTCTAGTATTTATATGGGGACATCTTCGAAAAAAATTCATTTTCTTCTCTTCCTTCAAGCTGTATGGTTGCTCTTCTTTTAATTCTTTTGGATTCATTTAGTTTATAAAATTGGGTTTTACTCATGCCAAAAGTGAAGTAAGTTAAACTATTTTGATTTGGTTTCTATCCAATAATGATTATTCATCTTATCTGAGAAAATTTGCACTTGAGTTGAATCCTCATTAGCCTAGAATTCCTGAAGCAAACAGTCCCTTCTAAAATTTCTAGTGAAAGAGTAGGATTTGAGGAGACGAGAGACCTTTAATCGTGGATTTTGTGAAATTTTGTAGTCTCAAGTGAATATTTATTTTAACAAAACTTTTATTTAACTAATTGTATCAACATATATCAACATTTATGTTTGAAATAGTCACCTGAGTGTTATATTTGATAATTGAAATCAGAGCAGTGTTACAAATTACAATTATCTTTGATTTCTCTCGATATTTCCAATTTCTCCCAAGTTTTTCATGTTGCTGATTTGTCTGACATTTTCATAAGTCTTCATGCCTAAGTTTATTTTTGTCGATATTTTTCATTAATTCCTGATATTTTCATTAATTTTCTTTCTAGACCCTTGACAATATATTCCCTGACACAATATTTGCAACATTGAATTGGATTCACAAGGATGTCAAACAGACATGAATTTCATAATTCTCTATTTGATTTTCATCTAAAGAATATTCAATAATGGTTATGAACTAAAATTGATTGATCACTGCTTCCAGATGTTTATTGTTCTAAAAATGCAGGTCTATATGGTTGATATTTATAAGTCTTTTTGGATATACTTAATAATCATATGAACAATATGTTAGAGCAGTGGGAGCTTAGTTATGATAGGATGTAGATTGTAGGTTTCACATTGTTATGCAATATGCATGCATTGTAAATTTATGTTTCTGGTTATATATTTATAGGTAAGAGAATACTTCAAAAAGGAAGCAGAAAATGATGACCCCAATGGGCATGGGAATTACAATCTGGGAGTGTTGTACTTGAAAGGAATGGGTGTGAAGAAAGACACTAAGACAACTTCTAGGTATTTTATAACAGCATCTAATGCTTGTCAACCAAAGGCATTCTATCAATTAGCAAAAATGTTCCAGAAAGGCATTGGTCTGAAAAAGGATTTGATGATGGTAGGTCACTCTTACTTTGTCTTTTTATATACAGTTTTGCATCTTGGTACATCTCTATTTCTGCATTGTCTGCATGGTGTTTCTACAAGTTTCCTAGGTTCTCTTACAAAGTTATGTTACCTGTATTTTCAAATGATAAGGTTTATCTGACTGTATATAATGAATTTGAAAAGTTTTATGGGTCTTCTTTCTTTTGAATACGTCAGTCCAACAAGGGTTAATATTGATGATATTTGCATCTTGTTCACTCTCACATGTATTTAGTTTGCCGACGAACTAGTTTTAACTAGTCAGTAATAAGTAGGTCTAATAAGTAATTTACCAATCCTAACAAGGATTCTTTGTTTTCACTAGTCAAGGTTTCTGTATTAATGCTAATCTAAACAAAGATTCTAATTTGTTGGTAGGCCACTACATTGTATAATCTTGTTGCAGAGAGAGGACCTTGGGGATCCTTGTTAAGATGGGCATTAGCGTCTTACTTGAAAGGCCAAACTGCTAGAGCTCTGCTATTGTACTCAAGAGTTGCTGAACTTGGATATGAGGTTGCACAGAGTAATGTTGCATGGATACTTGACAAGTTTGGGGAATATGATATATGCATAGGAAAGTCAGGTTTCTGCAGTGATGTTGAATGACATCAATGCACACACACCCTTTGGAGGCATGCATCAGAGTAGGGTAATGAGCATGCAGCACTTTTAATTGGGGATTCCTATTATTATGGCAGGGTGAGTTTCTCCTTTCTCAAGGGACCTCAATATGAATGCCAAAGCAGTTTGTATAGGTCTTGAGAGTTGCTCTTGACTTTCTGTTCTTTCCTTGCAGGGCACTGACAGATATTTTGAGCGTGCTGCGAAGGATTACATGCATGCTCATTCCCAGTCAAATGCTCAGTCTATGTTCAATCTTGGATACATGCATGAACATGGAGAGGTCCTTCCTTTTGATTTTCACTTGGAAAAATGATATTATGATCAAGCTCTAGAGACTAACCGGGCTGCAAAGTTTCCTGTGATGCTTGCACTTCTGAGTGTATGGATTAGAAAGAACTATGGTAGCAGTTGTCTGGTAAGCTTTATTATTTCTTTTTGTTGGTCTAATTCATACTCATCAATTAGCTCACATAAATGTGATGATATGTTTGAGTGCTGGATATTGCTCATGGGTTATTTGTTTGGGAAACAATGTTGTCCAGCTAATGATGTGAAACAATTTTTATATGGATGGTATTTTTATGTGAACGTTGAATCTGAATAGGTTGTGTGAACTCTGCAGGTGACGCACTAATTGATTCTCTCCCTGACATGCTTCCCAAATTAGGAAAATGGTTAAAGAAGACCCTTATTGATGATGGCAATGTGACTTTAGTTACACTATTTTCCTACCTTTTGATAGTCTTGTATCTTCGTGATAGACAAAGGCGAATGGATGGTCAAGTAGTTCATCTGCCTCAAGTAGATAATAATTGATAATCATGACTCTCAGGTCAGTCTGGTCTAATTCAGTGTTCTGTTATATTTGAACACTTTGTTTGAATCGTTGGTGGGCATATTGTTTTTTCTTGTACATGGGGTGGAATGGCTTCACTGTAGCTGATGAGGTATATGTTGTAGAGTCATTGGGGTCATATTACTGTCACATAGTTTGAGATCATATAGGAGGTCCATGTGAAGTAATTGCTAAGAAAACGCTTAGTTTTTTGGATGGAAGATGTTTCCCATTTTTTTTGGATAAAATGCTTCCTTATATAAACGTTGACATTTTTTTAAATTTAACATTTGCGAGCTACTTTTGGACTTGGATAAAATAAGAAAATTGACTTTGGGGTTCCTCTTCAAACGAAGGAGAGAAATCGTCATTAAAAGTAGCACAACTTGAGTGGAGGGATCTAATCACATAATAGAATGAAATAAATTTTTAGGCTATTCAGCTTCTTAGCATGTTTCTTGAATCATTTGGCTAATATTTGTTTTTTTCAACAATTTAAATTTGAAGAAAATATTGGTTTGGGGTGATTATGATATTACTAGTTCAAAATGCTTTGAAGTTTTGTCAGCTTCAGGTTTGGCTAGACCAATGCCTCATAAGAGTTATTATGTTAAAGCACATGTACAAAAGGCACATGCAATACATAGAGACACAGATGCCCAATGAGAGAATGTTTTATCATTGATAGATATGGATAGTACTAGGTACAGCCAAAACAACGGTCACAATTAGTGGCGGAATGAAGATGATTGGTAATTTAATAATTAGTGTCATCTCAACTTTGATAATTCTATGTTGGCTTCACTAAAATATGAGTTTCTTCTGTTTTAATAGAAGTTGAGGCAAAGGTAACTATATAGGTTACTTTAATATATTTATTAAATTAAAAGAGATTTCAGTAAAGTTTTAATGATTATTTATGGGTACTATTAGAAATATACCATTCAAAATAGAATTAATCACCTGAAGTTACTTGAAAAGTGCATATTTTCGAGATTTGTCAAAATTAAACCATGGTAATTCAAAGCTTTATTCTCATAAGAATGTGAGAATGAAGCACCAAACCAGTGCTTTGTCTTTCCATCCACTAAATCTCATGTTGTTGGAGCTCCGATATAGCTTGATATCTTGTTGATGCACATATTTTGATTTGTTTTTCATTTTTATATGCTTTTTGTTCTGTGTCTACAATGTTACATTTTTTCTTTGGTACTGTGTTTAGCTTCTCATCATTTGTGATAATAATTCCTGTTTATTGTCGATACTTTTAATGAACATTAGTTTCTCTTATTGTCGATACCTGTATTTATGAATATTAAGGGCTATTATCCTGAATTAGGGTTTTGTTCTTTCATATTCATAGGGTTTATAGCAATTTATATCAATGCTTTGTGACATATTTGGCATTGTTTCATTTGGCCCTAATTAGCTTTATAATTGATTTATTGGTCTCAAAACATCAATACTGAGGTACATAATTTATATTTAATATGAGCTTTGGATGATAATTGGCATTGTAATTTTGTTCATATAAATTTGAAAGCTCTCCAAGAAAGCTTAGGATTATAGATATTTCAGCTTTTCAAAAGTAGGTTCTGGGATTTTAGTTTTGCAAGATAATTTCAGTGTCTGCTTATTGAATTGTATGCTTTTTTCCTGCAATCAACAATCAGAGACTGAAACAATAAAACTTGAGGTTGGATTAATTTCGGAGGCCTTCCATAGACTTTGTTTTGATGGGGTCTCAAAAAGAAAACCATGGAACACAGGAGAAGGTGGCAAGATTTGCATGCAAATGGAATGTTCTCATTTTGTTATGGAAGAGATGGGTCAATAGTATAACAACACATTTGAGATTATGGTGCTTCTTTGGCGCCTGAATTTGGTAACACATAGAGTTCAAAAGCTGATTGTATAAAGAGATTTAAATCTAGTTATCAATCGATTGAAATAAATCTTTGTTATATCTCATATAGGTAGTACGAATTTAAACCTTGTTTCTATTTTTTTTAAACAACGGTTAAGATTCATTTATAAAAGGATGATAGAAATCAACAGCTAAGGCTACATCAGTCAAAAAAATGGCTTTAACAGTCCTCTTATACTAATCTGTCCAAAAACTTTTGACCAAAAGCCAAAAACTATTAACATAGGACTATTAACTACTATTCTACTGTAGAGTTTCACATATTGGCTCAGTAATAAATGACAAAACAAATACATAAAAAACTAAGTAAAGAAAGAGCTAAGTGATACTGTGACCACTAACCATGGCATGATATTCCTTGTTGTCATCTGCTTGTTCCTCTGAGCTGGATATGTTGACAGGAACAGGAGATTGCTGCTGAACAAAAATATCTTCGTTGTCCCTGCTTCCAAAAATCTCAGATAGCTTGGAGAATTGACCCACCAACAAAAATTTGTGATGATCCAGAGTTTCCTTGAAGGCTTCTAGCTGTGCTTCATAGGACTTGATATTTCCTTCCACTTCATCTTGGCAGTGATCTAGACCCAACAACTAAGTTTCACTTACAAATCCTTCCACTTTGTCCAGTTACAGATCCGATTCATTAGCTATTTTGTGTAAAAGCTTCCAAAACCCCTTTCCATTAAGACTTCATCCAATTGATATTATTTATATCTTTGATGTCGGCTCTGGTATCTCATATTTTGATAGACAACCCTTGTAGTTTGTTTGCTAAATCCATCCCAATCTTCATTGCGGAGAGCAAAGAAGTGAACCTCGGAAATAAAATAGGACCCCTCAGAAATATTCGACATCATTTTTGTTGTCTGATGATGATTTTCCTTAATTGGATGCTCTGACCCCAAGTGCACCCTCTCCTGCAACAATTTGGATAAATTGCATTATTGCATATGGTTGAGTTTTTCCCTAGTTCTCGAACCAATGTTGCAACTTCCTTGCTTCCCTCTTGAAGCTTGTTGTCAAAAGACTTAAAATATTATACTTTTAGTAGCATATTCTGTGGATGACGTTAATAAGTAGTGAAGAGATTCAATGGTGTAAGATGAATAATATTGTTGAGAGTTTTGAATTTCAGAGGAGTCTCCTTTGGTGTGAGCTGAAAGTCTCCATCAAGGAAAGGAAGGAAAATCACTAATATTATCATTCTTTATCTGATTATCATCATCCATTATGCCATGGTAATTATTTAGTAACTTTATCATTTAATAAATCCTGGCCTTAACATCGCCCGCTCTGCTTCCTATAGATACATTCCTCTGTTTGTTTTCTGGTTCATTTGGATCCTTCGCAATAATTCTATTTTTGAAAATGGGAAACCTTATGCATCAGTGCTTATTTCCAGAGTTGAGAGTTATAAAACTCTTTTTCCTGTGCCAAAAAATCCTCAAAAAAGCAGACTGGTTCAAAACCATAGGATGTCTATCCCTGTGGGTACTTTGATGGTGCTGCTGCATTGAATGTTGGAGGAGCAGGGTTCGTGATCTACACTAGTAAAACCCATTTTTACAGTTTCTAGATGGCATGATTTTACCATTCCATAAATATTGGAAATAATATTGTGAGAAAGGTTCTTTGGAAGTCACTCTAATAGACTGCCAATCTCTATACATTACCCATTTCTTCAGTTCCCCATGATTTTTCAATGACTCTGCTCATGCACATGAGAAATGTTATGATTTTAGCATGGGATTGGTATACTATATAATTTCTCAGGTATGAGATTTGGATCAATAGGTTAATTATTTCTTGTAGTTTAAATTTTAAACCTATTGGTAATTACTCTTCACAACGTAAACTTAGAAAATATCTACTAACTTGAAGTGTTAGACAACTAGTTTGATCTTTGCTTTGACGTAATGCAGGATCTTGGAATTTCCTTTGATAGATATGGTCACCCAGTTGTTCTGATAGTTGAAGAACATGTAAGGAGGATTCTGATGCCATACACAAAATTCATATTGTGCTTTGAAGGTTAGTTTTTGTTATGTAAAATAAAAACTAGTTACGATTTGTTCTGTTTAGGTGAAACACATCGGACACCTCAAAGGTGGACACAATAAAAACTCATTTCTAAAGGTGTGTAATGTTTTGGATTACATTTTAAATGTTACTTCCATTTTGAAGTCAAACTACATATCTCGATATTCCATATTTTTTAAGAGTTTGTTGTTTGATTGGACAAGTGAGTTTATGTTAAGAAAGCTACAAAATTGAGTCACTTCTTGTTTTGTGGCATCTCAAGTTTTCACTATGAAAATATTTGATTTTGGACATATGGTGGTCAAACATCACCATCATGGTTATTAATGAACAACTAACCGTTACCTTTACTCTTAAGTATATTGTTTTTATGTAATGAATAAAGTTGCAATATAGGTAATCTGGCATTTGTTTTTTTTTGTTTTTAAACACTTTTAGCTATCGGTTAAGCGACGGACTGCAGGTGATTTTTTTTTTAATTCAATAACATCGCTTAACTAACGTTTCAGTTTTCATAATCCATCAGATAGCCATCGCTTAAGCGACGACATGTAGGTGATTTTAAAAAAAAAAATTCAATACCGTCTCTTAACTGACATTTAGGTTTTCATAATTCGTTGGATAGCCGTCAGTTAAGCAGTGGCCTGTAGGTGATTTTTTTTAAAAGAAATTCAATACCGTCTCTTAACCGACGTTTAGGTTTTCATAATCCATTGGATAGCCATTGGTTAAGTGACGCGTGTTTAAAGTTTAATATGAATTAAATGTTGGATAACTGATGATTTACATTTAACCGACGGTAAACTGAGGTGTCACTTAACTGACGAATTGGAAAGATGTTGGATAACCGACAAAAATCCACTGACACTTAAAAAAAATCATATTGTCATACATGCGACAGGGAAGTGTCAAAAATCCGACAATATAGCCGTCGGATTTTTGGTCGAAATGTAGTAGTGTTTATGACTTTGTCATGCTCGTTAAACACTAAATAACAAAGCATTGAGTTTATTGTTGTAAGCCCCATTTCTTGTACTCAAATGGATATTTCTGAGTGATATTTATTTGCTTCACACTCATAAAACTGAAGCTATATGTTGCTCTCGAAGGAGTGTTGGGTATGTGGTAATTTAACCTTTTTCGGACCTCCCTGACTAAGTATGCAAAAGGTTCACCTTTTCTTCTATGGAAGTTAAGAGAATTCTTCTGAGGTGTGTTTTATACTTTTTTAGCCTCAGGAGACTAAATTGGAAGAAAAAGGACCCCCCTAGAGTCTTCTTTGTATTTTTTAGACTCTATAAATGTGAAAACACCATCTGAGCATGTACTAGTTCGGGATCATTAAAATCCACGAATCAGTGACAGTATCAAGCATTATTCCCTCAACTCTTCAAGCTTGTTAAAAAATGAAGAGAGATCCAAGTTGACTTTCCTCGACTTGTTAAAATTTCACAAGAAAGGTAAGGAAGAAGTTTTCTCTTGGTTTTTAGTTAGTGGCAGCATGTCATCCTTGAACATAGCACTCTCTATGTTTTTCGATACCCATGTCTCAGTGTTCACTTTCATTTTAGAAATTACTTTGAGTTTATTACTCCTCCTCTTGTCCATTCTACCTGGGGAATCTGATCATGTCTCCTACATGACAGATAAGTCTAGTTGTTCTATCTATAAAGTTAAAATCTGCCTTGTGTCATCTATGTGTTGTGCTCACTATTCAAGGACTTAACTCAATGTATGACCTATATCCTGGTCCCATCATTACTGTATCTGTTATCACTTGTGTCTCCCTTCCTTTACCTAGTTCCTAGTCACTCTTGTGATCTGTTGGAGGATCTATTGCCTTCCTTCTCATAGTTTGGCTCCGCATCAGTACTTCCTGACGACGAAGACCTAGAGTTTTGACGATCGTACCTTAGGATTCACTTTCATATATGGTGAATTCCTTTGCTTCAGTTGTCAATTATCACCTATTGATTGACATTCTGTTGAATCCACTCCATGTTTAACTTTAACCTACTTTTATTCACATGGAATTGATTGTACTTGTTCTTTGGGATTGTTTATGAAGATCTTAGCTCTCCATCTATGGACTAAGTTGTGCAAGATTATGTTCTACTTATGTACACAGCTTCCAGATCTTTTAAGACTCATTATTATTGTATATTGTGGCTTCGATCCATTTTTGTAATATACGTGGTCTTGTACTCATCCTATATGATGTACTCAAACATTGTAAAGGAGATAGTGTTCTAGTATATTCAACATAACATCCTCAGAGATGACTTTGTATATGACATTGTTATGTATTTTTTTCAGGTACTACCTCTGCTCCATTGGATTTCTAGGTTCTCCAAAGATAGAGATTATAATGTATTTCAGCCATCGCTTCCCTTTGACCTCACACATTAGGGGGAATTTGTTATCAAACCAAATGGAAATTCTCTGTCCGAGTGTCGACACTTCATATGTTGGTGCACAGAAGGACACTTATGGATTTAAGGTTACCTAAACACTATAGATGGGAATGACATGAGATGCATTCACTATCCACCCAGCTTGCTATTTTTACCTTTTTTATATGTTGATTGTTGTACATGACTCTTTCCACATCAAATCATGTACATACATGACTATATCCACATAATATTGTGTAATGTATGTGAGTATTTTCATTGCAACTCACATATATATTTGTATGCGGGTTTTCCTTATAGTAACTTGTGTGTCATACATGGGTTTCCCATATCAATACTCAAGTATGCCTCCATTCGACATTAAAAATAATATAACACGATTAATGGATATTTGTTAAGCTCTAATCATTAACTATCTTAACTGTCTCAACCTCCTCAACCTTCAGAACTGCTGTATTTCCCTAAGTATATATAGAGGCCTTGGGGAGGGCATTAATCACTCATACTTAGAGAGGAGTCTTTGGAGCAGTAGAAATCAAAATCCTTTGATTGAAAAGGAGTCCTTGTTTTAGGAATTGGATTGTACACTTATCTCATTCACTATTGTTAATAAAGAGAATCCTTCTTCCAACTTTGTGTTGAGTCTCTTTCATGTATCATATTTTGATGAATATTTATGATTAAGCACTCTATATATTGTTTATCTAACTTGTCATATATACATGTATAAGATTGTACTTTGAGGATTTTCTCTTTGCAGGTGAAAGAGGTGGATCCCTGAAATATTTGGAGAGGAGTAGAGCGAGAGAAGACAAATCTTGGATCAACCATCGTTCATCGAGTGAGTCCATCATATCTTCCTATTTCCTTTCTGTACTTTAAATATGATTGTATACAAGTTTTACGAGTAAGTTGGTAACCCCACACCCTCAGTTATAAGGGTATTTATTCTTGAACAGCAGGCACTGCACCAAGTACAAGCTCAATAGTGAAGTCTAACTCCTGCTTCAGAGGCAGTCTTGAAATTTCTTTCAGAAATACATCTGAATACTCCCTTAGGATCGAAATATCTTCTAGTTTTAATTTATCTTCGTTATTAGTATTTTATTCATTAATTACTATTACAGTAAAGTCTTTAGAGCCCTTCCGAACAATTGTCTTAAGTTGCAAAGTAGAGATCTATCTTATAGTTGCTTTCCTAGGGATTCTTTTTACATTTACTATTTCTCCATTGTTATTTACACAAGTAAAGGTTTTATCAGAATAGTACAAGACTTCCCTATGTTATTCTAACCAATCCATACCAATTAACATATCATATGAACCTAAATGTAACCCATTAAGCTTAACAGAGGTTTCAAACTGATCCATTTTTACAATACAATTCTTAACAAACCTAATCACCTTTCTTTTTGCACCAGTAGCTAGTTGGAATAACCAAGACTTTCCAAATGTTTCTACTGATAAATTGCATTTTTATACTAAATTAGGAGAAATATAACTTAATCTAGTGCATGGATCAATTAAAATAGATATAGGTATCTAATTTATCTTACCTTCCACTTCCACCATGAAAGTTTGATAATCCGCCTGCCTATTCTCCACTACTACATTTATCCTAGGCATTGCCCTTTCTAGATCATCAACAGTCATCTCCTCATGTATCGTATGTATGTTGCTAATAGTCTTCTTCCGGTTGGGGCAAGCTGATGCATAATGAGGACCGTTACATTCCCAACACTTTTCTAGTTCCTTTCGTTCAAAATTCTTGGTATAGTTAGTGTGATTATTAACAGATTCTTTATTTCTTTGACCATTTGGTTTTATTTATGAATTACCTTTGTTCCCTTGGAAATTTCTATTAGTAAAATTTTGTGTGTTATTATTCTTAAAATTTTGGTTAGGTACAAAACCTTTCTTCCTCTGTTTAAAATTATTAGTTCTTTTATCCTTTTAGTTTGTCATACTTTCGTTTTTGCAATTATGTTCATAACATATATTCACCTTTCTCATTTCTTCTTCTAAAGTTTCTAAATTGTCATATTCAATTCTGTCTTTTATATGAAAGGGTAAGCATCTTAGAAACCGTTGAACCTTAGGATTCTTGTCCACAATGTAAGGAACATATCTAAGAAGACTTAGAAATTTACTGTTTAGTTCTTTCATGTTCATTGTTCCCAGTTTTAATTCATAAAATTCCTTAGTCCGCTCCTCATAGTATTGTTTAGACAAAAAATTCTTCTTAAAATATTTCTTAAATGTACTCTAGTTAATGTTCTTCTCCCTAATTCCTTTTATTCTTTTTAGGTCCTCCCACCAAATATCTTCCTTCCCAGTGAGGTTGTAAGTAGCCATTCTGGCTTTCAATTGATCAGAATAATTATAAATTTGAAAATATTTCTTCATCCCAAACAACCATGATTCAACTTCTTCTCCCTTCTCAGTTTCACCATTAAAGGTTGGTGGCTTTATTTTCTTAAATTCTCTAGATATTTCTTCATAAAGTTAAAAAAAAAATTCTCGTATGATGATTATCTTCGCTACTATCACTAGTATATTGATAATTATTTTTGTGTGGCTCCCCAAAAAACTCAGAAGATGATCTACTTTTGATTTGAAACTATTCATAATTTTTATTTTTTTATGTTGGTAAAGCATATCTTCAGACTCTGTTCATTTATCTTTTTCATCATTTTGAAATATTTCCATTAAAATTTGATTCAACTCCTCCTAAGCTCTCAAAATTCTCTCATTTTTCTTTTTGAAAGTTTCCATCTCTATTCAGAAGCATTATTAGTTATTTATTCTTGTATGGGTTCTCTTTTAGAATTACTTCATTCAATAAATGGGAACTCCTCTTCCGCATATTCTTCCAATCTTTCCATACCTGCAGTTAACTCAGAAAATTTCTCTGGAAGTATATTTCAAAAGAAAAGTAAAAATCGATATGCATGTTTTAATTTCACTATTTATTTATGCAATTTGAGCCACATTCAGGCCTAGTGTCTAAACTTGGCTCTGATACCACATGTAATAACCCAAAAAATCATAAAAAATTAAAAAATTTCATGTAACATAAAATGCTCAAAGATGTCACTGCATATGAACCAATAACTGCTAGCGGTTACTCAAATAGTAGTATTTAGAATTGAGTATTGTAATTATTTAGTTCTATATAATTTATTTGTTTATCTTTGAAGTACTATGGTACGGATGTTAAAGTCAGCAGTTTATGTTTTAAAAAGGGCGGGAAAGAAAACTACATCTAAACCTGATACTAAGTGTGTTTTTACTGTCTTCTAACAAGTAGGAAAAGAACCTTAGTTGAGATCGAGGCTTACTTAGCTTACAGCTAACGCAGTGAAGTGGTGCTTCTTTTACAGGTTCTATACAGGTAAGCAGTTTTGTTACTAGTAATTCAAGATCGAGAAAAATCACTCAACTAGCATAGGATAAAATGCTAGTTAAATTGTTTGTTTTGCAGCTTGACCCCGTAAGAGGTATTGTTGATATTTTTATTGTTATAAACCTGCATAAATGTTTGTAAAACACTATTGCAATAGAATGGGTTTAGTTCAGTTATTCTTACTTCCACAACACTTGTTCAATTAACTTTCCTCTTTCTGTTTTCGGTTATAGACTTGTATTTAATTTTAGATGGTGCATCTTATGGACATATCTACTTCTTTTATTAAGAGCATAGTAAACTAAGAAGTCTATACAGTAAAAGATATGTTAAACATACTTGTGAACAAAACTACATATTTATCGTTAGTGTTTGGTATAAAGTATTGTTTATATTTATTCAAGTTATTTCCAAAACTTTAATTATTTTATTCTAATGATTCTCCTTAATCAAATATTTGTATTTAATTTTCTTGTATATGAAATCTCATTTTATATGATTTTTTGTTTACAATGCATATATTTGTAATTTTAAATCCATGATTAGAATAAATCCTGGCTCAAGGATCTCTATGGTTAAGTTTTTCTATATAAAGTTAGTTCATCCTCCATTGTTTGTATCTTACTAATACCAATAGTAAACATTATTTAAAATGAGGAGAACATAGATATGCAAAAGTTAAAGTTTAAAGTTATGTATAAGACCCTAGTCTCTCGGGATTACCTTCCACATTGATGTTTTTGGTTTAATAAAAAAAATCAAAAAATAAAGAAATGAAACTCAAGAAAATAGGCTATCATAAGCTTTTGATCTTTACAAATTTGTGTAGGTGAGATGAGAATCTCAAGCTATAGCATGAAACCTATAACTTGCAAACAATTTGGTGGACACGTGGTTGGTGTTCAATGATTAGGGTTCAATTGAATTTGGAGGCAATTATAAGGTTCTTCATAACCTAAAATCACATTTTAGTTCAATTGTTTTCAGAACTATGGAGAGAGCAGCCACAGGCTCATAGTCGCAAGGATTACTGTCACTCGATTGAGTGTATGCTTCTTTGCCAAAGTTGTTCCTTCACTGTGTAATAGATTTAAGTAATTTTTGAATCAAATGAGGGTGATACTCTTCAGCACTACTATCCTAGCTTCTTAATCAGCCCTCAAGTTGATGATTTGACCCTACGAGTGCTTTTCACTATACACTGTGTGGTGATAGTTGTTTTGAAGGAATGAGATTTGTTCTTGACCGTAAAAAGATGGTTAGCAACATGTTATCACTTTAGGAAACTCCTCTAGGTTGTAGCTCTAGGATGCCTCGTAACTTACAATTTTTTTTAGTGTTTTCTGATATGGATCAAGTCAGTTGACCTATATAACCTTTCCACTCTCAAATCATGCATAAAAATAGCTCAATTACAAGGCTTTTAGTTACAATTTCTTATAAGTTGACAATAAAGTGCATGGATGAAGAACTCATCAGGATGGAAAATTTACGTACAAAACACATGCATATAAATGGCTAAATCATGATAAGGATGGCACTTATAAGTCAAATTTCACTAACAAACCAACAGGATGATAGCTATCAGGTTTTTAATCAATCTAAAAATGACCTAAATGCAAATTCAGGCATAAGTACAACAAAGAAAGAGATGATGGTTGAATAGATCATAACAAAAGAGCTTATATTCATGAATAAGTAAAATGAGAAGCATGAAAGCATTATAGGCTTATAAATCCACGAAGTTGAACCTTTATTATAAAATTGATCTTAGGATTTATAGCCTTTTTACAAAAAGTACAGATACTGAAACTTCGATCTACTTTTACAAAATACTCAAAACAGACAGTTTTTCCCAATTAGAGTTTCAAACCCTGCCTAACTATTTGTCTAAATATGATGAAGATTTAGTTCACTGACTAAAAATTAAATAACTAAAGTAGTTGCTAATGATCACTTCTACTAGTCCACTATTAGTTAATCCATTGATTTCTCCTTCACAATTAGGGTTGATGACTTTATGGCACTGATTTGTCATAATAGATCTAAACAAACCCTTTCTGATACTTCTGTTAGCACCTTTTATCTTTAACTTATGTCCCTGAGCCATCTACAGTCGCCAAAATTCGGTTTTGTCTCTCAAAAACTCACTTTTAAACCTCTGTCTAATTTTGGTGGTTAAGTGGCAAGTCTATTAGAACTTTTAATTGCCAAAAAGAGGAGCTTTCAGTAGCTACTAGACTGCTCTAGCACCAGCTTAACCACTGAAAGAACTATTTCACAAAATTTATTAGGTTTCACTCAAAAATGCCTTTCCAGGCATGTTTTCTTAGCCTTCTTCTTCTGAGGGATTCATGTTTGGAGTGTTTTCTAATCCCTAGCTCATTTTAGGAGGCTAGGGACTCATGGTTGCTTCATCTAGGTTTTATAAGGAAAGGTGGCTGCTAGGGTTTGCTTTTGCTTCTTTCAACTGCAGGGCTTCACCATCCTGAGTAACCTGGTATTGTTCTTCAGGTACTTGGTGTTGAGCCTTTTCAAGAAAATGTATCTCTCTCTCAGCTCCAAGTAGGACTTGTGCAATAGCTTGTTTCTCCTAGTAAATTTTTCATTGTTTCTCTTCAGGTCTCTTTCTAGTACCTCCATTTCATAAACAAGCCTTATCAGTTGATTGATCTTTTAACTTTTAGGTTTGTTGGAGGAAGCCCTTCCAATTAGTTCTTCTTGTTCCTGTGGTCTATGGGATGGCATTACTTCAGTAAATGGAACAATTTGCAGAGCTAGGGCTACATCCTCTCCTTCTTCTTCCTCGAAATCTGAATAAGGTAGGTTTAAGACATTCTCTTGGTGTGCTTCTACCCCTTGACCTTTCTCATCGAAATCCAAATTCATTTTTTCCTTCTTGGTTTTGGAGGATGGGGGAGGTTGTTCAGTTGTTACAGCTAGGGAAATGGCCCTCTGCCTTCTTCTCCCACTACTTGGAGTGCTGGATTTCTTGATAGGAGACTTCCTTTTCTCCTCAGGCTAAAGGCCTGTCTCAAATCCATTCTAGAATAGAAAATAGGGCCAATAAATATTTCTTTTCTTCAACAACTCCTAGACCAGTAGCTGGATAATACCATGGTGGCATAGCCTGCTAGCAACCTTAGATGGTTGGGATTTCACTTGACGTGCCATTATCCCTAAACTCCTTTGTAAATAAAAGGAAAGATTAAGAGGGTTCTTACATGTGAAGTGGTTCATGAGTTTGAAATGATGGATCATTCCTCTATTGTATCTCCCTTCACACGTCAAATAGACCACAATGGATTTTAGCATCTGCTGCCAGTTCTCTTCCAGCCATGATGATGGCACAACCTCCTTCCATGTTATTCCCCTATGCTCAGGCTTGAGATATGATATGAATTCCACATCTTTGGGTATGGTGTTCTTGAACCACTTCTCTCTTGTGTAATGGATTTCAGTCACCTTTGAGATTAGTGCTTCATCTATGAGAAATTCCTCCCTTCCCATGACTTCTTTTGAACGATCGAATGATAGAGAAAATTCTTCAGCCACCTGCTAATGAAAACCCTATATTTTTTCATAGTATTTGTAGTAGCCTACCTTCTAGAATAGTCTGCAAACCTCTAGATGGGCCTCTAAGTAACTGACATCACCTAGCTCCTGTCTGAGAGTTGTTCTACTTTTCTTCATCCTAATGGGTGTATCTCCTGGATACCTACAAAAAACAGTTTTCCAAACCTTCTATACAATGTGCTTTAGTAGGAATCTCTCTCAGATTCAGTTTTTTGGTGAAAAAATGTCAATTTTGAACATGAAATACGAGGGAGTTCCATGGCATTGATTATGAGGATTTTTTGTCATTTATGGAAGCTGAGGTAACCCAAATGATGACAACATATTGATCCCTAAGATATCATTTCCCAGATAACCGTACCCTACCTCAGCCATAGCATTCGATGGTTATTTGATGACCCTTGGGACAGGTCAAGGGAAACTGAAGGTTGGCGGTCATATTAGTTTTTGCTACTTGCATAACAACCCTTTTCACTCATTTCACATGCAATCACATGGCTCTAGATCCTTTCACTAGGTAATCATGCTTTAAAATGATCATTTGTCTTGCTGACGGGTTTGGACGTGACAGTTCCCAGCCATTTCCCCATTTTGGCCTTTTTGGTGGTTTAAGAACCTCCGTGATTTTGTCAACTAGCTGCAGAAAATATGGCTTTTCACTACTAATTAAACTTTATATTTCTTTCCTAAGCCGTCGGAACCCCTACCCCATCACCATGGTGAATTTTTTCTTTCGATAGATAGCAACTTTGAGAAAACCCTTTTTAACTGCTTAACAAACAACTAAAAATCCATCGGTGATCGAAATCTCTAAACGCTAAGGATTGGAACTTTAAACTTGAACGCTATCGTAGTGTCCACAAATCAAACCACTAACATCGTCAGAACTTTAAACCTGAATGCTGCCGTAGTGTTGGTGATTTAAACCACTAACGTCGTCGAAACTTTAAACCTGAACACTACTGTAGTGTCGGTGATTCAAACCACTAGCGTCATGATGGTTAAACATCAGAGGTCGGTAATACTAACCACTAACACATTGGAACCTCAAACTACTAATGCATCGAAAATTCAAACCACAAGACTCTTCGTAGTGTTGACAACATAAAGGACAAGCCCTCCAAAACGTCAGCATTGTAGAGGACTAAACCTTCGATCGCTATCAAAAAATGTTCTGATGCAGTCAAAATGTTTAGCAATAAAACAAAAAAGAGGTAAAGGCCACGGTTCAGCGAAATTCGGTGGCTAATGAGATTTTGTGAGCCTCGCCTAAGCCACCGAATGTACCATTCCCGATGCTTCTTGCCGCTTGCTTTTGGTGGTTTAAACCCCTTTTATCTCTCTTTCTAGTCTGCTAAAAGTGCCCCTTTTTGGTGGCCAATGGGTTTTTGTAGTCTCGCCTAAGCCACCAAAAGTGTTACTTTGACACTTCTTGCTCAGACCGCTTTCGATGGTTTGCATTTGGCCCACATTAAATTGTTTAGCCACCGAAAGATAGATTTTCAGTGGCTAATGAGCCATGATAGTCCTCACCTAAGCCACTGAAATCTACAACTCGTGAAATTTTTATCCAAATAAAAAATAGAGGCTTTCAAACTGTGAGTGATATCCATATCCTTCACTGCATGAGTTAAATTCTTCATACTATCAAAATAAATTATTTTGGGAGATAACATCTAGCTCCTACTTGGTGATGGGAACCTCCCACTGAGGTCCCAAGAACCCTACACCAGAAATGTCTTTCCCAAAAACAAACTAAGTAACATAACAATATCATTTACTGTTCCATTGGGCATGGAGTTTATTCTGAAAGTGAAACAACCTACTATCTACTAATTTACAATAATAAGGCCTAAGAGCCTCAAATAAAATACATTTTCAAGAATCGACCATTCATTGGGCCATCAAATACCTCTTGACCTTCCAAATTCTGCAATTTGAAGGTGTTATCTTATGTACCTGGGCTATCACAAAAGGGCCAATCCATAAACAGTCCGATTTTCCATGTTTTCCCTTGTCCTATCTGATAGCATTCCACTTGAGGACCCAATCTCCCACCTGGAAGTTGTCTACTTTTGCTCTTTTTTCAAACATTCCCTTCATCCTCTGTTGATGGCCTTTCGATTTTCCTACAAACTGCTCCCTTATTAGTTGTAACTCCACCAAATCCATCATCCTTCTCACCATATCATTTGTTTCATCTTCCTCTTCTTGAAATAAATTTGCCACTGGAGGGATGGGCTACATAGGAAAAATTTCCTCAGTACCATAAACTAGCTTTAATGGAGAATTCGCTACGGATCTTTTGTCTGTTATTCTATCATCCCATAAATCAAACTTAAGCTTTGAATCCCAACTTTTTTCATTTGTCTCTAGTAGTTTCTTGATGATTATGACTAAGCTTTTGTTGGATGACTCAGCCATGCCATTACCTTGGGGATAATAGGATGTGGAGTGCACCCATTGAATACCCATTGATTCGCACATTTTAACTAATGCCCCAGACTTGAAAGCTGGTGCATTATTAGTTACTAACCTTACTAGGAAGCAAAACCTGCTAAAGATATTCTCATATAAAAATCTCATGATGACTTGATGAGTGAAATTCCTGGTGGGTACTGCTTCTATCCATTTGGTAAAGCAGTCAGTGGCTACTAAGATCCATTTATGTTGTCCATTGGAGGATAGATCTATTTCACATATGAAATCCAAACCTCATTGTTGGAAAGGCCCATTCACCACAATAGGCCTAAGGGGCAAGGACTTGAGCTGTTGCTTCCCTATAAATATTTGGCATTGGTCACAGGCCCTTACAAAAGTGCATACATCAGCAAAGAGGACTGACCAATAGTATCCTACTCTTAATATCTTGTGGGTTGTGGTTTTCCAGTAGTGGTGGCTTTTGGGCTGAATTAATGTCATTTTAATTCCATTGTAGTAATTTCCCAGCCTTTTAAGTTGTCAATCAGAGGTTCATAGGCTTACGAAGAACATGCAAAGTATATGCAGGAATGAAGAGAAATTAACCTAATCTAACCCCCCTTAAGCTCAAACAAGCAATTGCTAATCTAATCCTGGAATATGAAACACCCAACTCAAAGTAAATTGCATAAAATAAAGACAACATATGAAAAGCAACAAGACAACACATGTGAGCTCACATTAACAATCAAGCAATCTTAATTTACATCACAAGAATCTATGACAAATCATGAAAGCATCAAACATAAGATTATAAACAAAATCTAAGAATTCCCTTCTCCAAATTACAAAGTCAATACTAACTTCTACAATCTACTATTCTCTAAGATAATCTAAGATCTAAAATATTCGAAGATAATATCCCCTAACAAATGAAGAGAGAGCACTCTCTTTTATACATGAACTTCTTTGAGAAGAATATAACCATCTCATAATGAGAGATCCACTATTCACTAAACCACTTAACTACTTTCCTATTATTACAAGATATGATCCCTTCAAATCCTCCACATATCTTTCCAAAATTCTCCACATGTCTCTCAACCAAATCTCCATGATCTTCTCCTTGGAATATTCTTTGCATAACTATCTCCTTGAAATGATGGAGGAGATATACGTGAAGTATTTTCTTTAAATTAATCCTTCACATATTCCTACACATTACAAAGCTCATCTATACTTTGATATATTAGTGAAAAACATGTTAATTTTCTAATATTTAGTCATAAATTCACTTATAATACTAAAAATAAATAAAGTGGAAATAATAAGGTGAAACCCACATTTATGTATGGAAATGGTATGATAAAAGGTTAATGAGACGATGAAATGTGAGGAATAGCAGAAGATAAAGTGGATGAAAAAGAGACATTTCTATGTCCCAACATACTCCCTAACTGAACTTGTTGCATGTCCTCATGCAACCGTGTATGGCTCTTCTCAAGAAGTTTTGGCATCTAAACTTGGGCTTTTATTGATGATGTATTTTTAACAATGAATATTTTCGAGGTGTGAAAACATGAGTAACAACTAGTATTTCATTATGGTTGGTTCTTGTGTGACAACCATGAATATAAAGAATGTTGGTTCTTGTATTAACAACATTCATTTCATGATGTGAAATGCATGAGTAACAGCTGGCATTTTTCTTCTGGTTGGTTCTTGTGTGACAATCATGAATATAAATAATGTTGGTTCTTGTGTGAACAACATTCATTTCATGATGTGAAATGCATGAGTAACAGCTGACATTTTCTTTATGGTTGGTTCTTGTGTGACAACCATGAATGTAAAAAATGTTGGTTCTTGTGTTAACAACATTCTTCTCATCATCTATTTTCTAGCTACATAATAATTTAACCATACAATCACTAAAAATGATAAGCTATTAATGTGCATAGAAAGCATCATTGTGCGTAAGAAAGCCTTTTCTTTATGAATCATGCCAATATGTATATCAATGTGTATGAAGCAAAGGAAAATAGAGTATTTCTCGGAAAATAAATGCTTGTGAATGGTAAATGAGATGAAAAATGGGTGACAGTGGTGAAAAGAATGGAATGATAGTAGTGAGTATGTATTGAATATAGTTCCCCCTCCCCAACTAATGTGGTTTCATTTCCTCATGCAACCTAGCATGGGCTCTGAATCAAATGGAGCATGGTGAGGGAATTTTCCAAATTATTCATTTCTAGCATGTAAGGAATTGCATGATTAAAGTTTAGAAAACAACATACCGCCACTTACCCAAAAAGTAGATGAATGATGCAACAAGAATGTAGCTGATGCCATCAGATTGTGGAATGTGTCACTGCTACAGCGGCTATAACTGCTAGGTCATGGGCCGTAAAGGAATTGGAACTGCTGCTGCTGAATCATGGAGAATATGTCACGACTGCCGAATAAAAATGTAACTGTAAATGCTGTTGTGCCTATAACTGCTGGAACTGCTGTAATGTAAAGTGGAGGAGTATGAATTGCTGATGATAAATAATGGAAAATGTGAAAGGTAGAAATTGGAACCTTGGTACACTCATAGA
The DNA here is from genome assembly GCA_001517045.1 of Pseudotsuga menziesii. Classification (NCBI taxonomy): domain Eukaryota; kingdom Viridiplantae; phylum Streptophyta; class Pinopsida; order Pinales; family Pinaceae; genus Pseudotsuga; species Pseudotsuga menziesii. The sequence goes on along the minus strand of LPNX011102127.1, from coordinate 61,460 downwards.
TCTGAACTCATGTTTCTGCAACTGTTGATGGAGTCATGAAAAAGAATATATAGTATTCACCTGCTACAAAACCCAATGGTACAATTCTAATCATGCGAATAAATGTGTCGAGGTTGAGCATGAAGAGAAATCATTGGATTACCAGCCATTGATGAATTCCATTAACCAATGTGAGGCAACTCACCAGTGATGTCAATGAGTGCCAAGGTACCCAAGTACATCTTGCGAAGTGTGAATATATGTGTTGATATCGAGCCACTTGCAAGATCTGATGATCAAGAGACATTGACGAATTCCCATGATTGTTAGTGAAAGAACTTGCCATTAAGGCATGCAAGCCTCCATGTACTCAATAATGAACTCAAGTATATATCCCAAATAAGGTGCAGAGGTCGATGGCATAATACTTGTTGAAAGGTGGGCCTTAAGGAATCCCACATCAATCAATGTCAGTTGGTATAAAAACATTGGTAGGACTATCAATGAAAAGATCTTAGAGTCAAATAGTGGATATGGCAAGGCTATGTAGTCATGGAAAGGGAGCTGATTTTATTCAGAAGGAAAACTGGAATGGAAAAATGAAATGAAAAAGATAAAGGGATGTATGTAATTTAGAAAGATAGGCATGTGTGATGTCATGACAGATAAAGTGATGGAAAGTGGACTTCAAGACATGGATGGTGAAGGTGCTCTGAAGGAGAAATATGGATAAACAATCATGATGCAAATGAGTTTATGGATGGTTTCTGTGTAACAACCAACATTATGATGTTTATGAGAAAACATCATGAGTAATAGCTCCTTCAGGATTTCTATCAAAGCATGTTTCTCAAAAAAAAAATTGTTTCTTTGAAAAGTCACTTCAGCAACAAAATGTGACTGTCTCTGAAACCTAAAAAAAAACTTTAGTACAAAATTCTACATGAAAACTTATTAACGAATATGTATAGTTTTTCCTCCCCAACTGATCAGCTTGCATGTCCTCATGCAACCTAGCATGAAACTTATGAGAAGTTCGTAAAAGAAAACATACCATACAGAAAGAAGTACATAAGTTGCAAAGAAAATGTCAAGAAGAACTAAAATGTGTTATACCTATTTCCATTGCACGTGGTTCTTCATTGATCACTGCTTGAAGTGACTGAAGAAAACACTTTTAGTGTAAAAGAAACAAAAGTCATTATTCTAAAGATGTTTTCAGGAAGTGTTGAGGTCCATTTGTAATTTCTCGATTGTTTTTATTGTTTTTATTTTTTCTATTTTTTATTTTCTTTTCTAATTTTTTTATTTTTTATTTTTTTTATTTTATTGATTTCTTTTTATTGAAAAAAGAAATAATTTTTAGAATATATAATTTTCTATTGTTTTTGTTTTATTTTTACAACATGCAAAATAAAAATGGCAAAAACACTTCAAAATTTATTCGATCTACGTTCCTAGGCATTCAACATTTAGAAATTTTTTTTTTTAATAGATATAACATTGAGTGGCAACAACCAACTACAATAGCTAGCTATGACAGTGATTACAATAGTCAGCTACAACAATGGATACTACACCTGGCTGCAACAACCAACTACAACAGCTGGCTACGATAGCCAGCTGCGACAATGACTGCAACAACTAGCTGCAACAACAAAGAAACTTTCTACATTGTGAGCAAATTAGTTCATTATGCACTTTTATGGATTTAAAAATCAAATATCCTGGAAACATTGTCAATGAGGCATGCTTTTTTTTTAAATTACATGAGTCATGACAAATCATTTCAACAGCAAAATTGATGATCTATTAAATGTTAGTATTAAACCTGCAATTAAACTTGTGAGATTATTGTAAAATGTAGGAATTAGTATGAAGGAGAGCAAATTGAAATTCATAAATAAATTCCATTTTTATCTTTATCTTTGTTTGTTGTCATTCAAGAAACTCTTGGGAATCGCTCTCCTCCTTTTTGTGGTCTTAAGACTGGTCTACTTGCTTTTGTGATTATAATGTTTGCAATTGATGCTTAGGGGCTTTGTTTAGCCTTTTTATATTCTTTGTTCATCCTTCATAGAACTATGTACATCCTTCACAAAACTATTTTCAGCCTTCACAAAACAATGTCTAGCCTTTTCTTTGTTTATCCTTTTTCCCGAGCCTTGTTCAGCCTTTGTTCATCCTTCACAAAACTATGTTCAGCCTTGACATAACTATTTTCATCCTTCACAAAAATATGTTCAGCCTTTTCAGAATGATGTTTATCCTTCACAAAACTATGTTCATCCTTTTCTCTGTTCAACCCTTTTTCTGAGCTTTGTTTAGTCCTTGTTCATCCTTTGTTCAGCCTTCACAAAACTATGTTCAGCCTTCACAGAACTATTTTCATCATTCAGAAAACCATGTTCATCCTTTTAAAAACTATGTTCAGTCTTCACAGAACTATGTTCAGCCTTTATTGCCACATCAATGGAGTTTATTATTTCAGCTGCTTTGGAACTGGCCACAACAATAAATCTAGAAAATATCCTCCCAAAGAACCAATTGTATATCACAAATCGTAACTTTGTTTGGAAATTTACTCATGATTTAGGTAAAATAGGATGTTATGCACAAACCCCATGTCTTGTATTTTCAAAATTGGTTTTCATATTCCTGAAAATAGAGATGCAAGTCAAGGTGTTCTTATCTGGGATGCATGTTAGGCTGGCGTAGACTGCCTGAGAGTGTTTTGGTAATAAATTCTTTGTTTCACACCTGATTTGAATTATTCCAAAGCCAAAAGAAAGTGAATTCATTGGGATACTTCCACTAGAAACAATTTTTAAAAATTCTATGGTATGGTATTTCATATAATCTAAATAACAGTCTGCATCATAATGTTGTTTGTGAGTTTCATCCAAGAACAATGATCACTATTTTGAGTACAACGTTTTCGTTAAAGGATGGATTGATGTGATTCCAATTGGAGATTAAAATAGATTCATCGAGGTATCTCCAATAGAAACAAGTTTTTAATACAAGAATAATTGATGGGTCAAATATGCCAATGAACAGCTGAGAAAGCAGATTTTTTAGAGTGCAGATTTAGGATAGGAAGTCGGTATTTTGGGCATATCTCCTTCGTACGATATCAAAATTGAATGATTAAAATTGTGTTGTAAACTAGCTTCATTGGAGAGTATGCATTAGAAACATTTTTTTAAAATCCATTTATTAGGTCTCCCAAAATGTGACTATCCCAACTATGTTCTTGAGCTGCCTACTCCACCCCTAGTCAGTATTTTGACCATATCTTTTTCATTTTAGAACCAAATTGAAGAATTTAAATTTGATTGGAAACTAGACTTAAAAGGATACTTTGGATAGAAACAAATTTTAAAACTAATCACTTATGGTCCCTAAAAATAGGACTGTCCTGACTATGTTTTAACGAATTTTAATAAGCCAAAATGTCAAAAAAATGCAATAGATTTGCGTTGTTTTAGCTTGGAGTTTCAGCTGCTTTTCAACATTATAATTTCAAAAAAAATTCAGCTTAAAAAGGAAATTACAGACTATTTTTATTTAACAATTGAAAAAGGTTTTGGCAAATGGAGATAGTTAATTGCAAAATAAAGATGAAATCAATTAAGCATGTTGCAAAACATTAATTAGTCATTCCTGAATTTTTTTTGAAAACATCGTACTTTTTTATCCTCACGATTGCACGAAGTGCAGAGGAGAGAATACTTTTTCTAAGTGAAAATAAAATCCTACCTACTCTATGCTAATTGGGAACTAGAAAATTGTTACGTGTAATCAAATAAACAGTGTAGCCATACATGCAACATTAATAGGAATATATTAGGTTTCAATCCCATGAAGGAACAATGGAAATATATAAAGATGAACGAATTTAATTGTTGTGGCTGTGATCTAACTAAATTGTTCTAACCTCATACTCGCTTGAAACCATCGTTCGATAGGGCTTTCGTAGGCATAGTTTTCACTTCTCGGATCATCTTGTAACTCCTCTTCATCTACATCAATCTCGTGTTCATCTTCATCGATCTCCTATTCAAATACTTGTTTTCCTTCACATGCACAAGAGTTTTCAGATGATGATTCCTCATTTGATTCCGGAGGAGTAGTTAAATCTCTTATTACTGCCAAGACCTCCTCTTCCTGGGAAGAGAAAAATCCATCTTTTTCCAAGGCATGAGTGAGTAGTTCCAGACTTATACTCATTGTTAAACCATGTTTGAAAAGGGATTCTTATAGCAAAAAAAACTGAAATTTTAAAATCTTAAATAAAAACAAACCATTTAAAAAAAACACTCTAAGAAAATAAATAACTCTTCACAGTTGCAGAAATTAAGCACTCTTGCAAAAATTGAAATTTACACTACCACACTTGCATGTATTGAAATATGCACTACCACACTTGCAGGAATTGAAATCTACACTACCACACTTGCATGTATTGAAATCTATGCTACCACACTTGCAGGAATTGAAATCTATGCTACCACACTTGCAGGAATCGAAATCTACACTACCACACTTGCAGGAATTGAAATCTACACTTCAATCCATCATGCTTCCCTGGAAACGGTGCCAAAATGTTGGGATGAATTGATGTTTTTTTAATCTTGTTGTATTAATTGCCCAACCATTTAATTTGTCAATCTGAGGTTCAAAGGATTATGAAGTACATGCAAAGTATATGCAGATCTGAATCGAAATTAAGCTAATCTAACCCCCCGTGAAACTAAGACTAATCTAATCTAAACCACCTTAAGCTGAGACAAGCAATTGCTAATCTAATGATGGAATATGAAACACACGACTCAAAGTAAATAGCATAAAATAAAAGCAACATATGAAGAGCAACAAGACAACACATGTGAGCTCACATTAACAATCAAGCAATCTTAATTTACATCACAAGAATCAATGACAAACCATGAAAGGATCAAACATAAGATTATGAACCANTTCTACAATCTACTATTCTCTAAGATAATCTAAGATCTAAAATATTCTAAGATAATATCCCCTAACAAATGAAGAGAGATCACTCTCTTTTATACATGAACTTCTTTGAGAAGATGATAACCATCTCATAATGAAAGATCCACTATTCACTCAACCACTCAACTACTTTCATATTATTACAAGATATGATCCCTTCAAATCCTCCACATATCTTTCACAAATTCTCCACATGTTTCTCAACCAAATCTCCATGATCTTCTCCTATATTCTTTGCATAACTATCTCCTTGAAATGATGGAGGAGATATACAAGAAGTCTTTTCTTTGAATTAATCCTTCACATATTCCTACACATTACAAAGCTCATCCATACTTTGAGATATTAGTGAGAAACATGTTATTTTTCTAATAGCTAATCATAAATTCACTTATAATACTAAAAATAAATAAAGTGGAAATAATAAAGTGAAACCCACAATATGTATGGAAATGGTATGATAAAAGGTTAATGGGACGATGAAATGTGAGGAATAGCGGAAGATAAAGTTGATGAAAAAGGGACATTTCTGTGTCCCAACAATGGCCCCCACATGTGCTGGAATGAAAATGATGCATGACCTGCTCTGCTTCCTCTTTATCTAGACACCTTAGAAAATTTCTAGACTGATCTCTCTAATACAACAGTTTCTCAATTATGAAAAACTTAATAGATTTCAATTTAAGAGCTTGTTCTTGGTTAGGAGTGACATTAGGAGAAACTTGTAACTTTTGTAAAAATGGAATGATACCTGAGTACCACTCACATGAAGATATGTTTTCAGATACTGATGGAATTTCATTCTAATCTTGATTTACTTATGTTTCTGCTACAACCACAGTCTGCACCTTTGATTATTTGACACATGTGAAATTTATTCCCATCAGTTCACAGTTTTCTTTGGCCATAAGTTTGTCCATACCTAGTCCCTTTACCAGCTTGGTGGGTTTCACCTTTATATCAAACTCAATGAGTTTGGAAACCCACTTAGCTCTCCTCCCATCAATGTCAGCTGAGTCAAAACATCCTTCACAGCAATGGAAGGGACATATGTAATGACCTTTTCATGGAGAATGTATATTCTGAAAGTCTTCAAAGATTTTATGAGAGCATAATCCTGCTTCTCAATTGGGTCATACTTCAACTCAGCATCTCTCAAGGTTTTGCTGAAGAATGCAATTTGATGATCAAGACCCTCATCATTCTTTTGTAATAGTACAGCTGTCACTATGTCATAAGATGCAAAAGAGAAAGTGTAAAAACCCTTGGTGTAGTCGGGACTAATTACGGTTGGGGCCTCCATGATATCTTTCTTAATGTCTTCAAAAGAGTTTCTTGCCTAGTCATTCCACTTTATTTCTGGATCCTTTTTTAGCATGACTGTTATGTGCTTTACCAGCTAAGAGAAATTAGGAATGCACCTCCTAACAAATTTTATCTTGCCGAAAAAGGACTGAATGTCTCTTTTTCACCTTGGTATTGACAGCTTTTGGATTGCTTCCACCCTTACCAGATCGATCTTTACACCTTCAGCTGAGACTATGTGGCCTAGGATCTTCCCTTCATTGAGTGTAAACTGGGAATTCTTGGGGTTCAGTGATATTCCATACCTTTTGCACTTCAGAAATACCTTCCTTAAATGCTGCAAGTGGTCATCATGGCTATGAGAGTAAACTGTTAGGTCATCCAAATATATCAGCACAAACGTATCTTTTATCCCTACAAAATCTAGGTCTATGACTCTCTGAAAAGTATCCCTAGAATTCATTATCCCAAATGGTATTTTAGCATACATGAAGGTGCCCCAGGGGGTGGTAAAGGAAGTCTTCTCTTGGTCATCTGGGTGCACGACAACTTGCTTGTATCCAGAGAAGCCATCAATAAAGGATATAACCCTAGCTCCGAAGACTTTCTGTAGCAGGTGTTCCTGCTTGGGTAGTGGATAGTTGTCTTTCTTGGAACACTTGTTCACGTTTCTAAAATCCACACATAACCTGATTTATCCATTTTTATTTCTTAGCACTACTAGGTTTGCAATCCACTTGGAATACATGAGGGGGATTATGATCTTGGCTTTGAGGAGCATGTGGATCTCTTTTTCAATCACTGGTAATAGGAGAGGGTTGATGGATCTTAGCTTCTGTTTGAAAGTAATGGTGTCCTTCTCCAAAGGAATCATGTGCTAGATTATGTTTGTGTCATATGTTTTTAGGTCACTATACTCCCATGTAAAAACATCACCAAATTGTTTTATCAGGATGCAAAATTTAAACCTCTGACCATCAGTCAGCCCAGTGGACATATTTATTAGTTTTGGATGGCTTTGGATTCCTATGTTTTTCTCTTGGATAGTAGGATCTAGCTCCTTTTTGGCAGGATTGAAAGGGATGTCATTGTGATCAAACAACTCTTCCATTGGTACTAGACCTCAGAGTATGTAGTTACTGGGAAATTGGATGACGTTCTGATCAGCCACTTTATCTTTTAACTTGAGTTGTTTGAATTCCTTCATGTTTAGGTTTTCCTGGTCTATGGGTATGTCATAGAATTCATCTACTAACTGAAGTAATTTACTAAGCTCGTCATCATTCTCAAACTCCCTCCAAAATTTTACATTAGCTGGCAAAGAGGGTCCGTACATGACCTGAACATCATCGCTGAGCTTGGGGGGTAAAGGAGGAACAAACAGACTTGCAGAGACAGCTAGGGAATCAACCAGCTGATTCAAATCCCTAGGAATATATGAAAGTTCAAAAAACATAAAGGATTCTTTGAGTTTCCATACGTCGTCCCTGTAGGCCTTCAATATGATATTTTTTGTCTGAAAAGTGTTGTTGACCTGCTATATGATGAGGTCTACATCTCCAAAAATATTCATGCACATGATCCCCATCTCCTTGGCAGCTTTAACTCCTAGAAGGAAGGATTCATATTATTCTATGTTGTTAGCGATTTTAAAATCAAGCTTATAAGATAGGTGGATGTTTTCCTTAGATGGGGAGATTAATACTACACCTGCACCTACTAAGCTTTGAGTGCTAGCCCCATCAAAATACATAGTCTAGATTGTTGTGATTACTTCTTTGGGCTGCTGACAGGTGGGCTTAGTGAGCTAGACTGATGTCTGATGAAAATCATCTATTTGCAAAATGCAAGACCCAAAATCAGTGTCCACTGCATATATGGGGTGATTCACTGAGTTGCTCTCCTTGCTTATAATGTATGCCAGCTGATTTTCCCTATACATCCTCTTAGTCTTTCCTCTAAAAATGGGAATGGTGGCATGTGTGAGATCTATATGAAGGGTGCCACCTAGTCTTTTTCTCCATGACAGAGACAACAAGAGGCCAAATTTTGGAGGGATATCAGCCACTACAATGTCCATCATGATACTTTTTGAAGGTAGCTGAGTTAGGTTGACAACAAGGTCTTTGATGAGGCCTAAGAACTTGACCTTCCTAGAGTCAAAGTAGGATAAATCATGGTAGCGATTGGTGATGTTGACACCAAGTGCATCCATCACAGCCTTTGTCATTAGGTTGTGAGAGGCTCCTGAATCCAACAGACAATTATGAAGGATTTTGTCATGGATATTCAAGGATATGTAGAATGGTGGGAATGATTCCTTTAGGTCTTCAATCATGAGGCCTAGGGTTACAATAGGCTTGTCATATTTTAGGTTCACAAATTCAGTGTCAATGTGCTCCTTGAGCTGAAGGGAATTCAGAATGGAGGACTTGAATGCATCATTCTTCATTAGCTCAATTAAAGGGAAAGGGATTTTCATTTTTTTAATTTCAGACTCAAGGTTGAAAGAATAATGTAGCCTATCTGGAAGCCTTAACTCATGAGCTATAGGTTTGAATTGGACTTCATTAGGTGTGGCTGAAGGTGCTAGTTTCTGCAATGCTTTGGATGTGACAGCCACCTTCTTTGGTAAAAGAACAACCTTTCTAGATATTGCAACAGGATGCTGCGTAGGTACAACATTCTTCTTGAGAGGAGAAACTATCCTAGACCTCAGATTGTAACCTCCCTGACCATCATCTTGATATAGAGCCTCTTTAGTGATCTACTCATCAATTAGGCCTTCCTCATATTCTGCCTGTGTCAGAAAAGAATAGTACATATCATCCTCCATGCAGTGGATCTTGTATTCAACTTCTACTTCTTCTCTAATGAATTCTAGCTCTTCTTCGAATACAACATTTTTAAATGGAGCTGTTATCCTCTGATATTCCCCTTGATTCCTCTCCCTTCTGAGAACCTAAACTCGGGGAGTACCTCTTCTATAAGGAGAAAAACTAGGGTTTTGAGGAGCAAAGTCACTTGGCCCTTTACCCCTCACAGGTAGATGTCCTTGGTCCTTCAATTTAGACATTTCAGCAGTCAGGTTATCTAACAGTTTGGTCATTTTTTCAATCTTGCTCTCTGATGCAGAAGCCCCACTAGGGTCTACTGGCTACTTCTTCCTATCTATCTTCCCTTTGACCTTCTAAGACACCAGAATGTTTGAATCTACCTCTAGGGAATCATATTGCATGAGTGATAAGGAGGTAGAACTCCTTTCTTTGAGAAGTAGGCAGAAGTCAGAGTCAAAGGCATTTGCATAAGGTATCCTAGCTGAGGTATCAGTGGGATTAATTTTAGTAGGGATCTTGTTGTACATATTATTGAATCTCTTGGTAAAGTTGGGCACAGACTCCCCATTTTCTCTCTTCAGATTGTTGAATTCTGTGATATAGTAGAGGTGGTCTCTCCTTTCTCCCTAATGCTTTAGGAAAATATAATCTAGGGCTTATATGCCTACCATTGATCCAACAGGCAATTCGTTAAACCACTTCCTAGCCTGGACATCGAGGCTTTGCACAAAAACCCTAGTCCATACATCTTCTTGCTCTATGTTAATATTTTCAACATAGCTATAAAATTCCTCTAGATGTTCTTTACCAGTGAAATCCCCTTCACCTATAAAATTAGGCATATACTTGAGATAATCCCCAGTAGGCATGGCTAAGAGGGGATTTGGAAAAATTAGAGGTGCATACCAAGCTACCAGGATCCTTTCCATCTTGGTCAATTGAGGGGTAGCCATATTGGAAATGGGTATGGACAAGGTTGAGGAAGGAAGCACTGATGGAGATACTTGCTGAGAAGGTGGTCGTATAATTTTCCTAGTGGACTCACTAGGGATTGGATCTTCACAAGCAAGAGTGCTTGAAGATGCCCAAACCCTAGATTTTTTTGATGTATCTAAAAATTCCTGAGAATTAAGAAATTTAGCAGAAGAAATAATAATAGAAAGATTTCTTGAAATACATGATGTAGATTTTTGTGCAGCATTGCTAGTCTATCTTAGTAAATCCCTAACTCTTCTAAAAATTTCTTCTAGATATGAACTGGTGTTCTTGGTGGCCCCTTAGGGTTTTCTCTGGTACTTGGTCTTCTTGAAGCCACCTTATATCAATGGATTCGCCAAATATATGATTACAACCATAATAGTGTCCAATATTTGTCTATCATCAAATCATGGATCTATGTCATCATCCAGGGAAGCCGAGCTTCAATCTCCTCTCCCCGACAATGGAGCTAATTTGTTATCACTCTAGGAAACTCCTCTAGGTTGTAGCTCGAGGATGCCTGGTAACTTACAATTTTTTTTAGGGTTTTATGATATGGATCAATTCAGTTGACCTATATAACCTTTCCACTCTCAAGGAATGCATAAAACTCACTCAATTACAACTCTTTTAGTTACAATTGCTCATAAGTTGACAATAAAGTGCAGGGGTGAAGAACTCATCAGGATCACAGATTTACATACAAAACACATGCCTATAAATGGCTACATCATGATAAGGATGGAACTTATAAATAAAATTGCACTAACAAACCAACAGTATGATAGCTATTAGTTTTTTAATCAATCTAAAAATGACCTAAATGCACCTTCAGGCATAAGTACAGTAAAGAAAGAGACGATGGCTGAACAAATCATAACAAAAGAACTTATATTCATGAATAAGTAAAATGAGAAGCATGAAAGCATTATAGGCTTATAAATCCCCAAAGTTGAACCTTCATTATTAAATCGATCCTAGGCTTTATATCCTTTTTACAAAAAGTACAGATACTGAAACTTCGATCTTTTTTTACAAAAGTACTCAAAAGTGACAGTTTTTCCCAATTAGGGTTTCAAACCATACCTAACTATTTTTCTAACTATGATGAAGATTTATTTCACTAACTGAACATTAAATAACTAAAGTAGTTGGTGACGATCACTGCGTTTATTCCACTGTCAATTAACCCACTGATTTCTCCTTGAAAATTACGGTTGATAACTTTATGGCACTATTTTGTCATAATAGATCTAAACAAACCCTTTCTAATACTTCTCTCAGCACCTTTTATCTTTAACTTACGTCTTTGAGCCATCTGCAGTCGCCTAAATCTGGTTCTGTCTATCAAAAACTCACTTTTAAACCTCTGTCCTCTTTTGGTGGTTAAGAAGCTAGTATATTGAAAATTTTAAATGCCAAAAAGAGGAGCTTTCGGTGGCTAACGGATTGCTCCAACACCCACTTAACCACTGAAAGCCCTGTTTCACAAAATTTATTAGGTTTCGCTCAAAAATGCCTTTCTAGGCCTATTTTATCCACGTTCTTCTTATGAGGGCTTCGTGTTTGGAGTGTTTGTTGGGCCCTGCCTCATTTCAGGAGGATGGACACTGATGGTGGCTTCACCTAGGGTTGATAGTGCAAGGTGGCTGCTAGGGTTTTATTTTTCTTCTTTCAACTACAACCTTTGGAGCCTCACCATCCTGAGTAACCTGGTATTGTCCTTCAGGTACCTGGTGTTCAGCCATTTCAAGATAATGTATCTCTCTCTCTGCTCCAAGTAGTACTTGTGCAATAGCTTGTTTCTCCTAGTCAATGTTTCATTGTCTCTCTTCAGTTCTCTTTCCAATACCTCCATTTCATAAACCTACCTTAGTAGCTAATTGATCTTTTGACTTCTAGGTTTACTAGAGTAATCCTTTCCAACCAGTTTTTCTTGTTTTTGTGGTGTGGGGGATGGAAATGCTTCAGTAAATGGAACAATTTGCAGAGCTATGGTTGCATTCTCTCCTTGTTCTTCCCTAGAATCTAATTAAGGTAGGTTTAATACATTTTCCTTGTGTGCTTCTACCCCCTAACCTTTCTCACCGAAATCCAAATTCCTTTTTTCCTTCTTGGTTTTGGAGGAGGGGGGAGGTTTTTCAGTTGTTGTAGCTAGGGAAATGACCCTCCTCCTTATTCTCCCACTCCTTAGAGTGTTGGATTCCTTGATAGGAGACTTCCCTTTCTCCTCTCACCGAAGGCCTATCTCAAATCCATTCCAAAACATAAAATAAGGCCAATCAATGTTTCTTTTCTTCAACAACTCCTAGACCAATAGCTGAATAAGACCACGGTGGCATAACCTACACACAATATTGGATGGCTGAGATTTCACTTGATGTGGCATCTTCCCTAGACTCCTGTGTAAATAAAAGGGAAGATTAAGAGGGTTCTTACCTGTGAAGTGGTTCATGAGCTTGAAATTATAGATCATTTCTCTATTGTATCTCCCTTCATAGGTCAAATAGACCACAATGGATTTTAGCATCTACTACCAGTTCTCTTCCAGCCATGATGATGGCACAGCCTTATTCCATGTTATTCCCCTATGCTCTAGATTGATATATGATCCGAATTCCACATATTTGAGTATGGTGGTATTGAACCACTTCTCTCATGTGAGAGGGATTTCAGTCACCTCTAAGATTAGTGCTTCATCTATGAGAAATTCCTCCCTTCCTATGACTAATTTTGAACCATCAAATGATAGGGAAAAAGCTTCGGCTACCCGCTGATGAAAACCCTGTATTTTTTCACAGTATTTGTAGTAGCCTACCTCCTGGAACAGTCTACAAATCTCTGAATGGCCCTCTAAGTAACTGACAACACCTAGCTCTTGTCTGAGAGCTGGTCCACTTTTCTTCATCTTGATGGGTCTATATCCTGGGTACCTACAAAAAATAGTTTTCCAGACCTTCTATACAATGTTCTTTAGCAGGATTCTCTCTCAGAGGCAGTTTTTTGGTGAAAAATGCCAATTTCGAACATGAAATACGAGGGAGTCCCATGGCACTGATTATGAGGATTTTCTATCATTTATGGAAGCTGAGGTCGCCCAAATGATGACGACAGCTCGATCCCTAATATATCTCTTCCCAGAGAGCTATACCCTACCTCAGCCATAGCATTCGATGGTTATTTGATGACCCTTGGGACAGGTGGAGGGAAACTAAAGGTTGGTGCTCATATCAGTTTTAGCTACTTGCATAATGACCCTTTTCACTCATTTCATATGCAGTCACATGGCTCTAGATCTTTTTAGTGGGTAATAATTCTCTAAAATGATCTTTTGTCTTGTTGACGAGGTTGGATATGATAGTTCCCAACTGTTTCCCTATTTTGGCCGTTTTGGTGGTTTAAGATCCTCCATGATTTTGTCAACTAGCCACCAAAAGCTAGCTTTTGGAACCTAATTAAATGTTATATTTCTTTCTAAGCTGATGGAACCCCTAACCCATCACCGTGGTGAATTTTTTCTTTCGACAGATAGCGACTTTGAAAAAACCCTCTTTAACTGCTGAATAAACAAGTAGAAACCCATCAGCGAATGGAAGATTTAAACACTAAGGATTGGAACTTTAAACCTGAACACTGTTGTAGTGTCGGTGATTCAAACCACTAACGTGGTCAAAACTTTAAACCTGACCACTACCGTAGTGTCGGCGATTCAAACCACTAACATTGCGATGGTTAAGCATCGGAGGTTGATAAGACCAACCACTAAAATATCGAAACCTCAAACCACTAATGCATTGAAAATTCAAACCACAAGACTCTTCATAGTGTTGGTGACATAAAGGACAAGCCCTCTGAAACATCGGCGTCACAGAGGACTAAACCTCCGACCGCTGTCAAAAAATGTTCCAATGGTAGTCAAAGATTTAGCAATAAAACAAAACAGAGGTAAAGGCCATGGTTTGACAAAATTTGGTGGCTAACGAGATGTTCTGAGCCTCGCCTAAGCCATCGAATGTACCTTTCCCAATGCTTCTTGCCACTCGCTTTCTGTGGTTTAAACCCCTTTTATCTCTCTTTCTAGTCTGTCGAAAGCACCCCTTTTCGGTGGGTAACGAGTTTATGTAGTCTCACCTAGGCCACCGAAAGCGTTACTTTGAATCTTCTTGCTCAGACTTCTTTCGATGGTTTTCCTTTGGGCCACGTTCAACTGTTTAGCCATCGAAACATAGATTTTAAGTGGCAAATGAGATATGATAGTCTTTGCCTAAGCCACCAAAAGCTACAACTTGTGAAATTTTCATCCAAATAAAAAGTAGAGGCTTTCAAACTGTCAGTGATATTCATATCCTTCATTGCATGAGTTAAATTCTTCATACCATCAAAATAAATTATTTTCGGAGATAACACAATGAGTAATAGATTCTATGTTTTACTACTTAATTTCCAGTGTGGGTTTGAATCTTACTTCATTGTGGCTTGGGACTTCACACTTGAACACTGGAAGTTGTGTTTCTTTTGGCAATTCTCTACTTCAGCTCATGGTACTATTCAAGGAGGTTATGGTTGGCTCACAACATCCAAACAGCTATGCAAAACTCTCTCGGGTAAAAATCGAATGTGTTTAAAAACTCTTATGCACAAATTAAAGTTATTCTTTTGTTAATTAAGTTTATTTAACATTCAGGTTTTTTATTTCTGTAGGTTCTCTAGACAATGGCTCGGTTCCAAAGGAATCCACCACCAGGGCTTCCATGATGGCATTCATCTTTGTAAGCCTCAGTTTCACCTAAGGTTCTCCTATACTGGTTGTATGGAATTTTTAGGAAGGTTCTGCCGTATGATTGATGGTTACTTGTCCGAGCATGACTATTTAAATGCTCTGTTTATTTTCAAAGCCCTAGTGGTTGTTTTGTAAAGAAAGGATGTGGGATTTAACAGCCGTGACATAAAGAATTAATTTTTGAGCCTTTTCGGCCATGGTTGAATTATAGTGATGTTGTTTGATACTAGATTTACGTTGTGACTTTAGTTGAACAGGCCATTGGTCCGTTATATGAGTATTTGTTTAGGGTTTAAAAATCCCTAATGGATGTTCTTGGAGAACTTCTTTTTGGAAGGGATTTCGTAGCCGAAACAGATGTTTGGTTTTTAAGTGAACTCTATTTGTATGTAGATAATTTTATTCAGTCTTTTAAGCCTTGGCTGGTGATGAAATAGGCCGTAGGCTAAGACTATGTATGTTCAGTTTTGTTTTTGATATTAAAATATTTCTGATAGCTTAAAGATGAATTAACAGTATCTTTGTTTGGATAATATTCATATAATATGTATATATTGGGATCATTTTAACTATTATTGTTATTTACTTTTCAGGGGTTTAGGGTTAAGTAGATGATTAATTAGTTTTGTTTCTCTTCAAAAGAATTATGATTTGAGGACTTTTGACAGTGGAAAGCTTCAATAGTAACATAATTATTGATTTATCAATGATTTCTGGAAATAAAATAGAGAAATGATATTAATTGAATAAATTCACCTCTTTTCTATATTTTTGGAATCTACTGTTAGGTTTTGATATTTATAAATTGTGAATTTATTTTATTATGGAAATAACAGTTTTTTTACAAACCCTAATTCCTCTTTAATTATTTATAGAGTTATTTTTCATTTTTCTGTTAACCCTAGTTTTTCATTTCCAATTAGGTTCACTAATTAGGTAACTGTCAACCTTATGTATTGTCCTTGTTAAGTTAAAATAAATCTTAATAGTTTCTTGTTTCTATATTATCTATTTTTTATTAACATATTAGATTTATAACATATAGTTTTTCTAGTTTTACTATGTAAATTATTACCTATACTAGTTTGTAATACTTAGGCTCTTGCCTATGTCTCTATTTACTTTTTTTAAATATTTTAAGTAAATAATAAAAATACAAAATAAATCCTATAACAATTTATACAAAAATCCTGTACAAATTAACCATTTTCATCTACATGCATACTTCATTGAATCCATTGTTTGAAAATAAACTAACCTACTGTACTAAAGTACTACCTTACAAAAGCTATGGAAAAATTCAGCTTAGGTATTTTCTTTCTATCTAAATTAATTCAAAAATTTCTCTACTTATTTACCCTAATCTAGCTAGTTACTAACTTTCACAATGTATACATTTCTCCTATTGATCCCTAACAGAAATATACTATATCATTGATAAATCATAAACTTTCCAGATACAGTAAATAATTTAAATGATTGAACTAAACATATAAAACCTGGACGTATAGATGAGGTGACAACAGCTTAAGGAACCTGTTCCTCCCAACCAACTCTTGGAGAAGAGCTGGACTACAATTCTCTGGACCCTTGAGCTTGTCTTTCAGTCCACATGGTAGAAGTACTAGGTGAGATATGTAGTTTAGAAATCCTCTACAACTCCATTGAGTTTTCAATAGTAACTCACTTCTGCTTGCAAAAATATGAACTCAGCTTAGAATCGCTACACTAGTTCAGGTATTCAACACTTATCCACTCAAACTCACTTCAGCTAGTCCCCTCAAACAAATTCTCTTGTGCACTTCATTCACTCAGAATGATCACAAATCCAGAATGAGTAGCCTCAGTTGTATTCAATGGGAAGTTTTATTAGCATGCCTAGGTCTTTTGGATCAGTTTTTACTTAATGAGCCACCTTCTCCTATTCCACATTCTTGGGGAATCATGACCACAAAAATAGGGAAGTTGCCACCTGCAACAAATAGAAGTAGTTTGAGGATGCTTCCACATGTCAATGTTCTCTCAACCCAGCCTCTTCCATCAAGTGACCAGTAAAACACTCATTTAACAGCTTCCCTAACCTGTTGTCTCATCTTTAATTTATTTATTAATAAAATATTCTGAAATTACATTAAATTATCCTTGACCCCACTTGGTCATTAATTAAAAACTTTAACATAATGTTTCTCATAACATAAAATGGTTTTGCAAATTGGGGCATGTGACACTTAGTAGTTGTAACAAATATAGAAATGTAATTTAATGCAAAGCTCAAATCCAATATAATGGTAATATAGATCAAACCCCTACCAATTATTTGTATGAAAATTAATTTTTTGGTTCACTGGTAAATGTGGCTAATAACTTCAGTCCAACCTCTATAGGTCTAGGTGTTTCCTTGCAATCAAGCATCCTAAATTTTCAAGAAAACAAGTTGTAACAATGACAAGTTTCTCATATAATGAAGGATACAAGAATGTCTTCACTATTTGAAGAAATCTATGTTCATGGTCAAATGTCTTCACTATGTTGATGTTGTTCATGTATCAAAGTCATCATGTATATCATTGTTGTTACAAAGATTGGTTAACAAACAAGGACCTATGGATTGTATGGTGACTAATGGAGAGGTTAGACCATTTCATGTGCTTTAGGGTTTCTATAATGATAGGAAGTATTTTGACAAGCAACATCTTTCCAAACCTATGCATAGCAGTGACAAAATCAAGACTTGTTTTTTCCTTTATGAAGCAATGAAGCTCATTCTGGGCAGTATTTTCAATTCCATGGTGCTATCCCACTATGTGTTGGCACAGTTTCAAAACCAGATCTAGAAATGTCAGATTGTTTTGACTATGAGTAACTTATGCATGCAAATAACAGAAATGATTATTCAAACTGTGGGAAAATAGTGGCAAGAATGATGAAAATCTAGGAATGCAATAACCACATAAATCAATTATGGGAAGTTATGGGGAAAAAGTCATCATCAATTGATTTTTGATAGCAATAAAGTAGCTCCTAAAGGTTGGTTTTCAATGAGACATTGAGTATTTTCACATGTACCATGGTTGGGATTGGATCAAAAGTTTTCCAGGAAGGTTGGCGAACATTTTCAACATCTTATCGCTTTGAGTGGGGCCAATAAGCATAGGAATCCCTATCTTTTATGAAGGTATCGAGGTTGGACTATCAATGTAAAAATGATATCATACAATTTATTTATGGGATGACGAATGCAAACATTGTTATTGCATATTATGATGCCCATCTCATTTATACTATCCAATTTCATGAAACCCTCCTTTTTCGATCACAGGGTCGTAGGGAATGGTTTCCCTATATATAAAAATAAAAGGGAGATCATGAACCCAAAACTCTAGGCCCACTTCCAGAAGTTGAAGTTACTTCCCTCTCAATTCAAGGAAATCATTTGATGAAATAGACATTCATTGAGGAAGTGAATTCATAGTCAAAGTTATTCCCTCCATATACGATGTATGATCATCCCACTCAGTCATTCCTTTGGATTGCAATTTTTGTAGGGAATTTGGTTCTAGCTTAAACGAAAGGAATATTAGTTCATGTTGTCAACCATCAATGAATGGGATTGATGAGGTAATTGTTCTCTAAATACCCAGACCATTACATGGTGATGAGATTCCCAGTCAATACATGAGTGTTCTGTAGTACTCCTATAATGAACTATGTATAATACCTTTGTTTGAAAAAATAATGGGAGTATTGATGAAAAATATTGGTTGTTGTATCTATAGCTCACTACTTTAATAGAGGAACATGAATTTGAAGAAATAAGGGAGGAGGAGGAAAATTGGCTCTTGTGGTTCAACGTAAAACTATACAAATTGAAGAGTAGAAAAATATCTTCTACATCAAAATTCAAGTCAAGAAGTACATGGTTACAATGAAATAAAAGTGCATAACCTGTAATAATTATTCCATGAGACTGCATTTCATTCAAAAATTTCGTCAAATAGTTGGTGTGCATATGGAAAAGTGTTGAACAAAAAGCACTAGTTAAGCAAGATTGATTCCATTATTCACATGTCTTCGTCTTGGGACAACCTCTATGATGAGTTGGATGTGAGAAGGGAGGAGCTTCTAGCCTAGTTGTGTCACGAAGTATCTCCATGTCAGGATGAAGGGAGCTCTCGCATCTCTGTCTTCTTTTTTCCCTTTTTTAATTTGCAGTCCTCCTCCACCTGGACTTAGAAGTGGACTGCATATAAATGTTAGAGGGATTAATACAAAAGCAACAATAAAAAATACATGATCCAAATCACAACAATCCATGTGGAGTATCTTCATGTGGAAGTGACAAAAATTTGAGGGTGTAATGATTTGTGCAATACCTTGATTTTCTCTCAAGCAATCTCTTCAAGTGATATGAAGAAAAATATACATTGAATGATTTCTTTGGCCTCGAACATACCCATGCATAGATAAATCACCCTTGCATCACCTTGAAAGGTATAGTGATTTCCTTGTTAAAAAAAATGAAAATACAAACCAATAATCTGCCTCTACAACAACCCCAATGATGTTCTTCAGGATTGAAGAATCAATCTGAGTAAAAAATCCACAAATTGTCTGAAAAAATATACATTTGGCCATGGATCCCAGCACAACACACACATATATCGAAAGACTTTTCTAGAATTTTCCCAAGAATCCATGCTAGAAGAGGGAGACGCCATCTCCAATTCCATTTGGGGTTTGAAAATGAAATAAGCTTAAACAAAAACATGTTAGCACCAAAATGTTAGATTTGGGCCATCTTGGCATATCTTTTATTTAGTAGATTTTTTACTGATCGAAAAGTTTTTAAAGTTTCTCTTGGGAATGTTTCTATAATAAGTAGATAAAATAAGGAGATATCGTTTTATTTGGTTGTAAGGAAAGATTTTAAAGACTTTATATCCATAAGAGTCTATTTTTTTAATTGGATTTCACTAATTACCAAAAATGGTAACAAAAATAAATAAAATAAGGAAACGTTGTCTTATTTGGTTTTTGGGCAAACTTTTAAAGGCTTAATAGTTATAAGAGTCTATTTTTTTAATTAGACTTAACTAATGACAAAAGGATGTAACAAAATCGTTGGATATAGCCATCCATAACAAGGTGAAGATTACATCTTGTGAAAATGTAAGTACGACATCATCAAGAATGAAGACTTGAAACATTTCCACCAAAAAATTTATTAACCTAATCTATTTGTTAGATTATATACCATATAGTTAAATTTAGTAACATGTTAAAAGTTTCAATTAATGAGGTGAGTTTTTTTAATATTTGTCTATTTTGTAAATAAAATATGTGTCAATTCTTCTATTAAAAATAAGGTTATATTTTATAAAATTGAAGAAATCAAAATAAAAGATACATTTACATGTATTTTTTATATTCTTTCTTTAACGAAAAAAAAAATAGATTATCTCTACTAAATGTTACTACTTGTTTCTTTTCTTGCACCAAATAAAACCTCAAAATGATATTCGTAATCTTACCTAAACAAAACAATATTTCCTTTTAAAAACAATACTTTTAATGCATGTTAAGATTTTCTACTAGACTATTTTCTAAAATTTAATATCCATATATTAAACATATCCCATATCCCAAAAGGATTGTCTTACCTTTAAAGATCATGTTAATCCATTAAAATATCTTCCTACATGGATAATGCGTTAAAATCTCTTTCTACATGGATACTTCTTATATATATATATATATAAAAAGAGAGATGGAGAGAGTGTGTTAAGGATTCAAGTTTTGGTTGATATTCACAACAATTATGCATATGAAATTATACACATTTAATGATAATGTACTCTGAGACATCATGATTGTTACCTAAGGTCTTCATTATAAGAGCAGATAATACCCCTCAAAGGGTTGTCCATGAAACTCCTTCGATTGTACGTTTATTCATTTTTAATACGGTTTTGTTAATTATTTTATATTTAATAATGTATAGTTGTATTATAATATATAGATATGT
>LPNX011102127.1:15497-39253 GCA_001517045.1 Pseudotsuga menziesii | reverse complement strand
GTTTCCCCTTACCACTAACACGCCCTAACCTATAACCTACAACACCTAGAAATCCCCACACACATCCACAGGTCACATCCATAGGTCTCCCTTTACCACTAACACCCGCCTCCCTTATATCACTCCCCAACCAATCCAACTACCTCTAACCCCCACCTCCTATTACATACCCTCTACATTCACCTAGACACCTCCACATCAATCTAACCCCCCCTACTCATAAACTCCTAACACATCCCTTCCTGTTGTTCTCTCTTTCACACACATCCACAGGTCGCCCCACCCCACTAAAGACCCCCCCCTCCACAATATCTTTGTTTCTCTCTCTCTCACACACACAGACATCCATATGTTTCCCCTTACCACTAACACCCCCTAACCTATAACCTACAACACCTAGACACCCCCACACACATCCATAGGTCACATCCATAGGTANGTCACCCCATAGAAATCCATATGTATCCCCTTTGACACACACACACATACACCCCCACATTAATCAAACCTTCCCCCACTCCTGAACTCCTAACACATCCCTTCCTCTCACTCTCTCTCACACACACATCCACGAGTCACCCCACCCCACTAAGAACCCCCCTATACACTATATCTTTGTTTCTCTCTCTCTCTCTCTCTCTCACAGATCCATATGCTTCCCCTTACCACTAACACCCCCTAACCTATAACCTACAATACCTAGACACCTCCACACACATCCATAGGTCTCCTCCCCCACTCCTAAACTCCTAGTCACCACATACACATCCCTATGTCTCCCCTCTGACACACACACACATCCCTATGTTTCCCCTTACCACTAGAAACCCCTAACCTATCTCTCTTACACACACACACACACACACACACACACACATCCCTATGTTTCCCCTTACCACTAGAAACCCCTAACCTATCTCTCTTACACACACACACACACACACACACACACACACACACATTCCCATGTCTACCATTACCAATAGCACCCCCTACCATATCTCTCTGGCACACACACACAAATCCCTATGTCAAACCTTACCACTAGAACCCCCTACTCCATCTCTCTAGAATAGACACACAAATCCCTATGTCAAACATTACCATTAGAACCCCCTAACCTATCTCTCTAACACACACACACATTTGTATATCTCCCATTACTCCTAACAACCCCTTACCTATCTCTCTCTCTCTCTCTCACACATCCCCATGTATCCCCATATTACTAACACCCTTTAACCTATCTTTTTCTCACACACACATCCCTAGAGTTGTAAAACAACATAGTTAGGTTGAAGAAAGAGGGGGTGTTAAGGTGCAAAGACTAAGGGAGTGCTTGTTAATTTCCCCTAAAACTTGAATGATCCCTTAGCCATGCAACTACCTTCTTAAATGCTCCAAAATTCTGTTAGAGTAAAACACGCACTCGTTTTATGTGTCCAAAAAGCGCCCCCATTTTAGCTAACAATAACGCATGTGTGTTTAATATCAGTATAAACAGTAGAAGTCATTGTCCGAGAAACACTCTAACACATTTTTATAGGTTTTTCAGTCCGTGCACAAATTTAGGTTACAAACAGTGCGTGAACATTATCTTCACCATATTTTCACACAAAATTGTTTTGTGAATCAAGCTACTCCACCACAAGTTTCTAAATATTTCTTGGAGCATGGTATACATTGAGGAGAAAGAAATAAATAATGAATTGCGCAAGAAACAATCCATTAATTGAGAAAGGATCCACATAGAGCATCTCCACCATTGTTTTGCTTGCAATTGAGGAGCTAGCAAAGGAAACATTAACCTGGTCATTGTGGTGGATTATGTGGACACAATGGAGCAAGAAAGAAACCAAGATTGGAGAATTTCCCATTAAGTAGCACCATAAAGCATCTCTACCATTGTTTTTCTTGTAATTGAGGAGCTATAAAAGGAAATGTATTCTTCCCAATATTCCCCCTAGCTCGAGTATGTACACACAATTGTGCAAGAAAGAAACCAATCTTCACGGGGACTTCACTTAGTGAACCTCTCACATAGCACGTACGATCGTGGGATATTAAAGAATACCCTTAATTTCTAGATATATTGACCCAAACTCTTTTTGTTGAAACCCCCTCCCAATACTTAAAACCTCCTCCCCACCTTTTTTATACCTCAATCCTTATAAACCACCCTGCCCATCCCCACGTTAAACCCCTCATCCCCCCCAATACCTGCAATATATTGGTTCAATTTCTGATAATTTTAAAACCCACAATATGAACTAACGTGATATGATATTGGTCAACAAGTGAAGACCCCATGCCAATCTT
Organism: Pseudotsuga menziesii; assembly: GCA_001517045.1. Classification (NCBI taxonomy): domain Eukaryota; kingdom Viridiplantae; phylum Streptophyta; class Pinopsida; order Pinales; family Pinaceae; genus Pseudotsuga; species Pseudotsuga menziesii. The sequence continues at coordinate 36,934 of LPNX011102127.1, read as the reverse complement.
GGGGTCTTTCCAATTGAGGAGCACCATAGAGCATCTCTACCATTGTTTTTCTCGGAATTGAGGAGATAGCAAAAGAAAAATTCTTCCCAATATTTGCCCTTTCTTGAGTATCTAGACACAATTGAGCAAGAAAGAAGCAAATCTTGAGTAGTTTCACATTGAAGAGTACCATTGAGGATCTAGAAAAGGAAACCATATATATCATTGATCATTTTGGTCATGGGAAACTCACACAATCGAGCAAGAAAATAAGCAAGGAAGTGGATACCCAATAAAATCCTTGAAGAAATTAGAGAGAATAAAAGAAATGACATGACCAATTGAAGACACACTATGGATACTCAACTAATTCCAGTTGTTGAGGATGCCATAGTTTTTCCTACCCATCCACATCGAGAAAGACAAAAGAATTTCCTCGAGGGGCCTTTGGTCACCATATCAGTAGAAGAATGAGCACTGCATGGCACTGATAAAGGTGTAAAATGTAGGTGCACATAAAGGCCACCTAAAACCTTTTCATAGTTAATTGAATGTTGGTATACAAGTGAACAAGTTAGACAGAAATTGAATGCCAAACGTATTCTTGAAGAAGACAATGTTGTTCATACCACCCAAGAGGATTTCCAATTGCCACTATCCAACCATCAAGAATACATGAAAGAACATGAAGCTCATGTTCAAACACCAGACCAACTGGTTGATATGGTACAGGTTGCAGTTCCAACCTCCCTACCTCCATTAGCAACTTCACGCTGAAGAACTCGAAAATGTATACAGATCGATCAAAGTCTCATTGCTTCACTTGAAGGTACGTTGACTAAACGCAATATTTCATATCAAGCTCAACAGATACTTGAACTATTTTGATTCTAAATTTGATGGAGATAAATGTAGATTATTTATATCGTTGTTAAAATCTAGGTATATGACTGTTGTTAGGGAAAACTTAAGGATAAAGATGACAAAAAGTTATGAATCAAGTTCTTATGTTGTCAGAAGTTTGGTAGATGCATTTAGTAGTATTGGAAACAAATCTCGTTCAGAGCATCGCAATGCAGCTCATCGTGTATTGTCACATTCAATCATGAACAAAAGCACCATGAACCTTCGCCTTCTTAAGCCTACATCCAAACTTGTAGGATTGGATATCAAAGCACTCCATAGGTATTGTTCTAGAAGAGAACAACTTGACTCTAGTGAAAGAGATGTTTGGTCCTTTGTTGGCGGGTTGCCATGCTCCTATATGAAGCTATTTGATGTGATAAAGGGACTGGTGGAGGATTTTTGGCATGACAATAGTATACATTCATCCAACCAAAAATATGTACTAAAATTGAGAAGGGGTTCAAGATATCGTAGGCCCCACATTAAACATTCTCTTGACATGACAAAAACAGAATTATATGAGAGATTTAAGCATGAACATAATGAAATTAACTTGGCCCAAAGATCCTTTGAGAAATGCAAACCATGGTATGTTAAAATAAACACAACTCGTAACACATGTTCTTGTCAATATCACATTGAGTATGCTTATTATTATGACACATATATACATATATTGCATGTTTTGCATAAAACTCTTATGTAGGAATACTCAACTACATTGCCACCGACATCATCTAGAGAGTTTATCCATAGCATCTTATGTAGAAGGACAAAAGGTTGCACATTTTATCAAAGGCCTTGCGTAGATGGGGCATGCCCAAGGTGTGGCGGAATGGCATTTTTGGACAAATGCATACATGTCATCGATGAGCATGAACTTTGGAGACATGAAGTGAACTTGCAGTCATTCAAATATGTCATGTATGATATCGGTGGAGGGAATGAAAGAAAAAAAATGCAATTGGTCACCTCTCAGGTTAGTAATGAGTTCCTGAATAGTATTTTATCCTTCATCTATTGCTACTTCAATATGTAACAACCTATTGATCTGTACATATTTATTGTTGATCTACTTGGTACTGGTATGCAACTTCATGGAGGATTTCTTTTAAAAGAAACAACAGTATGTAAAGCATGTGCATGTGGCTCGTTGGCAATATGGGAAGTTTAGAGCATTCCGGGATACATTTCCTATTGGAACTATATTATCAATGGTTTATTTTCAGGAAAACTACACTATTCAACCACAAAACAAGATTTAGATTCAATATTATCACTCAGACCAAGTCAACATAATGGTCCATATCACCTATAGACATGGGGCAGATAGTACGGAAGAGAATAGGGTTATATTGAAGGATTATCAATTTTACATAAGTGATGACAAGTGTCATGACTTGAATTTTGTACAACACAGCTTTCAATTGTTCTACAAACACTTGGAGGATAACAATATATAGATGGAACACCATTGGATTTGGTCTGATGGTTGTGCGGGGTAATTCAAAAATTCTTGTGTCTTCCAATGATTGTGTATTCTCCACAAGAGGTACAAGGTGCCACATATTTGGAACTATTTTGAGACCAGAAACTTAAAATGGGGACATGATGGAGTAGGTGCATGCATCTAGAGTGCATTACATAGGAAAGAATATAAATTCAGAACTATTTCACTCATCCGAGATGAAAAGACCATTGTTGCATGGTGTTCTTCATTGATGGGGCAAGGATCTAGAAGGAAACAAGACCAATCATTGCAAAAATCACATGTACATATAAAGTTTTGGGAGGTGGTTGATGTAGATTGATCACACCTATATGAGTGCAATACTGTCAAAGGAACTCATGCATTCCATTCATTCAAGACGTCACACAATGATGTAGTTGAAATGTGGACAAGAAAACTCTCTTGTTTTTGTTATCCATGTAGCAGTGGTGAATTGGACAACTATGAATCCCCATATTGGGTCAACAGCTGGGATCATGTATCACTCCCCATTGGTCAAAAAATAACTGCAGAATTATCCTAGTTGGATGAGGGCCAGTCATGTATTTAACATGACTATGACCACACTTCAGATCTCATACAACGAGGTTTGACTATTATGTTGATAACTTTGAAATGTTTGACGACTAGTTGTGTTTAGTTAGCTGACTCCTAGGTCTGCACTTTCTTTTATGTAGGGAACATATACGCAGTGTTTTCCCCTAGAGACAATGAATGGCACACTGACTGTTGGTTGTCATGTTGCTTGGATGGGAATCAGAACCTCATTGTCTCATTAAGCGACTTCGAGGGCAATGATTTTCCAATTGGGTCGAAGGTTATAAAAGGAGAATATTTGACACAAGTTTCCCATGCACGAAAGAAAAAAGGTTATGTATTTGAATATTATAGACTAGGTCAAATTATATACCATTATAAAAACATAGTTATTGGAAAAAACCTCCAATTGCAAACAATGCCAAACAAGAACTCATCAAAGTCACGATACTTGTTTCCTTACTCAAAGCACAAGAGGCTAAAGGATACCGTTACTATTAGAGGTGATCCCAATGTTCTAGTTGAATGACCCCAGGTAGGTAGTTAGGTATTTGGTAGTCAGATATTTTAGTTTCATGGTCTCATTTATTATTTCCAGTTTGATACATTGAGCCCTTGATAGATTGATAAATTCAATAGACTTATACAACTTAATAAATTGCGCTTGAGCTTCATAATGGATTTTTTGTATTATATTGATACTTACATGACTCATTACTTATATCCCAAGACCATTATCTACCACTCTATCTAGGACATGTCTATTGCATTTTCCTTGAATCTCGAACTTGATCCTATAAGGACATCTCCTTGAATCCAATAATTATCTCCTTGACTGCGATAATTTGTTTCTCCACAAGATCCGTGACATTAACGATTGGTAATACTAGCCTAATCACCATTTCCAATCCTATGTTACAAACCCTATAGCCAATCCTATTAACTCAAGTTTTCACTGTAAACCATATTTTGCATTATAAACCATAGAAACCATAGTTTTCTCAGTAAGGGAAAGTCCAATTTCTACACATAGGGGTCATATTTGCAAATTCCTCAACCATGAATGTGTGGCTAGCATTACCACATGGAACATGACTAAACATTTTTTAATGACCCACCGAAATCCCTTTTTCATGCACAGTTTCCATTCTATGCTTCGATTAGGGATTCAACAGGGGTCCCTGAAAGCCAATAGGACGTGGGATTCAATGTGCGATAGAATGATGGTCGTTGCTTGCATCGAAAAACCATCATCTCTGTTGGATTCATCACATCAGGATAGTGCTATGGGAGGCCCTTGAATATGCTTCCATTGACAAGAGATCATTTTTTTGGTCACTTTTAGAAACTAGGGTTTTGCTTAGTAGGTGAATGTGAAATTTTTGCAGATGGGGGTCAAATTCACATATTGCTCGACCATGAATATCTATCTAGTGTTCCAACATGTAAAATGCCTAAACGTGATTGCATGACTTACCGAAATCTTGTTATGATGCACGGTTTCCATTTTATGCCCCGAGTAGGGATTCAACAGGTGTCCCCGAAATCCCGTAGGAGGTTGGATTCAACGTGCCATAAAATGATGGTCATTGCTCAGATAAACAAACCATCAAATATGTTAGATTTAGGATATCGAGATATTGCTAAGATTTTCCCTCTACTATGGGTCCATGGACAAGGGATCATTGTTTCGGTCAATTTTGGAAACTAGGGTTTTGCTTTGTAAGTGAATGTCCAATTTCTACACACAGGGGTCGACTTGGAAAATTCCTCGATCATGAATATGTGGCTAGTGTTCCCACATGGAAACTACCTAAAGATGCTTGCAAAACCCACTGGAAGCCCTTTTTGATGTATGGTTTCCATTCTATGCCCCAAGTAGGGATTCAATAGGTGTCTGTGAAAGCCTACATGAGGTGGGATTCAACGTGCCATTGAATGATGATTGTTGCTCGAATCGACGAACCATAAACTCCGTTGGATTCAAGACATCGGTATAGTGCTAGGGAGGCCCTATAATCTAGTTCCATGGACAAGGGGCATTGTTTTAGTCAATTTTGGAAACTAGCATTTTGCTCACTAAGTGAATGTGGAATTTTTGCACATGGGGGTCTAATTTGCATATTGCTCGACTGTGAATGTGTGGCTAGCGTTCCCACATGGAACATGCCTAAAAACACTTGCATGACCTACCGAAATCTCGTTCTGATGCATGGTTTCCTTTCTATGCCCCTAGTAAGGATCCAACAGGTGTCCCTAACAGCTTGTAGGAGGTTGGATTCAACGTGCCATAAAATGATGGTCATTTATCCGATAGATAAAATATCAACTCCATTGGATTCATGACATCATGATAGTGCTAGGAGTGGCCCTCTACTATGGGTCCATGGACAAGGGATCATTTTTTCAGTCAATTTTGGAAACTAGGGTTTTTCTTAGTAAGTGAATGTCCAATTTCTGCACATAGGGGTCGGCTTGGAAAATTCCTTAACCGTGAATATCTGGATAGCGTTCCCATATGGAACTTGCATAAAAATGCCTGCACAACCAACCAGAATTCATTTTTGATGCATGGTTTCCATTCTATTCCTCGGGTAGGGATTCAACAGCTATCACTGAAAGCCCGTACGAGGTGGGATTCAATGTGCCATAGAATGATGGACGTTGCTCGGATTGATAAAATATCAACTCTGTTGGATTCAATACATTGTTATAGTGCTTTTATGGCCCTCTAATCTTGGTCCATAGACAAGGGCTCATTTTTTTGGTCAATTTTGGAAACTAGGCTTTCGATCAGTAAGTGAATGTGAAATGTTTGCACATGGGGATCAAAGTCGCATATTGATCGACCATAAACATGTGGCTAGAATTCCCACATGGAACATGCCTAAAAACACTTTCATGACCTACCAAAATCTCATTTTGATGGACAGTTTCCATTCTATGCCCTAAGTAGGGATTCAACAGGCGTCCCTGAAAGCTCGTAGGAGGTTGGATTCAATGTTCCATAAAATTATGACCATTGCTTTGATAAAAAACCATCAACTATGTTGGATTCAGGATGGATCATTTTCTTGGTCAATTTTTGAAACTAGGGTTTTGTTGAGTAAGTGAATGTCCAATTTCTGCACATAGGGGGTGGCTTGGAAAATTCCTCAACTATGAAAATGTGGCTAGAGTTCCCACATTGAACATACCAAAAAATTCTTTCTCGACCCACCGAAATCCATTTTTTATGCACGGTTTCCATTCTATGCCTTGGTTAGGGATTCAATATGTGTCTGTGAAAGCCTATAGGAGGTGGGAGTCACCATTGCTCAAATCGATGAACCGTTGGCACTGTTGGATTCAAGATATTGATATAGTGCTATAGGATGCCCTCTAATCTAGTTCCATGGACAAGGGATCATTGGTTTGGTTAATTTTGGAAACTAGGGTTTTGGTGAGTAACTGAATGTGAAATTTTTTCACTTGGGGGAAATATTCACATATTTCTCGACAGTGAAAATTTGGTTAGAATTTCCACATGGAAGATTCCTAAACATGCTTGCATGACCTATCAAAATCTCGTTCTGATGCACGGTTTCTATTCTATGCCCTGACTAGGAATTCAATAGGTGTCCCTGAAAGCCAGTAGGAGGTTGGATTCAACATGCCATAAAATGATGGTCGTTTCTTGGATCGAAAAAATATCTAATCTGTTAGATTTAGGACATTGGGATAGTGCTATGAGTGGCCCTCTATTATGGGTCCATGGACAAGGGATCAATTTTTTGGTCAATTTTGGAAACTAGGGTTTTGCTGAGTAAGTGAAAGTCCAATTTCTGTACATAGGGGTCGACTTGGAAAACTCCTTTATCGTGAATGTGTTGCAAGTGCTCCCACATGAAACCTGCCTAACAACGCTTTCATGAACCACTGGAATCCCTTTTTGATGCACGGTTTCCATTCTATGCCTCGGGTAGGGATTCAAAGGTGTCCTTGAAATCCTATAGGAGGTGGAATTCGGTGTGCCATAGAATGATGACTATTGCTTGGATCAACAAGCTGTTATATTTTTAACATTTAATCTAGCATTATATTAGGATATTTAACTGAGAGAATAACAAGAACAACAATAAAACAAAAGAGATAATGAACACATTATTTTTCCTCGAGGAAACCATAAATGGAGAAAACCTAGAAACTTCCTCAGAGATAGAATCGACAACAAAAGTAAAACCCCAAAACACTAAGATGATCTCCTGACAGTAGTAGCCTCTTTATTTCTATCCCCAACAACTTCGTATCCCTCAGCTATGCGCTACAATTGCGTGTGAGTAAGTGTGTGATAAATAGAGAGGCTCACTTTCTATTTATACTATTTCCTCACTTAACAATAACTCACTAGGGCCAAATTCACTAGGAGAGTCTAATAACCCTATGGCCCCACAACTGTGAGGAATTTAACCCTTGAACAATAGGAGGGTTACCCACAATGACTTGACATGACTTGTTTACATTATAAAAACTCCTGATCGGAACATCGAGGCATGACATGACTCAATTACATTACAAACACTTCCTAGATTAAACATCGGGGTAAAATACATAAGATATACAAGTGAATACATTCCAAAGTTACAATTACATCAACACTCCTTCTTAACTAGGAAGGTATTCTCTTGACACAATTTATTAGCACAAGTCTTCTTCTCTATATCATCTAGATCATCATCGATTCCTTGTCATCTTCAATTCATCTTCATATAGACCTGGATCATCACTCTATTAGGATCATCATCACTGGATCTGTACTATCATCAGTGGATCTAGATTATCACTCGATCTGAATCATCTTTGGTTTTGGAACATCAGTTCTGAATCATCATCACAGGTGGTATCTCTTGATTCTTATCGTCATAAGAAGATTTACTGAGCCACCCCTTTTTCATGCTCGTTGTAGGCCTAGCCTCCATGTATGTCTTTTCTAGAACTTATATCTAACCCTAAGTCAGAATGGCCTGAACAACACTTACATTTGACCATGAGAGGAGCACATCCAACACCATGTCAGAAAGGCATGCCCAGCACTCACATCTGACCATGAGAGGAACCAATCCTATCATCTATCTCAAAAAGGTCTGGCACTTACATTCGACCATGTGAGGAACCAATCCTACCTACATGTTGAAATGGATCTTCACTTACAAATGATCATGTACAAACCAATCCTACAATCACCTTAGAATGGCTCTGCACTTATATCTGATCATGTAGGAACCAATCCTACAATCACATCAGAATGGATCTACACTTATATTTGATCATCTAGGAACCAATCCTACAGTCACATCAGAATGGATCTGCACTTATATCTGATCATGTAGGAACCAATCCTATAGTCACATCATAAAGGCCCTTAGTCCCAGATTGAGTATTCCTGGTAACTGACCAGGTACCTCCATTCCAAGAATGGCATTCAGGACTTATATATGATCGTGTAGGAACCAATCCTACAGTCACATCAGAATGGCTCAACACTCATATTTGACATGCAAGGAACCAATCCTCCCATCATGACAAAATGGCTAAGACCTTACATCTGACCATGGAAGGAACCAATCCTATCACCATGTCAGAATGGCTCACGGACTCATCAATTCCCTTTGAGGGAACCTCAATATGGAGAACACCAAGCTTCTCCCTAAAGTACTGAAACTTCACTCTTGCCAATGGATTTGTTAGCACATCAGCTATCTATTCATCTATCGCAACATATTGGAGCTTCACTGCTCCTTTTTGCACCATATCCTTGATATAATGATACTTGATCTCAATATACTTTGACTTCTCATGGAATACCGGGTTCTCTGATGACTTCACACACCCTGGGTTGTCATAATATATACAATTAGCATCCAACCGGAGATCAAATAAATCAGACAGTAGCTTCCTCAACCATACTACCTCACAACTAGCTAAACAAGCTATGACATACTCTGCTTTAGCCGTACTTAGTGCCACACAGGATTGCTTCTTGCTAAACCAAGAGATCACACCTGATCCCATACTTAAGAAACACCCTGAAGTGCTCTTCCTATCGATGGAACTGCCTACCCAATATGAATCAACATAACCTTCTAGGTTAATCTTCTGATTCGCCTCATACTTGAGCCCATAATAAACTGTACCCATCAGGTACCTTCGAATATGCTTTGCAGCAATCAAGTGAACATGTCTCCGGTCTGTCAGGAACTGGCTCAAGGTGTTCACAACAAAGCAAATATATGGTATCGTGTTCATCAGGTACATCAAGGACCCAATCATCTAAAGATACATCGTAGCATGAATTGCTTCTGATGAACAATCACTCAATAGCTTCAGGTTCGATGCCATAGGTGTGGTCATGGCCTTGCAATCCATCATCCTGAATCTCTTCAGGATCTCTACTGCATACTTCGCTTGTCTGAGGGAGATTCCATCCTCATTCTACCACACCTCCATGCCTAGAAAATCATGCATCATACCCAAGCCCTTCATTTCAAACTTGAAATCAAGCTTCCTCTTCATATCAGCAATCAACCCATCCATACCTGTTACAAATAGATCATCTACATATAGTAGGAGTATCAATGGGTTACCATCTTCATCCTTGTAGTAAAGGTTGGAATCTGCTTTACTTTTGGTAAATCCCAAACTCGATAGAAATCCATCAATTATGTCGTACCATGTCATGGGTTCCTGTTTCAAACCATACAGGTATTTTTACAATCTAAGCAATTGAGAATCCCTCTCATGTGTCTCAAAACTGAGTGGCTGCTCCACATACACTTCCTCTTCCACTACACCATTCAAGAAAGCAGTCCTAACATCCATTTGGTGTATCTTTTATTTCATCACTGCAGCCAAAGCAAGTACTGATATGATGGAAGTGTATCTGGCTACAGGTGCAAAATTTTCTTCATAATCTATTCCCTCTTTCTTTGAGAAGCCACAAGCCATGAATCTTGCTTTATATTTATCTATGTTGCCATCTACATCATGCTTCATATTGTAGATCCATTTGGAACTTACAACAGACTTCCCTTTTGATCTTTGGAAAACATCCCAAACATCATTCATCATGATTGATTGATAATCTTCGATCATAGCATCCTTCCATTCTTTCCTTTCTTCCACTTCTTCATAGTTGGAAGGTTCTTTATTGATGAGGTCACATAATAAAGCTACATACCCAGAGCAGGACCTAGTCCTCTTTCTTTCTCTGTGATTCTCTTCTGAAGCCCCATATCTTTCTTCACCTTGGATAGATTCTCATACCCAAGCAGGTTTCCTCTTGTGATAATTCTTCTCCTGACGTGGATCTTCATGTTCTTCTAATTCTTGAACTTCTTCTTGAATTTATTCGTTCATGGTTGTGTCATGAATTCTGAGTGCTTATGTTTCTTTAGGATATTCAGTAGGTCTCTTTCTGGATTTGTTGTAAGATGATTCTTTGTCAAATGTTACATCCCTGTTGATGTCGATCTTCTTGAATCCTGGGAAGTATATTCTTTAAGCCTTCGAGCTTTCAGATTATCCCACAAATATACCCTTCTTTCCTGAAGGATCTAACTTTGTCCTCTTTTCTTTCTAAATGTGTATGTACACTGGACATCCAAATATTCTGAGATGGATGAATTCTGGTTTCTTGCTGAAAAATACTTCTTCAAGTGTCTTGTTCTCAAGTACTCTATGTGGATCACGGTTCTATACATAAACCATTGTTTTGGCAGCTTATTCCCATATATGCATGTGAAGATATTGATCATGAAGCATTGCTCTTGCAGCTTCCACGATCATTCTATTCTTCCTTTCTGCAACCCCATTCTATTGTGGATTATATGGAGTGGATAACTCCCTCTTAATCCCTGAATATTTTCATACCTCTTTGAATTCATTTGATGTGAATTCTCTTCCATTATCTGATCGAAAGGTCTTGATATTCTTTTCAGTGTGGTTCTTGATCAACACTTTGAATTCCTTGAATTTGCTGAATACTTCATCTTTGTTATTCATAAAGTATATCGATATCTTTCTAGAAAAATCATCAATAAAAGAAACATAGTATACATATCCACTTAAATAACTGGATGACATTGGACCGCATACATCAGAGTGAATGATTTCCAAGTTTCCTTTTGCTTTGTTTTCACTACTTGGAAACTCCTTCTTTGTGTTCTTTCCTTTTGCACATCCTTTGTAGACTCCATCATGTTTTTCCTAAATCATCTTTGCGTGCAAGTGGTAGTGCTCTATAGTGCACATGTGCAAGCATTCTATGCCAAAGTTCATTTGGCTCTAATGTGTCATGAACCAAAGCTTGTTCTGGATGGCCCTTCAATTTGTATAATCCTCATTCTTGTTCTCCAATTACTATTGCATCATAAATAGTCTTTCCTCTTGGCCACATGAGGACTTGGCCATCTACAAATGAAACCCTCACGCCTTTTTCATCTAGTGACGATATGGAGAGAATATTCTTCTTTAGTCCTGGTCCAAACAAGACATCCTTCATTTTCATGGACTTTCTAGAGTCTAGCTTGTAGGAGGATTCACCACTACCTTTTATGGGATATTGGTAGTCATCCCCAAGTTTCACCTTGTGGGGTGAATTATGTTTGGATAGTTTATCAATGGATTCCTTGAATCCTGTCATGTGTTTGGAAGCCCCATAGTCAATAAGCCAATATTTTCTTCCATGTGTGATGATTCCCATGAGAGTGGAGATCAGAACATATTCTTCATCACTTGAAGAGTCTTCACTTTCATGTTTTACTCTCTTTCTAGTAGGATCATCGTCCTCAGCAGTGTGAGCATGATGTCTTATTTTGGAGTTCTTCTTATTCTTAGATCCATTCTTATTCATGGGACAATTTTTAGCAAAGTGTCCTCTTTCATCACATGTATAGCATCTGAGTTTGGATGGATTTTTCTTCACAAAATTATCTTTTTGATGATAATGCTCTTCTGTGTGATGATGATTTTCCCTTATACCTTTCTTGGAGTGTACTGTGAGAGCTTGATCTTCATTCCCCATCTTTTCTTCTTGAGCTACTATTCAAGCTTCTTCTTGTGATAATTATTCCCACAGTCTACTGAACTTGATTAGCTTCTTTCTAGCACAGATTCCTTGGATGAAAGAATCCCATGATCTAGGGAGACCATTCAAGGTTGTCAACACAAGTTCTGCATTTTCCACTTCTTCATCTACTGCTTCAATTTGTTCTTTGATCTAGGAGACCCTTGTAAAATATGACTGGATGGTCTCCTCATTCTAGATCTTTACATTCTTCAACTGATTCCTCAAATTCATCTTTTGGTTTATAGTCTTCCCTTCAAACAGTTTAGTTAGGGCATCAAACAAAGATTTAGGTGTCTTGAGGGAGGACACCTATGGTATGAGGTGATCCTTGATTGAATCATAAATAATCCTCTTAGCCATAACCAAATTATTCTTATGTAAGGCCTTAGCCTCATATTCCTTTGGAACTAGAACCTCCTCATTGATGTAGGAGCCGAACTCATTTTCTTCCAGGACGAGGGAGATCCTATACTTCCAGGCTCGAAAGTTATCAACTCCCTCAATATTTTCATCAAGCTTGGTATGATGCAACATCTTAACTGAGAACCTCAAATTGAAATACAAGAGATTTAGATCTTACCAGGTTAAGATGTTGGATTTGGATTTGGAGCTGAATTTTTGCAATGCTGGTTCAGGAGCATATTAGGGTTTTACTTTCCCAAAGTTTTGTCCAACCAAATGCTTTGATATTGATCTCTAACCTTCAATTTTGAGGAGGAGATCAATCCAAGACTGGTCTCACTCAAAAATTCCACTTCTGTGGAAATCCCTAATTTTCAGTAGCAGTGTCGGGTCAAAAACTAAAAATGCTCAGAATTAGATTATGATTCAACAGAAAGATGCGCCCTAGGGAGGAGAGTCAGCCCAATTTTTTTTGCAAAAAACTTGTTGAGAGAGATCCAAAAAAGTAGGAAGCCCTAGTTCTAGTAGTTGCATAGTGTATTCTTCTTAGGTTATCTCTAATACCATGTTAGATTTTTAACATTTAAGCTAGCATTCTATTAGGATCTTTAACTGCGAGAATAACAAGCACATCAATCAAACAAAAGAGATAATGAACACAATGGTTTTCCTCAGGAAAACCATAAATGGAGAAAACCTCGCAAATTCCTTAGAGATAGAATGAACACTAAAAGTAAAACCCCGAAACAGTAAGATGATCTCCCAACAATAGTAGCCTCTTTCTTTATAGCCCCATCAACTTCTTATCCCTCAGCTATGCACTACAACTGAGTGTGAGTTAGCATGTGATAAATAGAGAGGCCCACTCTCTATTTATACTAATTCCCGACTTGACAATAACTCACTAGGGCCGACTTCACTAAGAGAGTCTAATAACCCTAGGGCCCCGCAACTATAGGGACTTTAACCCTTGAACAACAGTAGGGTTACCCACAATGACTTGACAGGACTTGTTTACATTATAAAAAATCCCCATCGGAACATCATGGCATGACTCAATTACATTACAAACACTTGCCAGAATAAACATCAGAGTACAATAGATAACATATACAATTGAATACATCCTGAAGTTACAATTAAATCAACATGAACTGTCAACTGTGTTGGATTCAAGACATCGGGATAGTGCTAGTGTGTCCCTCTAATATGGGTCCATGGACAAGGGATCACTTTTTTGGTCAATTTTGGAAACTAGGGTTTTGCTGAGTAAGAGAATGTAAAATTTTTTCCCATGGGTTCAAATTCGCATATTGATCGATCGTGAATGTGTGGATAGCTTTCCCACATGGAACATGCCTAAGAATTCTTGCATGACCTACCGGAGTCTCATTCTAATGCACGGTTTCCATTCTATGCCCGAAGTAGTGTTTCAACAAGTGTCCCTGAAATCTTGTAGGAGGTTGGATTCAACATTCCATACAATTATGGTCATTTCTCTGATCGACAAAACATTTAATCCATTGGATTCAAGAAATTAGGATAGTGCTAGGAGTGGCCCTCTACTATGGGTCCATGGAGAAGGGGTCATTTGTTTGGTCAATTTTGGAAACTAGGGTTTTGCTCAGTAAGTGAATGTCCAATTTATACACATAGGGGTTAGCTTGTAAAATTCCTTGACCATGAACATGTGGCTAGCATTCCCACATGGAACCTACCTAAACACACTTGGACACCCATCGAAGCCCTTTTTGATGCACGGTTTCCATTCTATGTCTCGGATAGGGATTCAAAAATTGTCCCTGAAATCCCGTAGGAGGTGGGATTCAATGTTCCATATGATCATGATCGTTTCTAGGATCGATGAAATATGAACTCTTTTGGATTCAGTACATCAAGATATTTCTAGGGTGGCCCTCTAATCTGGGTTCATGGACAAGGGGTCATTGTTTCGGTCGATTTTGGAAACTAGGGTATTGCTCAATAAGTGAATGTCAAATTTTTGCACATGGGGGTAAAATTTGCATATTGTTCGACTGTAAAAATGTGGCTAGAATTTCCACATGGAACATGAATAAACACACTTGCATGACCTAATAGAATCTCGTTCTAATGCATGGTTTCCATTCTATGCCCTGAGTAGGGATTCAATGTGTCCTTGAAATCCTGGAGGAAGTTGGATTCAATGTGCCATAAAATGATGGTTGTTCCTCGAATCAACAAACCATCACCTCTATTGGATTCAAGACATCAGGATAGTGTTGAGAGTGGCCCTCTACCATGGTTCCATGGATAACAGATCATTTTTTCAGTCAATTTTGGAAACTAGGTTTTTGCTCAATAAGTGAATGTCCAATTTATGCACATAAGGGTTGGCTTGGAAAATTCCTCGACTTTGAACATGTGGCTAGCATTCCCACATAGAACCTATCGAAACAAGCTTGAAAAACCCATCAAAAGCCATTTTTTATGCACGGTTTCCATTATGTGCCCTAGTTAGGGATTCAACAGGTGTCCATGAAAGCCTGTAGGAGGTGGGATTGATCGTTCCATAGAATGATGATAGTTGTTCGGATCAATGAACAATTGGATTCAAGACATCGAGATAGTGCTACAATAGGACTTATAATATAGTTCCATGGAAAAGGGATCATTTTTTGGTCAATTTTGGAAACTAGGGTTTTGCTTAGTAAGTGAATGTGAAATTTTTGCACATGGGGTCCAACTTCACATATTGCTTGACAGTGAACATGTGGATAGCATTCCCACATGGAACATGTTTAAACATGCTTGCATGACCTACTAGAACCTCGTTCTGATGCATAGTTTCCATTCTATGCCCCGAGTAGGGATTCAACAAGTGTCCCTGAAAGCTTGTAGGAGGTTGGATTCAACATGCCATAAAATGATGTCCGTTGCTTGGATCGATAAACCATCGACTCTGTTGGATTCTAGACATAGAGATAATGATAGCTGTGTCCCTATACTATGGGTCCATTTACAAAGGATCATTTTCTTTGTCAATTTTGGAAACTAGAGTTTTTCTCAATAAGTGAATGACAAATTTCTCCACATAGAGGTCATCTTGAAAAATTCCTCGAACTTGAACATGTGGCTAGAGTTACCACATGGAACCTGCCTAAAAATGCTTTCATGACCTACCAGAATCCTGTTTTGATGCACGATTTCCAGTTTATGCCTCGGGTAGGGATTCAACCGGTGTCCCTGAAATCATGTAGGAGGTGGGATTCAACATGGGATAGAATAATGAACGCTACATGGATCGATGAACCGTCAAATCCATTAGATTCTAGACATTGAGATAGTGCTAGGGTGGCCCTCTACTTTGGGTCCATGGACAAGGGATCATTTTTTTTCGATTTTGGAAACTAGGGTTTTGGTGAGTAAGTGAATGTGAAATTTTTGCACATAGAGGTCAGCTTGAAGGTGATTGTAGATCTTCCCCTCTTGAAAAAATAGTTGTTTCAAACTATTATTCCATGTGCAGCTATCAAGAATTATGTTACCTGTTGTGAGGTGTTGACATTGACTTATTTCCCATTATTGTCAAGCAAGACAATATTTTTTTTTTTAATCCAGGCAAAAGGAGTTGTCAATCTCTATGTGGAGGTGAATTGATCTGAGGATCTCATATCATTCGTGGGACTAGAAACTTGAAAGAAGGTTGTTTCCAATATTAATTTATCTAGGTCATCCAAGATATGTGAGCATCTGTACGATGAANATATATATCTTCACACTACCAGTGCTTGGAATAATACTCCATAAACATAAATTTATAAAACAAGATTCAGAATAGTAATTCTCTAATCAATTTAAACTATAATAAAATCACACATAACTTTCATCTCTTTCAAATTTGTTACTCAAGTCCATTCATCAAATGCCTTTTACATTAACAAAATGATAAAATAATGTGCAGGAAATAGTAATAAGCATTATTTTGAATCAACATTATAGTACTCGGATACTTTTACGTTTGATGTGTATCCCATGTATTCGTTAGATGAAAGACATCATGCCAAATACTAATTTTATTTATGTAGACCACACAGGTGCATCACTTAGGTGTGTCAACTTCGTGCATCCTTTAAAAGTTGGTTAGGTTTTTATGTGGGTAAGGTGATTTTGTATTCCACTTAGTTGGATTAGTTGCTTAGATGTGCTCGGTGCTTATTTGTATTAGGTATTTTCCATATTTGTGAGTACAATTTAACATTGTTAGTATAACATTGTATATGCAGTTGGATCGTGGTAAAAAAACAATTAAAATGTACATTTTTGTTAGTACGTAATATTATAATTGTGCCTTTCTCTCAAATTTATAACTGATATCTCCATTCCATCATAAACTATATAAAAAATTGGGAACATTACACAAGGGGGAGAATCATGAAAGACGTAAATTACTCCACCGCTATCCGTCGGCATTTTAAAGAGACAACACTGCCGAGATTTGTAACCTCCAAGTTTTTTGAAGAGTTTCCACTGCCACACCACCTTATTCGAAGAGGAAATCATCACATTAGTTCAGATAGTTAAATTGTGAAACTACATTTCCATTAATGTATTTTGACTCTACAGAATTGGGCCAGCAATTGCAGGTTATTTCTGAAGGGCCAATACACTTTCTCATTATGTTAGTGTGTAACAGAGCATTCAGTTTTGCATAGATAATTTTATTATGAAGGGTCAATTAGCAGTAAATGACCAGCTATGCTGAAAAATTATAAATATTTATTGTTTAATCATGATTTATATAGATATGGATACATAGTAGAAGTTAAGACTTGGAATTTTCACTGTATATTATTTTGTTATACTCTGTTATTTGAGTTTGAAAACTCATATTTATTTTGAAGTTAGCTTGTTGTAGAAACTTGAGAGATCAAAATATATTTTTAAGTATAGATTTGTTAAATGTTTTTTTATTGTTGAAATAGAGTATCAATTTAAATTTTATGAATGCAGGGGTCATCAAAACGAAGCTAAATTGTTAGTTGCAACTGTCGTATAGATTAATGGTAGATAAATAGACAGCTGGAACCGTCTGGTAGGTGACAGTTTCTGATGTTATATATATTTTTTGTGTTGCTAAGTGTAAGAACAAAAATCCCCTGCCTTCCGACAAAGAGTAAGGTTGAATATATACACACTAAATATGTCCACTGATAACCCATTTAGGTTTTTGTTTGGATTAGTTTGGTTTGGTTTTCCTAACAATAATGTTTCTATTAATTGAGGGTGACATGGGAGTTCACTATTGTGACTATTATTATTATTATTATTATTATTATTATTATTATTATTTTGCTAAATATATATTCACACAATCCCACCACACCAATCAACAGAGTTAGCTACTCGACTTTGTTGCATAAATGGAAATGTTGATCTATACTATCCAAAAATCAATTGTATATAGATCATCAGTGGTTGAGAAAACAACATGTCTAAAAATTCTTAATAATTAACTTAATGGGGATTATCACTATCATAGTCCAAAGTGCAGTGATACCACATGTTCTGTAACTATTTTAAAATGATTTTTTTTTTACCTAGATATCTACATCATCTCATATCATAAGCCTCAAATATTGTAGATCAGTTACATTCCATCCTTTTCAACAATAATTTTAATAATTTAAAACATATAAAAAATTCATCCTCACAACAGATCTCAACTATTCAAGATCCGATATGAAAACACAACAACATTCATTAGTTTTAATAAATCAAAGCAGTTCCACAAGAAATAATAGAAAGAAATGATGGTCCTTCAAATCTGAGCATTTGAGTCTCACTCGTTTACCATGTGTAAGGACCCTCCATGGGCTCCAACCAAAACAACTAACATGCATGCATATAAATAAAATTAGAATTGAAAAAAATTAACATCATCTATTTTTTTCGTTCCTTTTAAAATATGTTTGCAAAATAGGTAAGGGTATCAAAATTTAATGAAACATAAACCAATCGAGATACATGTATTGAATTAAACTATTCCATTTTCATATGCAATATTTAACAAATTCAAATACTTTAGAACACCTGTAAATCGCTAGTTGTTGACGTTTGAGGGTGAGGATGAAGGTTGTTTTGTATCAATTCATTGTTCTTGTTGTCATTGGATTTCCAATCGTGTCAGATCCACCAATTTACTCCCTACCATGCCCTGATGGGTGCTGTCCTTCCTCCAAGACCCCTGTGCTTGATGAGGATGAGCATACTTTGTTAGCAATGGAAGAACGATGCGATGATGCTCCTGGGAGGCTGCCAACCTCACTCAAGTCATACCGAACCACACTCTTCCACATTTTCCTTAGAGACACCCAAAGGGTTCCAGCTCCAAACTATGGTAGGACCAAAGAAGAAGAAGATGAAGATCCATTTTTCTTCAATTTTTTAAGGTTTTATTAACGATTTCCTTAATTCCCAGACATTTCATGCAACACTTTTAGTTAACTCTTTAGTTAGTTTAATTAATTAAATTATTTGTTTTTATTTACCTACCCACTTGTTAGTTATCTTTAGTTCTCTTTTTCCTTTTCGATTGGTGAGGTTGTCACTTTAGTTCAAGTTCCTTAATTTACTTTGTTAACTAATTTCTTAATTTAGTTTCATTCCAGTTTATTTATCTTTATTTATTTATTTATTATCATTTTATTATATTATATTATTTATTTATTTATTTATTTATTATTATTAGATTTATTATTTATTATTTATTATTTATTAAGTTATTTATGATCAAATTTATTTTTTGTTAATTAAAATATATGTTATTTTAGTGTTGTATTCTTGTCATGACCAGAATTATCAAGGTACTATGATTCTCGCATGCCCTTATGATAATTCCCATAGGAGGGCACTTGCTTATGATGACTAAGCCAACGATACCTTAGTTCTCCTACTTTAGGAAGAGTGAGTTGGTTCCTTGAGAATAAGGATGATTCCCTATTGTATGCCCCCTAATAGTAATATTTGTGAGTGAGTGAATCACAACTTATTCCCACGACACATGCATATGATGAACAAGGGTTTTTCTCACTCTATTCAAAGTTCATCATGGAATCCAATTTGCTAATCTTACAGGTATAATTTTTCATCCCTGTCACCTAATGTGGATCAATTGAAAATCACAATCCCATCACCTGCACATAAGAAAACCTGTGCATCAAATATCATCAATAAGATTACAACTATAAAAAAAACATCAATTGACCTCAATTGTCAAGGTTTCCCGACTCATCCAATGTCCATGAATGCCATTTCATAAAACATATCATAATCCAATCATGTTATGTATACAAGACTGATATCACCTTCCATAGTCATTGACTCAACTAGATTTTTTTCATATCGATGCTTTCGTGTGTTTCATGTACCTGTCTTTCCTTTCACACTTGACAGAACATGATACTACATGCTACATAAATTTTGTCAAAACATTGTACTACTTTAATCCTTGATGATAAATGTGCATGATTTTTCATTCATAGTTTAAAATCATAATATACTGGCATACATAATTTCCCAAATGTCGACATTATTTCCATAATCAGAATTACTAAACAATATGTCACATAATCCTTTTTAGGTCATATCTCATTAGTAATTCCTTTCCTCACACTAGTCTAAGTCATCTGAAACCAGATGCCATAAAAACTCTTCCCATACAAAGTTATTTTAGATTTCAAAATCGTAAGTAGTTGGGTCATTTATTATAGAATGTCATCAAAGATTAGTCATAATAATATCAAAGGCCAAGGTAAAACCATCGTGTTACATTTTCCCTTACTAATATCCTCTAGTATTTATATAGATATTAAACAAAAGAAAATATTCTCGTCTATTGGCTGTTATAACATATGAATCCACAAAATACACATCATCTCGCCCCTAACCTGGAAATAGAGACAATTACAATAGTAATAATAATGTGCGGGCTCATCGTCATGACATAAAGTGCATGAGTGATAAGCCTAGAACTTGTTTCTCATTGTGGAAAGAAGCTGTACTGAAGGCCAACCAACATTGAAGGAATCCTTTGATCTGGTATTATCCTCGATTGTGAAAGAAAAACCTTTTTATCGGCATGTTGACTAACAATCCCATAAGAGAAAAGTTTCTTAATCACCTATAGCTATAAGCTTAAACCATCAAGGTCGATTAATACAAGGAGGAGTGTTATATTTCAAAGGTTTGCTTATTATAAATCACTTAAAAATTTTATTCAATAAATAAAAAATAAAAAAAAGTTTAATTATTCATTTACCTCTAAATGCCATTGGTCTTCAAAACAAGCAAAATGACTAGATCATATATTATATAAGGATTGTGGTGGATTGTAAAATATGTCGAATGATATAGGAATAAGTAGCAAAAATAAGGACAATTTCAAGTGCCAATGGGCCCACAATGGTGGTGATAGGATTAGAGTCAAGTATGGGCCATCGTTCTTTTGTTGGTTGGATGACAAACTTTTGATGATTGAAGACTATGCATATGCAGGTATGGAATTCCATGGGGATAGGTGCTTGGCTCTTCCAAAGGGAGAGAAGTGGGGTGATATTGGTAAGAAATACAGTTGAAAGAATAATTTTATATTTTTATGCTTTTATAAATTTTATGAGTGATATTGAGAGAGGTTTTCCCAATGTGCAGATGTTGGGGAACCAAGGACGGGCAGGTCTTCTCCTATTGACAGGAGAGCAGGGCTAGATTTGTATGCCACGAGGTTGATGAGGAGTTGTAGGATATTGAGGAGAACCTCCAGAGGTTTACCATAGACACCCTCGACATATCTAGAGATGACCTTCTGAAGAGGCACCAGTAACACACAATCGGTCTGTCGGGACGTTTCAGTTGCTTTCTATGTAGAGTGGCAAGGGAGATTATGTGCTACCATGAGAATCTCTATGGATTAGGAGGAGATGTACATGGAAATCCACGAGATTCATTTTTTTTATCCTC
>LPNX011102127.1:1613-15374 GCA_001517045.1 Pseudotsuga menziesii | reverse complement strand
TATATATATACAAACTTTGTTTTTGTGACCTGTAGGAAAATGTTGTAATGGATTGTAATTTACATGGATCTTGTCTTTTACACTGTTTATTTACAAGTTTTCATGTTATTTTCACACATCAAAATGTCAAGAGTGGGAAATATGCCAATCCAGCATGCAACTAGCAATTTAATCAAGAATTGAATTAAAATATCTTGGAACATGTTGATACCTAATGGACTCAAATGACCATTCAAGGAGGCATACTCTTTGAAAGAGACGAATGAGTACGGGGTTTTGGGTTCTGTAGAAGTGGTGCACCTGAGAAACCACAATATGAGAGCCGAAATAGATAACCATGTGATTAACACCACAAGAGGAAGCTTTGTTCAACAACCCTAGCACTGCATGATATTCAATGATATTGTTAGTAGCCGAACCTAGGAAAACTCCTCTCAATCTAACTAAGTCGTGGGCTTGGGAATAGAGTACCTAGGTTGCTGAAGCAATATTTAGGGTATGGTGGCTGGCACCATCTGCAAAATAATAGCAATAAGTCATCTACTGAGTCAAAACATAACATAAAAAAAGTAATGATGGAAAAGATTCCAAAACCACACTAAAATAATCAAACCACGCCAAAAGTTAAATATACAGAAATGTACAAGGTATCGATGCAATTTTTTTAAAGAATAATACATTTTAAGGTAAACTCCATTGTGAGGCTTTCTGAAAGGTATTCCATCGTAATCTACTAGCTCATAGGCCCTTTTCTCTAATACTTTACTTATGACATACGAAACGTACCACATCGATTCAAATTTCCTTTTTCTTATTTTGTCATGTTTTTTAGTGTATGTCAAAATAAGATATCCTTTGTTAAAGACATGATATTGAACCGAAATATCATATTGAGCCTTGATACACTTCTTATGAAGCTCGTTATACAGAGAAACATCTCGTCGTGTTTCATCAAGGTTGGTGAGATAAATGAAATGTTCTTCCTCGGCCAAGGTATTACGAAAAATATTAACAAATAATTTCAAGGATGGTATTTCACATTCAATAGGTAAAACAACTTCTAGTCCATAGAGTAATTGAAAAGGCATGAAACGAGGTTCTATTTTTACGGAGTTCCTCTAGGCCCATAGTGTTGAACAATGTGAAGTTCCAATTCAATTTATGTTCCCGGATCATCCTGCGAAGCATAGTTTTTAAAACCTTGTTAATGGATTCAACCTGTCCATTAGCATGTGAATAGTAGGGTATTTAGTTTCCATGGAGAAAATGCAACTTAGATCTTATCTCAGTCATCATCTAATTACAGAAATGAGATTCATGATAGGTAAATATGTCCTGAGGAACGTCAAACCTATCTATGACATGACTGAAAAGAAAGAGGGTGGAAGTATTATGATCATGTGCATATGTATTCATCATCTTATCCCATTTCGTAAAGTAATCCACAGCTACAATGATGTAACCATGACCTCCAAATGAGATAGGATTACAATGCATAAAATCTATCCCCCACTTGGACAAAGGGCCAACGACAATGATAGGGTGTACCGGAGCATAGTTGGTGCGTTTCTTCCGATAAAACATCTAACAGGGTGGGAATTTGTTAACAGCTTCATGGAAACCATTGAAGATTGAGTGATAGAAATAGAGAGTGTGAAGGTTTCTGGGCTATAGCCATCCCAGAAATAAGATTTCCACATGCTCCAGAGTGGCAATCATTCATAACTTCTTCAACCTCTTTGTGTACCAAACATCGTCGCAAGATAAATTCAATACCATGTCGATATAAGGTATCATTGATGATGAGATAGTATTTTGCGTGGTGTCAGATGTGACTACGATGAGACATATTAAACTTAAATTGTTGAGTTTGGAGATATATGATAAGACCTCCATACCAGGGGTTGGTCGTGCTAGTCACGAACAAAAGATCATCAAGGAATTAGTTATTGGGCTCAGTTTCAATCATAGCACAAGGAAGGTAACACATTAGTTCCGCAAAGACTAATGAATTTTTTGAAGTAGATTTGGTGAACTCAAAATCAAACTCTTGTAATATGACAATCAAGCAATAGTGTTTCCCCAGAGTACGTGACAGGTCAAAATGTAATACATGGGGTTTTGGTCCGCAAGAACATTAGTGGTGCAAAGTAAAATGTAGTGATGAAAACGTTGCACAACTATGACTGTATCCAAATATAACTTCTAGACATGTGAGTATCATGTTCCAGAGTCTAATAGACTCTTACTTAGATAATATAGTAGATGTTCCTAGTTGCTTGTATATTCCTATACTAAGGCCATACCAATAATAGTAGTTGAGGTACTGAGATATAACAGACAGTTTTTCTAATAAATTATCAGGGAGATGCAATACAGGTGATTGTTTAATTGACCCGACACATCATATGATGATAAAACTGGGGATGATCCACATAGCACCCTCAACAAACATCCGCAATGCTGGTCTAATTGCAGTCGCCATCTTTTCGTTTGTCCTATCGTCCCCCAACCAAATCCCGATAGCGCCCAAGTTAACACCCTTCATGATACGCCTGAGCATCACGATAGAGTCCTTCACGATGGCCGTCCTTCCCTTCTTCCTTTCGTCCTCAAAACAGATCGCACCCAATTAGTCAGCACCCAAGATAGCCTTCACGTTACCCAAGAGCGTCACGTTAGCCAGGATCTTCCACGTCCCCCCATCTTAGCTCTACCAAACTACCAATACAGACATCATCCTGATCGCTATGATAACGAACACAAGCCTCACCGTGATCATTATCATCTAGCTCACCACAAACCAAGTGCCCAAGTTGAAACCCTTAACGATACACCTGAGCATCACGACAACCGACATGAGCATCATGATAGCAGCCCTAATGATAGCCATCCTAACCTTTTTCCTTTCGTCCCCAAAATAGATCGCGACTAACCAGTTAGCATTAATAGCCTGATACAACACGATAGCACCCGAGATAGCCTTCACGTTATCCAAGAGCATCGTCTTAGCCAACACGATAACCTTGTTACGTGTCCCCACAACTTAGCTCAACCAAATCATCTTAATCGTTGTGATAGCGTTAAACCCAAAAACCAACCTGAGCATGATCGTGATCAGCTAGCGTATCGTCACCAAAACCAGGAAATCTAAATTCAAGCTATCTCACACATGAACACATTGAATCTAAGACCAGGTCAAGAGACCCGAGTCAGGTTGTTGTCAACCTCTCTAACACTGAACTCAATGATTCTTCCCAAAAAATTCTTGAGAAAGGTCTCAATTTTGCGATTTCCCCCAAAAAAATTTCGGTGGAAGATATCATTTGTAGCAAAGAAGAAAGAATTAAACATCTTCCTGAAAATGAAGCTGAAGAGGTTCCTTAGAACTGTTCTCTTACTCTAATGAAAGCTAAACCGCCAAAATCAAACATTTCCAATGAAGAATACAGGCCCCCCAAAGAACTAAAAAAGAATGATCAAATTGTTATCTTGAAGGAAGATGAAGGAGGAGCTATGGTTATCCTCAACAAAGAACACTATGTTGCAAAGATGAAAACCCATTTCCATCTAAGAGGATGCTGTAAAAAAATGAATAGGAATCCTCTTGGTTGCATTACAAAAGAAGTGACAGAGACCATAAAGAGATCATCCCTAGATGATGTAGTTAAGAAAAAACTCCTTACCTCTGATCCATTGATTCCAAGGATATATGGATTCCCCAAAATCCACAAACCATGTACTCATCTTTGACCCATAGTAGATACCATAGGTTCCCCTACCTACAAGCTTGTCAAATTCCTTGCAAAGAAATTAAAGCCTCTAGTGGGGAACACAAACTCCTTTATCAACATGGGGAATTCACTTAGTGAACATCTCACATAGCATGTGCAAAGGTGGGACATTAAAGAATACCTTTAATTTCCAAAGATATTGACCCAAACTCTTTTTGTTGAAACCCCCTCCCAATAATTAAAACCTCCTCCCCACCCCTTTTTATACCTCAATCTTTATAAACCACCCTACCCACCCCCACCGTAAACCCCTCATCCCCCCAATACCTAAAATATATTGGTTCAATTTTTAATAATTTTAAAACCCACAATATGAACTAACGTGATAGCATATTGGTCAACAAGTAAAGCCCCCATGTTTATCAAAGACTCCTTATTCTTCATTGAGAAAATTAAAAACTGACATATGGACGAGAGTGAGATACTCCTAACCCTGGATGTTTTTTCCCTCTTCACAATGATTCCCATAAACAAGGTAATCAAAGTCATTGAGGACATTACTAACCAAGAAACAACTGAGTTAGTAGAATTTTTGTCTTAGATCAATCCACATTTTTCAGCTTTCAAGGAGAAATTTATGAACAAACTTGTGGTGTCGTCATGGGCTCTCCCCTCTCACCGATTATAGCCAACCTCTTCATGGAGAACTTGATAATAAAAATCTATAAGCACGACATATTCAAAACCGGGGTGGTGGTCTAGGTACGTGTATGACCCTTTCATAATATGGGCACATGGTAGAGAGGAGCTAGTTAAATTTATGAATCACCTTAACAAACAATATGCATTAGAGAAAATTTGAGCCCAAAATGGGCCTCGTAAGGAAAATAATAACATAATAGTTTAAATAATAAAATCATATTTATTAATTTTTGAGGAAGAATGAAAAAAACTATTTTTTGTGTTCGTATTTTTGACATATCTCCCTATGTTTTTACTCAAATTTCAAGTGGGAGAGCTCGTTAGATGCGGAATTTAATTCTACATCCAACGAGTACACACATTGCATACTTTTGATAAACCCCGCTACCCGAAAAAACAAGAACTACCTGAAAAAACATGATGATGTTTTTTCAGGTAGTTATTGTTTTGGGGGTAGCATGGTCCATAAAAAATATGCAATGTGGGTAATCGTTGGATGCGGAATTAAATTCTGCATCCAACGAGCTCTCCCGCTTGAATTTTGAGTAAAAACACATGGAGATATGTCGAAATCACGAACAAAAAAAGTAGTTTTCTTTTATGACAGATATGTCAATTCAACCATTATGGTTGACTCATTTTATTGAAATTCTATTGGCTCTTGAATTCCAACTCACAAAATTTATTGTTGTCATGTTTTATTATAAGGCCCATTAGACCCCAAATTTCCTCTAATGACTCCACTAAATTTACAATGGAGATGGAGGAGAGTAATTTCCTTCAATTTCCTGATACTTTGGTTATTAGAAAACAAGATGAAGGCATATCCCATAAAGTTTACAGAAAGAAAACAACACTAAGCAATATCTTCATACCCTCTGTCACCATCATCATCAACAAAAACTAGGATTCCCTAACACACTAATCACCACGGCCATAAGGATCTCTTATACAAAGCACCTAGAAGCTGAAAAAGAACACTTACATAATGTGTTCCTAAGTAATGGGTATGAATTAGACCAAATCAAGAGATCTTTCGCCAAAATTGAAAAACCTAATGACCTAAGAGAAAAGAAGGTGGGGGAACACAATGCTTTTCTTCTATACATACAAGACAACAAAACACTTGCAGAAGAAAAGTATTGACTCTATGTTCTAGCCCCTTAATAACATCAAAAAGCTCCTGAAATGAGTTAAAGACCCTATATATCCTTCTCTAAAAAGGGCGTCTACATGATTCTGTGTGAATGCAGGAAAGCCTACAATGGTGAAATGGGGAGACCCATTCAAACGAGGGTTAAAGAGCACTGTGCATACTTCCTACTAGATAAAACACATAGATCTGCTTTGTATAAATACTCCCATGGCACGAAACACCCAATGATGATAGAATACATGAAAGTCCTTGCTCAAGTGGATGATTGGTCTTCAGGAAGGATTAGGGAGGCCATCAAGATTGTAAAAAACCCCAACTGTCTAAACAAGGATGATGGCCTCACCATCAACAGGTCACGGCTTCCTAACCTCCCTAAGTTAGGTCAAAACCAATGAATTACCTAAATGAAAAACCTTTCAAAACTAACCTAAAACCTATAAGATCTTACTTACAATGAAAAATTAGTATAACAAAAAAATTGGCATTTAATAATAATATTAATAATTGTAGGTTAAGATAATTTAACCACTATTATTAAAACAACATTCTTCAATAAACTTAACAAAACAATTATAATAGATAATAATAATTTATAATTAAATAATATGAATTTTAATGAACTTTAACAAAACAAAACAAATTATAATAAAAGTTGTTAATTTATAAAAATTAATATGAATTTTTGGGTTAAGATATTTTAACCACTACTAAAACAACATATTTTAAATAGAAATTAATAATAAAATAGTATAAATTTTAAATAAATTTAACATAACAAAATATATTATAAAAATTCATAATAATAATATTATAAAACAACATACTTTAAATAGAAATTAATAATAAAATAATATGAATTTTAAATAAACTTTAACATAACAAAATAAATTATAAAAATTCATAATAATAATATAATAATATGAATTATAATTAACATTGGTTAATTTTTAAAATAACTTAATAACATACATTATAACCCTTGTTTAGCGAGTTAAATAAAGGAATTTAAAAATGGAAAACTAAGAAAATAATATACTAATTTTAAAGAATAGTAAGAAATAAAGAATAAATAAAGGATTAATATGTACTTATTTTTGAAAAATAAACATTAAAAATTATTCAACAAACCCAATTGTCATCTAGTCATGACTATTCTATTCTATATTTATAAGATTTGGAGATCTGAAGGTTTGATGAGATGAGCCAGGAATGGCTCGAAACATTGACACTAAACAATCATTTACTGTAGAATCTTGAGATGATGCCATTAACCTTTGCTGCAGATTCTTAGACAAAACCATGTTTCAAGTTGTCGAAATCTTGTTGATCGAGAGCATCCCACATGAAGAGAGTGTTCTTTTTCAACAATCACTTGTATCCATGCGACTTTTTTGGAAAATTGCACAAAAGACGGTGCATAAAATTTTCCTTTGATTGCAAACTTTGAAGTTGTGTAATATTAGTTCATGGGGTTACAGCCACAATGGAGGCGATTTTCAAAGGATTGATATGAATACCATCCTTGGAAAAAACAAAGACAACTAGACGTCTAATCTCCACACAAAAAACACATTTATGTGGATTGAGACGAATTTGATCACGATGACATCTAAGGAAAATGGCCCCAATATGCCCTCAATGATCCTCTCACTATTGTGAATGGGTGGGCAACTCATCCATATAGGGTTCCACTATATACTTGATATTGTGGAAGCAATAACACATGGCTTATTGGAACATTGCTCGAACATTTTTCAAGTTGAAAGGCATTCTGCGGCAAGAGAAGGTTCCCCATAGGAAAATATATTTCATCTTAGGTTTATGAGCGGTTAGTATCTCGATTTGATTGTAGCCGAAAAATGAATCCATAAAGGACGAAATGACACTTTCTGCATAGTTGTCATTGATGTGATCGATATAGGGAGTGGGGTAATTCTCCTTAGTACAATCCTTATTCAAATCCTTAAAATGAGTGCAAACCCTAATAGTGCCTTATTTCTTAGCGACATGAACAATATTAGATACCTATTCAATTAGCGTTGTAGGGTAGATGAAACTAGCCTTCAAAATATTTTCAACTTAAGCTTTAATAGTTGTGGCTTTCTGAGGGTGGGCTTGATGGAGTTTCTTCCTAACAGATTTTGCATTTGGTAAGTCTTGATAACATGGATAAATCCTAGGAATTTCCTTGTAACTCGAGGAAAAAACATCTCAAAATTATTTGAAAAGGACCGTGTAAACTTAAATTTCTAGTGTTGAACAATTATGACCGATGTGAATATGCTCAATAGTTTCAGGTTTCACTGATACGTCGATGGGTATGGTATGAGTAATGTTACATAGATTCCCTTCAGAATGAGTACCTTGAAACAACACAAGTGACTAAGGATGCTTGACAATATTATAAGTAATTGAGAGACACAATATCAAGTTCTATCGAATTAGCATTAGGAAGGAAAGAGGATCCGTGATGATGATATTCCCATAAAGTTTCATCCCAATTCATAATCTCAATAATTGGTATGTCTTCCTCTACTCCGTTTTGTACTATTAATGGATAACATAATCATGCTTCCTTCATTTCTTTAACAATCTCTTTTTCTAATAACATATTCTAAGTTTTCCCTTCATATTTAAGGGGCAATAAGAAGAATTTTGTTCCATCCTTCCAAAAGGTGTAGGTATACTTTCCTCTGTCATGTAAGACGTTATTGTAAAATTTCGAAGGCCTCCCCAATAACATATGTCATGCATTCATCATAATGACATCACACCATACTTCATCCCTATAAGTCTTACTCATGGGAAACTTAATCAAAAATATTTAATTATTGATTACTTCATTCACTTTTTTGATCCATGCAATTTGGTAAGAATGGGGATGTGTTTCAAAACATAATTTCAACTTATCTACCATATCTTTGGAAACCATATTCTCACAACTTCCACAATCAACAATTACTTGAAACACCTTCCCCCAGAAGTGCACTTGGTTTGAAAAATATTTATCTGAAGCCACACATATTCATTGCTGCTACTATATATTTTCTCTTTCTTGGGAATCACCATTTACCTTCATATCATAATATTTCCCCCCATATCATGTGGGACTTTAGATTCAACTCCTTCTTCTTCATTCTCAGCTTGGACCAAGTTTAAACTAGGATGATGTCCTTACTTTGTCTCTTTCATGTTGTAATTTAAGCATCCAAATGTTCGATGATCCTCTATGCCACAACTAAAACACTAGTAGTGTCTTCCTCTTTTACCATTGCAGCCTTTACCCCTTCGAAATCCTCTTCCTCATGGTTGGTTCAAGTGATCATGTCAATATATTTGTATTGTTCATCTCCTTTGGATGATTCACCTCTTCCATAATTGAAACCAGTATCGTGAGGTAGATAATGTGCCCCTCCTTTCTCTTCTATTCCTTTGATAAAATTGTCATTTTTGTTTTTCTTAGCTTTAAGGCTAACTGGTATTCCTCTTCCATGTGGCTAACGCTATGCATGCTCAATTTGTCTTGAATAGAAAATTTCAAACCATTTGCATACCTTGCAGTGAGAATATCAATAGTTTCCTTGTGATCCTCGAATGGACAACTCATAAAAATCATGTGTGAATTCGTCCACATTACACAGGTTTTGTTTCAAGATCTAAAATTTACAAAAAAGGGTCTTGCATAGTCTAGCAAGAAATGTTTTTCTTGCGAATTTTATTCCATCTTATCAAAGGTCTTTATTTTAGATTTTCCTTTTTTTTTCTTTATTTTTTCACATGATCCCATTGGATCATGGCGTGAATTTTCAACTTTGTGCATGTAAATCTTATCTTCTTTTATTCTATCATAGGTTTCCATTCAAAAATATTTTCCATGGAGTTCAACCAATGTATTAAGTCCTATGGTTTAAGACTCCACGCATAGTATGAAACTTCCATTTTGATCCCATCATTTCTCCCTTCTAGAGCCCTCAACATCCTTTCTTCAAAAACTATGTGCTTTACTTCTTCTTCATGTGATGTATGCTCATTTACACCTCCTTGGTATGTCTCCTCATCATAGGCTTCTTTTTGTATTGTCCTTTTATTATCCAACATGTCCTACATGCATTTGAAGGTTTTTCTATGCTCTTCCTCTTCCTCTTGTAGACATCTTCATGCTCACATACCATATCATGCAACCAATAAGCTTTGATTCGATTCACAAGATCTAAAAACCATGTAAACACATAAGAATAGAAAAAATAACTGTATTTTTATTCATTCTCCATCTTAACTATTACAATGAAGGTGCAACCTTTTATAATTACTATTTGAGATTTTCAAATATTTCTAATTTTAAAATATTCTCGCATGGATATGAAAATGAACACTAATTAGAAGCTAACTAGAGCAACACTAGTTGCCAACTAGATTTTCTATTTAGATTTATAAAGTTAGAGATAATTTTTAATTAGAAATAAATAAATAAATATTGCAAACAAACAAAATTTAGACAAGACAGATCTTATCATCCGTTGCATTGAACACTTTTAAACACAACTTCCTGTTAAATTTGATTCCAAACTGATAACCTACTCAAAAATTTTGACCCCCACAATTCAATGCCTTTTTTTTTTGCAGCCTTTAGAAATCACTACATCAAAAATCCATTAGAGGAAATTTCAACTCAAAATGGGTCTTTTAACTTTAACTCAAATTCCATGTCATCATGTGTTAGCCAATGAAATTGCTTTAAATTTGAAATACCCTATAGGTCTTAAACACTTTTTTAATATAAATTTGCGGATAGGTATCATAAATAAGACTACTTTTTTGTTTCTATTTTCGACATATCTCCCTGTGTTCTTACTCAAATTTCGATTGAGAGAGGTAGTTGGATGCAGAATTAAATTCCGCATCCAACGAGTACCCACTCGACATACTTTTGACAGACCCCGCTACCCCTAACTCTTTTTGCCTACTATAATTCAGACATACATACATATTTTCCATGTTAAATAAAGGCATATGTTAAATAAAGGCATAAGTTTATTTTTTAAGACAATGTTCAAAAAAATGTGAGCTTTATTTTGATTTTAGCTTTATTTTTATCTAAGAACAGGTGCTTTTGGTAATGATAGTTTTCTTCCTTGGAATCATTGTGCATGGCAATATTGAGAGTTATAACTAAAAGGAATGGACTAAATGTTATTTAATTTTAAAATTTTCTTATACATCATAAAACCTAAAATTAATTTATTGCATCAAAAAAAGCTAGATGCTCTCCAACCTAGTATGGGAAGATCTTGTCACATTAATCACCATATACAAGCCAACATAAATAAAAAAATATTAAAAATATAAAAATATAAAATATAAATTATATAACTTAAATAAAAAAATAACACACATCCATTTTAAACCCAAATGTCTATGTAGAAAAAAAGTCTAAATAATAGAAAAATATACTTGAAAAACAATAATCTCTTTATCATAATACACGATATCAATAACAATTAATATAAAAACAAATAAAGTCTACAAAACCAGTTGCTTAAATAAACTTCCAAAATAACACTCAAATACAATATAATGATAATTATTACCAAGTGATCTGTACAATAGTCGTTCCATACCGAGAAATCAATCAAATCGTTTACCCTCCCACAAAAGTATGACGACAAAGAGGAGAAATTCCCTTGGGTTGCGTCTTAGTGATCGCTGCTGTTGAAATTTCTTGGGCTGCAAATTGAAAAGTTCCTCTGTCTTCTCACACGAGAGAGATGATCGTAATTACCTCATGGGCATCATTTTCACGCGCCTATGTAATTCGTCTTCCTCATCGTCGCTGAATCGCTCGTAACCCTCCCACGAACGAAAGAGTTTGCCACGGGGAAAATCTTCACCAGTTTCTCGGACTGGTGGAGCTAATGAGCGTCTATTTCACGCCCTTTTGTATTTCGTCTTTGTCATCGTTGCTGAAATCGCTCGTAATTCTCACACGACAGAGATCGTAATTACCCTGGGCGATCTCTTTCGTGTGAGAATTACGAGCGATTCAGCAACGATTCGACGAAGACGAATCACAGGAATCTAAACTTGGGATTGAGCAACGATCTCTTTCGTGTGAGAATTACGAGTGATTCAGCAACGATAACGAAGACTTTCGCCTATATTCCGACCAAAGGTTCCCTGTGCTGTCGCCCTAATACCTCCCCTCGCCTATATTCCGACCAAAGGTTCCCTGTGCTATCGCATTAATACTTCCCCTCTTCGCAGCGCATCTTGTTTATATACAGATATTGACTGTGGCTTCATTGATATTCTTAGATCCTTAGATCCCTCCTTCCTGTCCATAAATAGAATCTTCTCGGATTCTTCTATGAAAATTCTGCTAGGGTGCACCTAGTAATTTGTTCCAATATTTAATGTTTGCGGGGAAGGTTGCCTGGAAGATGCATGGCAAAAGTTTTAGTTTCTTCCTTCGAGAATTCAGATCCTTCAAGCCGTTCGGCGATTCGTTTCCTTGGAAAATAGGTTGAGATCCAATGATCCTCGCATTGAATGCATTGAATAGTGCATTGCATGTATTATATTTTAGCGGTAGATTAAGGGTAGATCTTGCGTTCATAGATAGCTAGCTCCACCTCAATCGCACGGTGCACCTTCGTCCACATAAAACCGACGAAGAAAAAATCTGACCCTTCCAGAATTCTTATCCTTCAAGCCGTTCGGCGAGTTGTTTCGTTGGAAAGTTTGTATTTTCAATTTTAGCCGTTCGTCGGAAATTCTGGCGGGATTTAATTGTAACAATAACGTGGGTGCATCGTGCTTGCAAAGAGCGCTAGCTCCACCTCAGTCGCATCTTCGTCCACATTAAAAAAACGTTGTTAACTAACAACTAAAATCCAACCGTATTAATTAACTACTATCTTATAAATGTGTAGAAACTGATAAAGTCAATTTTGAAAATAACAAACATAATTTCTAAATGTTTATACAATTTATTAAAATAATGATGATGAAGATGATGGTTAACATCCTTTCATACCAAACTTCGGTCTATTGGACCTAAAGAAGAGAATTAATTAGTTTGCTTTAAAGTTATATTTCTATGCTCAAAGAGCTTGGAAAGAAGCGTTCCAAGCTTACTATAATTTTGACAAGCTAAAAGGCTAGGAATGTCGGTATTGGGTGATTCCATGAAGATGGGTAACACTTTTTGGCCAAATTTGGCCATGAAAACCTGATTTTTTACTGATGTGCTACATAGAAGCCCTCAAAACGCATATATGCCATGTGAATTTTGACTTGCAGTAAAAAAACAAATTGTAGAATATTATGTTGGCTTCATGGTTATATTTTTTTAAAAATATTCCGATATCATTTAATGTGTGAATTTTTGCATTTAATGAACTGTGTGACCTTAAAAATTTGAAGAAGCTAATAAGTGGCTCGTGTCCACATAGAGTAATTCAATCTTGCATTAATAATTTTAAAAAACTATTTATATGAGGATGATCTACAGAAAATGCAGTGTGATGTGCATATTTTTTTGTTAATTTTTTCGCATTATACAATTATTTATTATTTTTCGAAAGTGACCACATTCGATTTTAGCATCGTTTTAAACACATATTTGTCCACGTAAAGAAATTTTTTCTATTTTTTCAAAAATTGAAAAACCAAAGATACCCTTTTGAAGAGGACACATCGATATGTGATGTGTGCATTTTTAAGAATTTTTTGGCTGTGTATTTTTAACTCTACGGATTTTTCTTTGAGCTGCTTCGAAGTTGCAGTGTGGTTTTCTAAGTATAAGTTTTAGAAGTAATTAAAAAATAAATAACATATGAATACCAAAATGCGTGTATGATACGTCAATGGATAGAAGATTCATTGGTGAATCTATCGATATCAACTCCGCTCAGTTATGTGCTAGGAATGGTAGGGTTTACATCTCTTCAAGGCACAGGAAATTTTCCATTTGTTTGAATGAGGGCTAAGTCTCTTTTTTTAAGCCCTCGACCGAGGTACAAACCTCGACCGAGGTATTTAAATACCTTGGTCGAGGTATTAATAAGACCTCTACTGAGGGTTTGTAAAGCCCTCGACCGAGGGTTTAAAAACCCTCGGTCGAGGTCTTATTAATACTTCGACCGAGGTATTTGCTCGGTCGAGGTACTT
>LPNX011102075.1:0-31253 GCA_001517045.1 Pseudotsuga menziesii | reverse complement strand
ATATATATATATATATATATATATATATATATATATATATATATATATAAACCATGTATAGTTAGATTATTTGTAGGATTAATTCGGAATTCTAGCTATTCTTTCTTTTGTTTAAATCTTATATAAACAATGATTAGGACTGGAAGGGAGTAAACTATAAATCTATAAAGAAAAAAGATTGTTGAAAGTAACTAAAGTAACCAATACTGCTTTTTCTATCGGTACATACTATCATTCGCAACAGTTTAATATTTTTTCTGTTCTAAGAAGACTTAACAATTTATCTGTACTGAATAATTCTACTTCTAAAACCAAGATAATTCTTCTGTAATTAACACAGAAAAACTACTCTATAATTTTACTAACATTCTATTCGGTATTATCATCATATCATCTTTCTTTAAATTTTTACCCTTGTGCTGGAGTACGGTCTGGTAAAAACCCAGATGTGGAAAAACACAGTGGGTCATTATTTTTCATCAAAAGATTCTATTTCTGATAAACTAAAACACTCTCATCACTAAACCATTTAAATAATGACTAACATAACATCCAACCATTCACAGTTACTAATGCAAAGACAGTTTGGTGACAGAACCTGCTTAAGCTTTGGACAACAACAGCAATGGGAGGCCGTTCCTCCCTACCAACTCCTGGAGAGCGCTCAAACATCGACTCCTCAGGACCACCGAGCTTGCTCTGGTCTCCCTGGCTGGAACCTAGTGCAGCAATAGTCAGATACCAGTCTTCTACACTCAATATCAATTCTGAACTTATCAGTAAGTTCTACCAGCTAACAAGCTGTAATAAACCAAGTTACTACAGCAATCCTCTCAGAACAACTTCCTTACTGTTTTTCCCTCTTTTCCTCAATGAATTTCCTGAATATCATTCACCTGAATGAATTCTCTCTGGAAAATCTCTGAGCAGCCTCAGCTCTCTTCATTGAGTTCTTTTAAAAGATTGCCTAGGTATTTTTGGGTTAGTTTTCATTTAATGAGCCACCTGCTCTGATCCCACTTTCTTGGGGGATCACGACCCCAAATATAGGGAAGTTGCCACCTGCAACTTGGGAAGTGTTTGAGGATGCTGCCACTTGTCCTTTTCCCTCCACCTAGTTCCATCCACCAATTTGACCAGTAACCTCTTTTTAACAGCTCTCCCATGTTATTGTCTCCACAATTTATTTATTAATAATAAAATATTTTGAATTACATTCCACTTCTGTTGACTCTGCTGAGTCATCAGTTCCTACTTAGCATTAAATTTAACATAATGTCTCAGGAATATAATAAAAACAATTAACATTATTTTACAAAATTGGGGTATGTGACAATGTCACAGAGAGGTCCCAGTTTGCATATCGAGTCCATGCTTCCTACCTTCATTCACCATTCATCTTTATGCTCTTGTTCAAAGGAAGTTGAAGCCTTAGTCGACCATTCCTCAATTATCTTGACTTTGCATGTCATCCATTCCTGGTACTGTTACTAGTTCATGCACATCTTGTTCTTCCACATTATACAGAGTTGTTGAGTACCTCGTGTTGGTTGATGGGGGACGCCTTAATGGCCTCCATCTAGCATATTCCATTCCATCGACTTCAGATCATTTATTTTGGAATAGGATTCTAGAGTCATTTGAGTGCCTTAAGACTTACAGTCACCCATGGTAGGTTCTCTCGCCATCAACAGTTTTGGGAATACATCAATGTCCCCTAATCAATGGATTCTTCCAAGTGTTTGACCTCAACACATATATTCACACTTGTTAGATTGCACTCTGTACCTTAATTCCCATTTTCATTATCGGTGGGTGATCGCATGTCTATATATAGTATACATCAATGACCAGTAATCAAATGATGGACTACTATGTTCAATCTCGACACATATATTTGCATAGTAGCACATGTACTCATAGTGGTTCATGTAGAAGACCTTCCATCTTGTTGGAATTCCATATATGCCACCTCCTTGATTGTGATAGTGTTCATGAGATTTCATCTCTCGTGATTTGATTCCAATGTATATCAAATATCTTCATCCACTATGGAGATCTTGATCCATTGTATATCTTCAACCATTATGGAGATCTTTATCCATTGTATATCTTCATCCACTTTGGAGATGTTGATCTATTGTATATTATACATGGCAATGACCACACATGTCACATTTTGTATATCATTCCTATTCATGGCCATTGTACTCTTATGTATCCGAGACTGCTATATGTATTTGCAGTCATATGCAGAGATTGATTATTGTATTGTATTGATGAGTGGCTAGTTCTTCCGCCTAGTTCTTCATTACTCCAGTTTTGGGATGGATTTTATAATGTATTTCAGCCATCATGTTACCCCTCTAACCTCACACATTAGGGGGCATCTGTTATAGCTGATTTTACCACACATGGTTTATCACATATTTATGGAATTCCCTATCCCTCTGCAAACTCTTTAGACCCAATGGACTTATATTATCCTTTAATGTTCCAAGATCATCCCTACAAAACCTTTGTATATTGTTGTACGCGAATTTTAAACCTATAACCGCGTATACACGTGAATTTTGAACTCAAACCCATGTACATCAGGATGTGTGCATAAGTCCAAACATTTTTGGAATTTTCCTCATATGAGTCTGAAGATCCTGACTCTTGGCCTTCCATATGCCTTGAGATATCTCAGATTCAACCCTCCATTACCCCTTTGGAGTGATATATAAGGAACCCCTTGGATACATTGAAGAGGAGGAATTGAAGAGCAACAAAACTATAGTCCATTGTTGCCATAGTTTGCTTGTACTTGAGTCTGCATCCCTTTGTCCCTTTGGAGAACTTTGTGTTCTTCCCAATTTCCCTTTGCTTGTGAGCTTGCTATCGAGAGATGGAGGATTGAGGTGGTGGAGGCCCAGGTGGAGGACTCAGTTTCTTAGGTTGATAGACGTGCCAACAGAGGTTGTCACTATTGTAATCTTTGATTTTATTAATAGAAATATATTTTCCTGTCCAATTATGTGCAATTGAAGATGAATATTGAATCCATGGATATGTTTAATTGTTTATGCATTGTTGAATATATATGCTAGAGTAGGTCTAACACTTTATTATAGAGCATGCTTGTCTTGTTTGTTGTTGTTGAGAGCGAATTGTTAATACAAGAATGAATTGGAAAGCTCAACGGGGATCTACTTCAACCGTTCGGAACAAGGTATGACTCAGTATCCCTCAGTGTTAGATGTTTGGTTTCTCTTGCATATTGGGAAATATTGATTTCTAGTGTTAAAGTTGTTTGTTTTGGTACACCCCAAGCCATAGGAAGTTTCTCTCCATAACAGTAAGGATGACAATCTCCCTCACTTGTTCCCTCATATGGAAGATGCCTCGAAGTTCATAGCACAGGGCCCAGCTGTGTTTACCAATCCTTTACCAAATAATCAAAATATGAACTCGATGACCGTGGATCCTGGTATGGTGTCTAGTGGGACTCAAAACCCACTGGATTCCACTAGTGGCCATGGTTGCATTAACATGGTTAAAGCTATGAATTTTGTGACACATGTGAAAGACTATGGTATGTCACAACCAGACCTTGGGAAAGAACCTACTCCAACTAAGAGCTCTTTGTGAATGGAAAATCTGGCAGATAAGCCTGATGCTTTGCCTTGCATTCCTAAGGGAGTCCTAAAGTGCTCGAGCCTTAATCCTAATGCTCAAGCCACCTAGAACTATTCAATTGTCGAGGATTTGGGCCAGAATCCTTGTGCGATGTCTACACTATAAGTGCTTCAAATTTGTCCTCCGCAAAGGAAGGCCTTGTTTTTTGCTCTTGGGGTTGGTGATGATAGCTCTCCTTCCGTGATCAAATTCAAAACTCATGGAACCCATCCTATATTTCCTTACTATGTGTCTCTTTTGATTCACGTAGAGTGTTTAAACAACACCATCAAGCGCACTGTGATTGATGAAGGAGCTACCGCTTCCGTGATGTATTTGTCTTGTTGAAAGGGCTTAGGTTCTCCCACGTTGTCTAAATATACAAACATGTTGACTACATTTGATGGAATATCATTTCAGTCACATGGTATACTTCCTTCCCTAGAGGTCCAATTGGGGGGAAAGACTGTTGCGATCGAGGTTGAGGTGGTTGATGCGCCCCTTGACTACAATCTCTTGCTGGGTAGGAACTGGATGTACAATATGCAAGTTGTAGCCTCTTTCCTATTCCGAGTGGTTTCTTTTCCTTTGGATGGGAATATTGTTACTATTGATAAAAAATATTTCTAGAATCCATCTTTAAAATCATCATCGGGAGCTTCTATTCCGATTATCAATCATTCTCGGTCAGCAACTGAGAATGTGGGTGTGGGCATGTATCCTTCTCTCATGGGAAGCTTTAGTTGTCTCACGCCTG
Source organism: Pseudotsuga menziesii (assembly GCA_001517045.1). Lineage (NCBI taxonomy): Eukaryota > Viridiplantae > Streptophyta > Pinopsida > Pinales > Pinaceae > Pseudotsuga > Pseudotsuga menziesii. Next base: position 26,836 of record LPNX011102075.1, on the reverse strand, counting down.
TCCTTATGATTGGGTATAGTCTTGGTAAGGCTTCAACCTCATTGAATTCAGTCTCATTTCTCACATTTAATATGGAGGATCCTTGGATCCTTCCTTCACCAAGTACTTCAAGTGATAATTATATACCTGCTGAGACAGACGTGTTGTTTCCTGCAACATTGGTGGTGTATCAAGCTAATATTGATCAGGTTGTAGAGCCTAGTCCTTCCTCTTCATGAACGGAGGAGGAGGACCCTTATGTGCTGTGTACTTGGGTAGTAGAGTCATATCACTCTCAAGACTGCCTTGATGATGTTTTTCTGTCTGATGAAGCTATTCTTGAGGCTATGTCAATAGAGCAACCTTGGGGAGAGTTGCACCATAGATTCTATTTCCTTCCCAAGATTGATCCTTTAGAGTGTGATGACTTTAGGGCGGTTCTAAGCGAGAAAGTTGGTAGGCTCGTCGTCCCGTTAAGCTCTCCTAGTCAGATTGCTGAAGGGAACATGGCTAGCCTGTCACCAATGATACCTATCAATACTTCTTGTGTTCTTGGTAAGATTGAGAACGTTTACATTGGGGCAGATTGTTCACCCAATGAGATTAAGGAGTACACTAAGTTGTTTAAGGAATTTCGTGATGTTTTTTCTTGTTTGTATGAAGAGATGCCGAGAATAGACCCTTGCATTGTTGAGCACGAAATTAAAACCTATCCAGATGCTAAGCCAATTCGACAACATTTGCGTGCCATGAATCCTAGAAAAACGCCCACTGTTAAATCAGAGATAGAGAAGTTGCTCAAATATGTTTCATCTATCTCGTTCCCTTGATGGAGTGGGTTTCAAATCTCATTGCAATGGATAAGAAACAGGGAACGATCTGAATATGCACTGATTTCTGTGATTTAAATTGAGCCTGTCCTAAAGACAATTTCCCTACACCATTTATTGATGAAATTTTGGATGAGTGTGTGGGAAGTGAGGTTTTCTCCTTTATGGATTTATTTTCTAGAGATAATCAGATACATATTAAATGCGAGGACCAACATAAGACTGCATGTATTTGTCCTTGGGGAACTTTTTCATATCGAACGATGCCCTTCAGCCTTAAAAACGTCGGAGCTACGTTTCAACGGGCCATGACCTTTGCGTTTCATGATCTTAAAAATATTGTTGAAGTGTATTTGGATGATCTATCTGCTCACTCTCGCTTGAGAGTGCGTCATCCTTATCATTTGAGAATGGTTTTTGAAAGATGTCGTCATTATCAGATTCAGTTAAATACTCATAAGTGCATCTTTTGTGTGAAGGTTGGTCATTTACTAGGATTCATTGTGTCCAAGGAGGGCATTAGAGTCTATCCCTTGAAGGTTGAGGCAATACTTCAATTGTCTCATGCATGTAACATTTGACATATTCAATTTTTACAAGGAATGTCAAACTTCTTGCGAACGTTCGTGGTCAATTTTTCCAATTTGACCAAAGGATTCATGCGTTTATTGAAGAAAGACACCCATTTTTACTAGGATGAGCAGGCCCAAGATTCTTTTGATGATTTAAAGAAATCCTTGGCATCGGCCCCTGTGCTTAGTCCACCATACTATAGTCGTGATTTCTTGATTTATGTGGCCACGTCTCAAGAGATGATTGGTATGGTCTCGGTTCAAGAGGATGAGGAGCTCCATGAGAATGTCATCTAATATCTTAGCCGAAACCTTATTGATGCAGAACTTCGTTATACCCATGTTGAGAAGCTATCCCTAGCCACCTTCCATGCGGTTCAGCGTTTGAGGAATTACATCCTCCTTCGCCAAACTTTGGTCGTAGCTCACATTAATACATTCCAGTTCATCCTTAGCAGAAGGATGATTAGGGGAAAGTATAATAAATGGATTGTGATATTTAATGAGTTTGATCTCAATTTTGTTTCGAAAAAATTGAAGAAATCATTAATCTTTGCTGAGCTCATATCGGATTTTCCAAATTTTGATGAAGGGGAGGTGCATATCTTTCTCATCTCAACCACAGACCCTTGGTACGGGGATATTATCATTTATTTTCAAGCATTGAAGGTTCCTACTCACCTCTCGCAAGATGAGCGTCGACGACTCCGTCACGTAGAGAAGAACTACCTCATAGTGGATGATACTTTGTACTGTCGTGGGGTTGATTCCATTTTACGTCGAGTTTAACGCATGTGGAGGTTCAGGTCGCGTTTAATGACTACCACGAAGGGGCATGTGGTGGTTGTTAAGACTGAATATTGTTCCTATTCTATGTGTGTTTTTTTTTGAAAAAATTTAGTTTCCTATTACTTTTCATTTTTGGGTTTGTTTTAAAAAGTTTAATAATGTTAAATACATTTCTTTTTGGTTTTATAGGTTATAGTTGCTTAGATTTATTTTATTTCATTTTTTAGTTTTCTTTTTGGATTATTAGGTGTTATATATCTTTTGAAGTCTGAAAAAGCTTATTTTAAAATTTATTCCAAAGTATACATTTAAGGTCTAACCCTCCTTTTTGCGCCCTTTGTCAAATATTTTCATGAGGAGATTCCTGTAGCGCAAAATTCAGAGTCAATGCAATAAAGCGCTGCAGGAATCCCAAATCATTGGAAATGATGATGGATTATCATGGCCGTTGCAGTCGAGGATAATGGAATCTTTCTAGACACCTGTTGAAGACATCATGACACATGTTCATGACTTGATTTCATAATCATGACAAATGTAGGAAACATGTGTAAAGACCATTGATAAAATCATGGTCTTGACTGTCATGATCTTGTGGTGTAAATATTATTGAGAAAATAGTGGTCTTGAATATCACGATTTTGTTGGGGTTATGATTTTTACTGTTGTAGAGAAGCAGGTTGAAAATTTTTGAAGTCTCCTAAAGAAGTACACAAGCCAGGTTACAGTGCAAATATGAAGAAAAGTGGAAAGATTAACAGATTTGAAGCTACTGATACGAGTTGGGCCAACGATTTTCTAGAATATCCAACATTATTTAAAAGGGAAGGCTGGTTCAGCTTCTTTGAAAGGATAGTTGGTTTCAATCCGGAGGTTTCATATCATTTTGCCCAAAATTTCATTAAAGAGACTGTAACCTTCGATACTCTTAAGTTCGAGTTAACAGAGTAAATAATAGCTGAAGATACCGGTGTATCAAGAGATGGATAATTATGGTTCAAAATTATCCGTTTTACTTTTGACCCAGAGGATTTCTTGCTACCAAAGAATGAAACCCTAGAATGGGGAAAGGGGGTTCATTTGGAGAAGTTCAAACCCGAATGGAAGGATGCTATTGGGATTATTCAGAGTTATGCTACATGTGAAGGAAGGTTTGCATTGATTTTTAAATACCATATTAGATTTATACAACATCTGAACCAATAGTCAAAAATGAATTTGCCTTTCTTTCTCTTAAACAATCTCCAAAATATTTTGAACAGATTTAAGGGGCACATTGACCATATGTACCAGTCAGTTTTTCACCATGGTTTGATAAAATTAATTATCTGTACAGTCTTGCAAAGGAAGAACAGGAGTTGGGACCATTTCTTATTTTGGTCTAGATTTACTAATGAACAAGAGGACCAAGCAAACAAAATCTTGTTGAATAACCAGTTTGGTTTTGTTAAGAGGTTTAAAAAAGAATTGATTGAAGATTTAGTGCAGGATAATGTTCAGGAGAATAGTTCATGTCAGGAATTCAAAGAACCTGTTGATGAAGATGAAAGAGAAACACTAAAGGGTGACCAAGAACAAGTTTTGGAGAATGAAGAAAGGGAGGAAACATCTAATTCAAATCCTAATGAAAATATTATTTCAACAAAATAGAAGCAGAGTTCTACTTGTATACAACAAATCTCAACCAAATTTTTTGTTGCAGCTGATTTAAAGGGTAAATTTTTGCAAGGTTTAGAAGTTAAAGATCAGAAGAAATCTCTTTTATAGATGGGAGAATCGAAGTGGAGGCCCAAGACTAGGGCTAAAAACAAACTCAGGTTAAATATGAAGAGGATCTCGAACCCTAAATTTAAAAAAAGAAAAGATTACAGTGATCAAAGATTCTTCAACCGAAGAAAATATGGAAAGTGAAGAAGATTTAAGATTACAGCAAGTCAACATTGGAGAAGAACATTCAGTTTCATTAGAGCCAGTTCACTGAGGACTTAATGCTTCAGAAGGGCTGACTACTTTTACTTATGAACAAGGTATGTCTTCAAAAGTTCCTTTTGTACAAGAAATAATGAAATATAGGAAGGAGGATGACCTGATTTTTAGGAAACTTGACTTCCCATGGTTATCAAATCAAGATTCTACATTACATGGAGAAATGCATATGGACTCAAAAATTGAGAATCTTAAGAAAACTTTGCAGCAGCATTAATCTTAGATTTTTTTTTATAAATGAAACGAATAATAGACTGGTTATGACAAATAGAAAACTAAGAGAATATTTAGATGACATTAATACACATTATCAAGAGCTGATACATGTGTCCAAAGAGGCGCTGAAGAGGAAAAGGGAGATATAGAGTCAAGCTGAAGATTTAACCTAGAAAGTTCAAAATCTAAGTGAGCAGAATGCAGTGTTATTAAAGAGAGTTAGAAGTTTAGAGACAGATCAGGAGCGAAGTAAAAAGCAGTCTCATGCTTTAGAGGGGATTGCTATGTTGGCAGAAGCAGCTAAGAATTTATGAATCCTTTTTAGCGTCCAGTTGTCAAATATTTTAGTTTGTTATAGTTAATTGTTTTGTTATCTTTAACATACAATTACTTTTGTAACTATTTCAAATTCAGACCTAGAAGTTAGTTATGACAGTTATGGAACTACTTTAGTTGGAAAAGGATAAAAGTAGGAGAGTAGATGGAAGTAGGGTTTGAATTTTGTTTAAGAAGGGGCTTTAGAGCTAGATGTATGTCAAGCTAATGCCCATAACTCTTGTGTAAGTTTGAAGACTGAGACTGATATATACATACTTATAATCCATTTATCTTTCATGTTGGTTTTGTTTATGGCCTATTTGACCACTCAATATATAACTTCATTTCTTGTTTAATGGTTTTTATTCATGTAAATGCTTATATGTTGTGGATGAAATCACTGTTGTGTTTATAATGTTCATGGTTTATATTTAGATTTTATGTGTTTGCACCTCAATCCTTCATATTATTTCATGATTCAGTACTTGGGTTAGATTTTTGATGGTTTACCTTCTTGATTGATGAATTTTCAAACAAAAAATCATAAAAAAACCAATTCCACTTTTCTTTTATTTTGAGATTGTACTAGCTTGTTCATGCTGTAGTCTATGAACAATTTCAAGCACAAACAATGGTCATTTATATTGGCTTTCTACAACCCAAAAAATCCTAAGAGCGGGTTATTTTTTGTCGTCCATCTTTAAAGATTGCGTTAATGTGGTCAAGAGGTGCCACCCTTGCTAGGTGGTTTCACAGAATATGCACTCATGTCTTGCCATTTTGCATCCCATTATAACAATTGGTCCCTTCACCAAGTGGGGGATCGATTTTCTGGATTGTAACCCAGCTTTGGCTGGGGGGAACCATCATATTATTGTGGTTGTTGATTACTTCATGAAATAGGTAGAGGCTATGCCCACTATCAAATCCGATGGTGAAACAGCCACGCATTTCGTATTTAACCAGATTATCACCCGGTTTGGCATTCCAAGGGAGCTTGTCACTGACCATGGCAGGAACTTTTAGAACAAAATGATCGAAGAGTTGTCTTCAAAGTTAAGGTATAAGAAAGAGCATTCCTCTTCTTATTACCTCAAGAAAATGGACAGGTTGAAGCAGTGAAAAAGTCACTTAAGTCCATTCTCCAATGAACCATCGCACAAAGCAATACTAATTGACATATCATGTTGTATCCTGCTTTGTGGGCCTATAGAACCGCGGTCAAGACTGCCACCTATTTTTCTCCCTATTAGCTTGTGCATGGCATGGAGTCAGTATTACCGGTTGAATGTGAAATCCCTTCTTTAAAGCTAGCTGTGGATATTTTACCAGAGACTTCCGTATTCAAAGAATGTCTGGTCCACTTGGAGCAGCTTTATGAGCAGCGTCGAGATGCTTTAGTGGCTCTTGAGGTTAACAAGCGTCACGTTAAGGTCCAGTACGATAATTCTGTCCATCCTAGGATATTTAGTGAAGGTGACTTGGTCCTTTTGTGGGATCAAGCTAAGGAACCCTTGGGGGTAGGAAAATTTAACCCGATGTGGCATGGTCCTTATGTGGTCAAGCGTGTCTTAGAGAAAGGAGACTATGAGTTGGTCGATTATGAAGGGATGACCTTGGCAGAGCCTAGAAATGGGCTCTATCTTAATAAATACTATGCATGATCTTCAGGGAGTGATGATTTTTGTATATTATTGTACATTTTGCATAGCGTAGTTTGGTATTTTTATGGTGATTGGGTTTGTTGATTAGCTTTCATTTGTTATGGAAGATGTTGATGGAGTCTTTAGTTTACATAGTATTCCCTGATGGTGCTATCCGCCAAACTCAAAACTCAGCTTCAGCTGCTTGGGTGATTTATACTCCTACGGGTCAAGTGTTTTCTTCAAGAGGCATATGTTTATGCCCTTCGTCAAACAATGTTGCTGAATATAGTGACATGATTGAGTTATTGCGTGATGCCATTTCACATGTCCTTTCTCTTGAGGTATGTCTTTCTTCACAGTTAGTGGTCTCACAACTTAATGGATTGTATCATGTTAGGGATCCAACATTGTTACGAAGATTCTTGCATGTAATATTGCTAGAACAACAATTTGAGAGCATAACATACATTCACATATCAAGAAATGTTAATCAAGTTTCTGATTCATATGCTAGCTATGTACTAGATTGGAATTTGTTTCAAAGACGATAAAATCATTTCACAAACACATTTTACACATGTAAATAGAATAATAATCGATCATCATAAATATTTTTCATTAAGTCCAAAAAAAGGTGACGTCATAATACATAAGTGTCATATACAAAATTGTGGCTTCCAAGCCACTAAGATATACTACACGGTCATACAAAAAATATACACCCAGGTCTATAAGACTAAGGTGGAGGAGGGTGTTGATCATGGTAGCACGCCATGGCTCTAGCTAGCCAGTGAAATAATTGAACCCATGCCCGTGGTACTCCAACCACTTAGCGCTACATGGCCTCAGAAAAGTCCTCAACTTGTGCCATGGGAACTGATCCAGGGGGTCATTCGTCTTTCAAAGTTACACTGATCCAAGATAAAGAAAAATGGCTATTACAATGGTTCTTACATATGGTTTTGCATAGAGAATTCTATGTGCATAGGTTGTTGCTTTCCCACATGTTCCGAAACTAGACTTTGCATATATGTTATGAACCCCATCAAATGAAATGCTAAGATGTTGCATGTTGGTGGGATATTCATGTGACGTATATCGCATAGCTCGGCGACATTTCCCTTAACAGCTGTGGAAAGGTCGTGTAGTTAATGGTTAACCATTTAATGTTTGTCTCACGGTCTGTTGATAGAATCGGAGGTCAGAAGCATTTTCCCTTCCGCAACGGCGGGGCTCTCAAGCCTTTCCCCTTCCACAACGGCGGGGCTCGCAATCCTTTCCCCTTCTGCAACGGCGGAAACTTACAGGCGTTCGGAACGGATCGGAAGCCGGAGCGATAAAAGATCCGCAGCGGTGGAGATAGAAAGGATCGAAAGTCGGAGCGGAACGGGAGCCACAACGACAGAGGTATAAAGGCTTCCGGCAGCCACAATGATGGGCACAATCTTGATCGAAAGGATAACACTTCCGGCAGCCGCAACGACGGAACTCACAAGACCTTCCCCGTCCGCAACTACGGAAACCGAAGTAACTAAAGCTTCCGACTCGAAAACCAACCGACAGCTGATTGAGATAGAGCTTGTCGAAGCCTGTTGCTTGTCCTCTTCTGCAACGGTGGAAGCTCAGATGACTAAAAAATTCCACAATGCATTCGCGCGGGGACATTTCAAAACGGTTTTTGCAGTAGTACACAGTTTGATGTCATGTTTCAGGGAAGGGAACAGATGCATTGGTTCCGTCTTGGCATATGAGTAACGCTCTGGCAGGTGGAACATCACGATGTGGTAGGATTTCATAATGTGTACAGCTTCTTTGTAACGGTTTGGTGAAGCTTTCTTGGCAGTTATGCCACAGTGGGGAACGTCAAAATGCTTGAGGCGCGATTTGGCCGAATGGCATATGGAACAATTGTGTGAAAGAAGGCAAATCCGTTACTTATGAGGCTTAAATAGAGGAAGCTGGGACCAGAAGGGCGAGGAACATGGTTGAGAGCACAGAACCTCATTTATGTTATGAGAAGCTTGCAGAGATAGAACAGAAGCACCAAGCTCGGATTGGAGGGTGCGACCTGTTGTTTTATAATCAGAGTTTTGCTGTGGAAGTCGACATTCTCTGTTTTATTTGGATTTTTAATCTTCTGAAGACCAGATTATAAATTCCAGAGAGAGGTCTTGAAGACTTTGTATAGCATTCTGTTCGCAGTTGCAGAAGTTGATGCCAGAACCATTTTGTACCATTTAAAGCCATTAATTGGATCGGTACCCATTGGAGAGGGACCCGGAGACGTAGCCCAGTGGAGAGGGTGAACTCCGTTATCAACTTCTGTTTGTGACTCTGTTTCTATGTTTTCTTCCTTGTATCTATCTATCAGTGTTGTGGTTTTCATTCCTGTTCTGAGCATTTAATTTCTGCTAATAATGTCCATTAATTAACCTGTTGCACGCATTCTTTTACAACAAAATTTTAATGCACTAAAGTTGAGGTCCTACGGATCATATTTGGTATCAGAGCTGGTTGACTGTTGTGCAAGTTTGTGAATGCTTATCAGGTCCAGGTTAAAGCTTGGTGAAGGAGAATTAGTTGAAGGAGATCCTGAGATTGGCTCCAGGAGAACATTCTCAAGAACCATGTCTTCTCCACGAAGGGAAGAAGAAGGACATACCGAACGAAAAAAACCTATTATGTCTGAAACTGAGTTTCTAGAGGCTTTTATGAGCATGAAAGCCATGATGGAAATTCTACTCGATGAGCGAGCAGAGAGGAAGAAGAAAGAAGAAGGATCTTCATCCAGAGATGTAGAAGCGAAGAAGGAAGAAAAGGGTAAAGGAGTAGGAGGTGATGGTGATCCTCCTGATACTAAACATACTTTTTCTTCTTCGCATACTTCTCATTCAAATAATGAAAGTCCTAATATGCCTTATCTCAAATTGGATGTAAAATTTGAATTACCTATTTATAATGGAGATGTAGATGCTGAAAAATTAGACAATTGGATCAAGCAGCTTGAAGTATATTGCAGGGTGCAGGGCATTAATGATGACTCTTCTAGGATTCAATTGGCCACTTTGAGAATGAGTGGAATGGCTCTTACTTGGTGGGAGAGCAAGATTCAGCAAGATCTTCGAAAGAATGGTAAAATTATTTCAGTTTGGAATGAATTCATTGAAGTATTGAGGAAGCAATTTTATCCTTTAGGTCACATGCAGCAATTAACCATGAATTGGCAAATGTTTAGACAAGATAAAGGACAAAGCATTCAAGATTATACTCATGAATTCAGAAAGAGGGCTATTGCATTGAATGTTGCATTGGATACGCAAAAAACTCTTCTTAAATATATTGGTGGCATGCATTCTTATTTGTGACATACTTTGTATATGTTTAACCCCAGTAATTTGGATGATGTATGTGTTCAAGCTACACATTTAGAAGCTAGGGGTAAGCATGATGATGATTTTTTTATGAAGAATTCATCTAAATTTGACAACAAAGATAAAATCAAAGATAAGGGAAAGGAAACAACTACCATCACAAAAGAGGGTGAGAGACCCACATGCTCACATTGTCAAAAAGGGCATGATGTTTCTAAGTGCTGGAAACTTCATCCAGTATTAAAGCCAAAGTGGATGGGAAGAAATAAAAACAAAGATAAGGATAATCAAGCAGCTACTGCAGCAGTAATTCAAGACTTGGGATCTGATTCAGGTGATGAGACTAAGATCACAACAATAGGGATCTGAGGTAAAGATAAAGATATATCTCTTTCCATTGATGCAAGTTCAAGTTCTAATTCATGTGCAAGTACAAGTACAAATCTGCTATCTACTTCTATGCAAAGTGATAAAAGAAGAAGTGAATTGTTTCATGTTCGTGTCATTACAAATCATACAAAAATTGATACATTGTTTGATAGTGGTTCTCAAGTGATTTTGATATCGGAAGAAGTGGTTAAGAAACTTAATCTAGTTACTACTCCTCATGAAAAACCTTATCCTCTTGGTTGGGTTACTAATGATACACAGTTGCAAGTTACAAAGAAATGTATTTTGAAATTTGCAATCACTGAAAAGTTTATGGATGAGGTAGAACTAGATGTAGTACCACTTGACATTTGTGGAATTGTACTTGGGAGTCCATATTTGTATGACCGGAAAGCAGTCTTTTATAGAGAGCAGAATAAGTATCATCTTTTTAAAGATGGTGTGGAATACATTGTTCGTGCACATCGTATGAAAACAAATCTAGTATTAGTCGCTACAAGTCAAATGAAAATGATAGTGAATGCTAGTAGGAAGTTTGCATTAATGGCAGTTAAAGGTGAATCATTGGTGGAACATGGAATTAAATTAATTAAATGTGTTCCCAAGTATGGTGCTTTGTTACAGGGACCTGAAATATTATCACTTAATAGAGATGTACATCATGAAGTGCAGTTGCAGCGAAGCATGCCTCTTCCAAATCTTGGCATGAATCGGATGATTATGCAAAAGACTGTTCATGATTATTTGCAGCACATGCAGTGCATTAAATCTCCTTTTGAGACTTGTTTTTGTTATGTGTTGAAGTCACCTGTAGACTTTTCTTTCGGCACAAAAGATGTTAGAGTTGGACATCATGATGCAAAGAAAGCAGTGTAGCAGATAGTGCAAGAACAGCAGGAGACGAGTCAGGCAATTTGCAAAGCCAGACATGAAAATCATCATCCTTTTGAATTTGAAAAGCAAGTTTGGTTGCAGATCATCAAGGGAAGATTGAAAGGTAAAAAGCTCAATTTTGTTTATGATCGTTTTGAGATCTTTGAAAAGAAGTATAAACATTCTTTCTGTTTGAGCTTATCTCCAGTTGCATATGCAAAGAATTTTAAATGGTATGAACCTCCTTTGGTCATGGACAAGGAGACTAATATGCAGATTCGAAGCAAGGAAGGATGTATGGATATTGGAATGGTGAGGAAGTGGTACCCTCTCCTACTTGCAGGGTGATCTAGGCTTTTGGAGGTCCAAAATCTCTCCAATGGGGATGAATGATCCAAGGGGTCATTCGTCTTTCAAAGTTACACTGATCCAAGATAAAGAAAAATGGCTATTAACAATGGTTCTTACATATGGTTTTGCATAGAGAATGCTATGCGCATAGGTTGTTGCTTGCCCACATGTTCTGAAACTAGACTTTGCATATATGTTATGAACCCCATCAAATGAAATGCTAAGATGTTGCATGTTGGCAGGATATTCATGTGACGTATATCGTGTAGCTTGGCAACATTTCCCTTAACAGTTGTGGAAAGGTCACGTAGTTAATGGTTAACCGTTTAATGTTTGGCTCACGGTCTATTGACAGCATCGAAGGTTGGAAGCATTTTCCCTTTCGCAACGGTGGGGCTCGCAATCCTTTCCCCTTCCGCAACGGCGGGGCTCGCAATCCTTTCCCCTTTCGCAACGGCGGAAACTTACAGGCATTCGAAACGGATTGAAAGTCGGAGCGATAAAAGAGCCGCAACGGAAGAGATAGAAAGGATCGAAATTCGGAGCGGAACGGGAGCCAAAACGGCAGAGGTATAAAGGCTTCCGACAACTGCAACGATGGGCACAATCTTGATCGAAAGGATAACACTTCCAGCAGCCGCAACGACGGATCTCACAAGACCTTCCCCGTCCGCAACTGCGGAAACCGAAGTAACTAAAGCTTCCGACTCGAAAACCAACCGACAGCCGATTGAGATAGAGTTCATCGGAGCCCATTTCTTGTCCTCTTCCGCAATGGCAGAAGGTCAGATGACTAAAAACTTCTGCAATGCATTCGCGCGGGGACATTTCAAAACGGTTTTTGCAGTAGTACACAGTTTGATGCCATGTTTCAGGGAAGGGAACAGATGCATTGGTTCCGTCTTGGCATATGAGTAACGCTCTGGCAGGTGGAACATCACGATGTGGCAGGATTTCATAATGTGTACAGCTTCTTTGTAATGGTTTGGCGAAGCTTTCTTGGCAGTTATGCCATAGTGGGGAATGTCAAAACGCTTGAGGCGCGATTTGGCCGAATGGCATATGGAACAGTTGTGTGAAAGAAGGCAAATCCATTACTTATGAGGCTTAAATAGAGGAAGCTAGGACCAGAAGGGGGAGGCAGATGGTTGAGAGCACAGAACCTCATTTCTGTTATGAGAAGCTTGCAAAGATAGAATAGAAGCACCAAGCTCGGATTGGAGGGTGCGACCTGCTATTTTATAATCAGAGTTTTGTTGTGGAAGTCGACATTCTCTATTTTATTTGGCTTCTTAATCTTTTAAAGACTAGATTGTAAATTCCAGAGAGAGGTCTTGAAGACTTTGTATAGCATTATGTTTGCAGTTGCAGAAGTTGATGCAAGAACCATTTTGTACCATTTAAAGCCATTAATTGGATCGATACCCATTGGAGAGGGACCCGGAGACGTAGCCCAGTGGAGAGGGTGAACTTTGTTATCAACTTCTATTTGTGACTCTGTTTCTATGTTTTCTTCCTTGTATCTTTCTATCAGTGTTGTGGTTTTCATTCCTGTTCTGAGCATTTAATTTCTGCTAATACTGTCCATTAATTAACCTGTTGCACACATTCTTTTACAACAAACTTTTAATGCACTAAAGTTGAGGTCCTACGTATCAGGAACCCTCTATGTCAAGCGAACGAAGTTTGTGTGAATTCTTTGGAGCGTCCGCTCTGCATCCAGACCCATGATCTCTTCACCTCTTCCCCTCTGTCGATAACGAGGAAAGCCATCTGTTCGTCGTGGTCCCACATCTATATGTACATGACAGAGTATCATTATGTGTCATCACACGAAAAACATGTATTTTGATTTCATATATATCAAAAAACACAAAAAAAAATTAATAATTCAAAAAAAAAAAGTGACTTCGGATTCGTTACCTATGTCTCCATATGCTGCTCCTGGTGGTAGGGGTATATCCAGATCTCCACGAGAGTTGATCCCTGCATAAGGATAGTCATCTATGGTGATGATCTATCTTCACCACCAAAGAAAGAAGTTTGTTGGATAGGGGTTAGACACCCTTCCCCCTACCAGTATTCACATGACATTGGCCCAACGTAGCTGAGCCGGTTCCCTAACTCAATGTGGAGAAATTTCAACTCTAGGGCTTACCCCCAGCACCTGCTCGAAAAAGAATGCACTCATTATGTTGTTGAACCCAAAGTTTCGTACTATGCCCATCTTGCAGTCACTGAGTTGTTTCTTCAAGTTTCTTAGCAGTGAGATACTCCAGTCATATATTGTAGGTCGTGTGCACCATACGACATAAAACATCATTGGCCTTGAGGCTTGGTGGAGTGATGCTAAACCTGCGATCCTGCCCAATGCCAATAGTATGGCTTTCAGCCCCATGTTTTGGAGTTAGATTATCGGGATTTCGTTCCTAACATTCTCTATATCGGGAAGGAAATACAAATCTATGTACTCCTCTATAGTCAACCATCCTCCTAGCTCAGGATCAGAGGTTCACCTTCTATGTTGAGTGACATGCCATCCAATTGAAAGGTATCAGAGTCTGTATCCCAGTAATCCATTAGCAGCTAACGTAGCCTTGGCTTAGCCCTCAATATGCCAAGGTGCCAAAACTTATACAACCCACAAGCCCTCAATGCTTGTTGAGCCATGAGATCAGCCTGCAGAGCCTCTTCAACATCACCATGTTCTCTCTCTCTCCATTCTAGCACCATCCTGCACAAACATTTCCAAGTTTCATGAGTCTTTTCCTTTGAAAATCATATTTGCATCCCTATACGTGTCTATTTTTTAAACAACCGCATATGTATGCGGGTATCGTGGTATTTTCTATGTATACCCAGCCCTATACGCAGGAAAAGACCCGATTTCCACATGGGCCGAAACACATTATTTCAGCTGGACTAAATAAAAAAATTGACCACTAAAACAAAACAAAATTGCATGAAAGTGTATAAAGGCTCTGCTTGGCTATAAATGGACCAAACGCGGAGTGATTCCACTGGACGATGCTCCCAGAATTAGCTCTTGAAATTCTAGATACAAAAGCACTATGGTGGGTGAATTTTCAAAATGGTATGAACATTTTTATTTTTTCACTATTTTATAGAAAAAAATTTGAAATGTTTACCCACTTACTGTAGTTTTTTACCATTTCTGAAAATTTTGAACCGTTTGGACTAATATGATGTTGTAGGATCCCGTTTTGAGCGTGGTTTGACCGAGTCTTTGATCCGTTTGTTCCTATTACAGGTATCATGTCTAAATTGGCATATAGGTTAGGATTTCACATCCGCCTGCACTTTGCATGAACTTATGACCATTTCATCTTAACCTTAGGTACGAAGCCATTCCATGATGTCATGAAACCTTCTTGTTGTTATTAAAAGTGGTGTTATGTGAATGGTAGAGCTTTCATATTCATGGGTGCCCTAGTTAGATCCTCTTTTGCAATTGGTTCCCATGCTGACATTTCTCCTTTAGGTTGTGGGAGACCTTTTTAGTCATGCCATGTCTTTGAGAAAGAGCTTCATAATCCTCTTGAAATTTATGCTGTCCATTTCCTTGGGGATCCCTTGTATATATCAAGTTGTAATTACATTCTCATGAGTTTTGCTTGCATTCTTGAGATTTATGCTGGCTCCCTGACTTTGATTTATCAACCATATAGCCCAAGCTTGTCTCATGTCTAGCCAAGAAGATCATTTTTACATATATTTTGCATCTTGATCATCCCTTTTACCAGGAGGATACCTTACCCCGAGTGTCGTTATCCTGCACATGTTTCCTTGCATTGAGCATAGGTATGTTCCACTGCTTGGAACCATCTTATCTGCCCCTAAAAATCGTCTCCTCCTAGCTATGTACTATAAAGCACTTTTATTCTTTTCAAAATATCTGAAAAAGTCCAACAAAAAATCAAAAAACCAAAAAGCAGGACAGGAAAATATGTTATCTTTGGCAGCAATTGAGTCACGTCGCCTTCGAACATAGCACTGTTTATCACATCCATTGTTTGGGTTATTAGTTTGACTTTAGGATATGTACTCTTTACTCTGATTTTATCCCCACCGATTGGTTAAGCTTCCAGTCCCTATGGAGCCTCTGTTGATGCCTCCTATATCACAGAGATGTCCCAATTTGCATATTTAGTCCATGTTGCCTACCTTCAATCACCATTCACCTTTATGCTCTTGTTTGAAGGAAGTTGAATCCCGAGACAGCCATTCCTCGGTTATCTTGAATTTGCATGTTGTCCATTCCCAGTACTGTTATTGGTTCCTGCACATCTTGTTTGAGTTCTTCCATATTATACAACATTGATTAGTAACTCATATTGGTTGATGGGGGATGCCTTAATGCCCTCCTTCCAGTGGATTCCATTCCATTGACTTCAGATCATTTATTTTGGAATAGGAGTCTAGATTCATTTGAGTGCCTTGAGACTTACAGTCATCAGTGGTAGGTTCTCTCACCATCGATAGTTTTGGGAATACATCAATGTCCCCTGATCAATGGATTATTCCAAGTGTTTGACCTCAACATATCTATTCACACTTGTTAGATTACAATCTGCACCTTGATTCCCATTTTCATTATCCGTGGGTGATCTTGTGTCTATTAACGGTATACATCAATGACGGGTAATCAAACGATGGACTACTGTGTTCAACCTTGACACATCTATTCACATAATAGGACATGTACTTGTAGCGGTTCGTGTAGAATACCTTTCAGCTTGGTGGCATTCCATATATGATACCTCCTTGATCGTGCCAATGTTCATGAGATTTTAGCTCTCATGATTTGTTTCCAGTGTATATCAGACATCTTCATCCACTATGGATATCTTGATCCATTGTGTATCTTCAGCTATTAGGGAGATCTTGATCCATTGTATATCTTCATCCACTTTGGAGATGTTGATCTATTGTATATTGTACCTGGCGATGGCCACACATGTCACATTTTGTATATCATGCATATTCATGGCCATTGTACTCTTATGTATCTGAGACTGCTATATGTATTTGCAGTCATATGCAGAGATTGATTATTGTATTTTACTGATGAGTGGATGGTTCTTCCACTTGGGTCTTCATTAATCCACTCATGGGATTTATTTTATAATGTATTTCGGCCATCATGTTACCCTATGACCTCACACATTAGGGGGCATCTGTTACAGTTGATTTTACCACACATGGTTGATCACATATTTATGGACTTCCCTATCCCTCGGCACACTCTTTAGAGCCCATGGAATTATATTATACTTTGATGTTCCAAGTTCATCCCTAAAAAAGACCTGTTTATTGTTGTATGTGACTTTTCAACCCATACTCGCGTGTACATGTGACTTTTGACCTCAAACCCGTGTACATAGGGATGTGTGCATAATTCCAAATATTTTTGGAGTTTTCCTCATAGGAGTTCGAATATCCTGACTCTTGTCCTTCCATATTCCTTGAGATCTCTTGGATTCAACCCTCCAGTACCCTTTTGGAGTGGTATATAAGGAACCCCTTGGATACATTGAAGAGGAGGATTTGAAGAGCAAAGAAACTATAGTCCATTGTTGCCACAGTTTGCATATACTTGAGTCTCCATCCCTTTGTCCCTTTGGAGCACTTTGTGTTCTTCCCAATATTTCCTTTTCTTGTGAGCTTGCTATTGAGAGATGGAGTATTAAAGTGGTGGAGGCCCAGGTGGAGGACTCGGTTTCTCTGGTTCGTAGATGTGCCGACAGAAGTTGTCACTATTGTAATCTATGATTTTATTAATAGAAATATATTTTCCTATCCAATTATGTGCATTTGAATATGAATATTTTGTTTCTCTTTCATATTGGGAAATATTGATTTCTTGTGTCAAAGCTATTTGTTGTGGTATACCCCAATCCATAGGAAGTTTCTCTCTGTAACACTGGTGGTAAAAGAGAATAGTGCCAAATCCTGACTCAATATTCCAGTAGTTTAAACAAAACATAATACTTTTATCCCAACCAGTAACTAAACCTATGGATCTTCTAGGTGCATCATTATTAATAAAGTATTATCCCAGTAACAAAAATTTTAAATCCTCAACAATTTCTAATCCAATGTCCAACGATTCTTGCAATAAAATCACTGATGGGTTAATAGATAAAACACATCTCTTCAATGAAATATTTTTTGAGGGTGGCCCCAGCCTCTCACATTTATGGAAATAATAAGAATTAAGTACACAATGCATAGGGATAACTTTGTCTAACAGTCCATTGGATAGTATTTTTTCTCCCTTCTTGCACATCATGCACTGCTTGCTCCCAAGAAAGTGTTGTCATCGATTTTCTACCTCTGAGCTTACATTTATTCTCTGATAAATCCTGAGATGCTAAACAATACTTAAGAATTCCCCCTTTACAAGGACAAAATAAATACCTAGAGGAGCCATCTGTCACTAGATCACTTCCTTCGACTTAAAGACCCTGATCAATAGACCTTTCTCTTTTATTTTTAGATAGAGCATCACTATGGGGTACTTCAACTTGAAAATTATGAGGTATTTCAAATCCATCAGAATCAATAAGGACCTAAATATATTTATAGGATGACAACTCACAATTATCAAACCCTTTCTCAATAATCCCAGAGCTTTTCAACATGAAAGATACAGTTCTCGAAAATAGGTATACATCAACATGTCATCCTCTCATATCACACTTAGAAAATAGTATTTTTTAATCCCTAGGGAAGCACTCAAGAGAGTCCATAGATAGAGCCATTGGTTCCTTAGCATAGGAATTCTCAACATATAATTGGTGTAGTTGATTGGATCAGTTGGAATAGAGCACATCAATATATAGGAGACTCTCAATCCCGGTAGTTGAATGGGAAAGGGACCTATAGACAGGTTGAAATTTATCAAAATTACCAGATACAACATTTCCATCATTAAGGGAGCTTGAAATGGGGATTAAGCAGTACCCAAGATGAGTAAAAAGGTTTGATAGAGCTTCATTCTCACAACCATCAAAGGAAACTTTGGCATCAACCCTAACTAATCGATAATGTGAATCTTCAAGTACTAGGTCACAAGATAAACATAAGGAAAAAATGGTTGGTCCTTGTACATCCTTTTGGATAGCCAAATAGAATCAGAGCATATTCAACCTCCTCTATAGTCCACCCGATAAGTGAAATAAAATATGATAGGGTAATACCAGGAGACCATCCTAAAGCATAATAACTGGAAAAATTTGTATCCTTACACCCAATGAGAATAAATACAATAGGCTTGACATAGGATTCCTAGGTTTTCAAATAGATATGACTAGGGTTACTTTTTTTAGGAGAAGATGTAAAAACAAACTTACCCAATAAAATCGACAAGATCTTTTGGGTAGAAAGAGAGTGCAAAATATCCATGATTATGCTCATTTTAAACATCCTCTTTCAGAAAGAGGATCAATTCTTCCAAATATTTCCTCATGAGAAATGGATAGAGAAAATTCTAAGAACCCCCTCCCCTTCCCCCTAAATTTATATGTATAATAAATGGGCAAATCCCCATGATACATGAGAAAGTGTGAAGGTTGTTTTATGAATAAAATAATATGTATATATAATTTTTTGGTGAATATTTAATGGAATTATAAAATCCTATAAAATCTTGGCAAATCTTTCACAAAATTATAAACCTTGTAATTTTTTTGGCGAACCTTTCATCGAATTAGAAAATCTTGTAAAATATTGGTGAATATTTCATTGAACTATAAAAAATTGTAAAGTGTTGATAAATTAGTTGAAATTTGACTTAATAAAATTATGTAGATGATTTTGTATTCACTTGAGATTTGTAATGTACTCTTACGCAAGAACACCTTGTAAATAAAATCCAACTTCAAGAATAATTTGTTGTCACAACTACTTGCATGGTACTAAGTTCAAACCTCCTTAGAGATAAAAGTGAGAGATAATTCCATAAATATTTGAATTTACAATTGAGCACTTAATCAAAGTGTGAAACTCATTTATCCTACTGCTCTCATTGTACAGTCAATTTTCACAATTCACAAATTATATTGGACCTAACTATTGTTTGTACAACATTAGGAGTCATTCTCCGAGACTTGTGTTGTATCAAATCGGGGACTTGTGTGGTATCAAGACAAGACATTGTGTTGGATCAAGTCCTATATATGTCCTAAAGTATTGAGGTGGAATGCTTGTACTATGATCTTGTGTTGTATCAAGATTGGAATATTGTGTTTTATCAAGATTGGAGTCTTGTGTTGTATCAAGACTGGTCTTGTGTTGTACCAATACCATGGACTTGTGTTGTATCAAGTCTATACATGTGTTGTATCAAGTCAGTGACTCTTGTAGATGGTACCCTATGAGAATGGATCTCCAATTATGGATATGGACTTGTGTTGTATCAAGTCATGTGGTTATACTATGTGATATATTGCTAGCCATGGTCACTGAGTCTATAAGTTTTTTTTAGGGCTTAGATATGTTATATTTTATCATTTAAGAAATATGATCTAGGATCTTATCTGACAGAATAACATGCACCGCAAAAATCACAAGAGACAAGAGACACAAAGAATTTTCCTCGGGGAAACCATAAAGGAGAAAACCCCGCAACTTTCTTAGAGATAGAATGAGCACCAATGGCAGCAATAAAACCCAAATATAGAAAAGATGATCTCCATAGTTGTTCTCTCTCTCTCACTTGAGAGAAATTATCCTTTCTCACTCATGTTCCCCAGTGAGTGAGTGTGTGTGTGATAAATAGAGAGGCTCACTCTCTATTTATATTCTTTCGTTCACTTAATGTCCACTCCAACATGTCGGCCTCACTTAACAATTGATTACCAAGGCCGACATCTCTAGGAGAGTCTAATAACCCTAGTGACCCACAATTGTGGGGACTTTTCCCTCTAATCAACAAGGAGGGTTAACCTTAACTCAATTGTGGGGACTATTTCCCTGACTTACAATGCAGGGTTATCCTCAATGACTTTACATGACTTGTTTACATTATTGAATCTCCCGATCGGAACATTGGGGCATGACATGACTCAATTACATTACAGATACTTCCCGCTAGAAACATCGAGGTACAACACATAAGATATACAAGTGAATACATTCCAAAATTACAAATACATCAACACTCCATATTAAATAGGAAGGTATTCTCTCGACACAATTTATCAGCACAAGTATTCTTCTCTGTATCATCTGGATCATCATAAAGTCATCTTCATCTTCAATTCATCTTCATCTTCAAGTCATTTTCATTTTCAAGTCATCTTCATTTTCAAGTCATCGTCATTATCAAGTCATCTTCATCAAGTCTAGATCATCACTGGATCTGGATCATCACTTGATCTGGAGCATCACTGGATCATCACTTGATATGGATCGTCACTAGATCATCATCAAGTCTAGATCATCACTTGATCTGAAGCATCACTAGATAATCACTTGATCTAGATCATAACTGGATCATCATCAAGTCTAGATCGCTTGATCTGGAATATCATTAGATCATCATCAAGTATAGATCATCACTTGATATGGATCATCGTCAAAGCTGGATCATCACTAGATCATCATCATCATCACTGCTTCCGCTATCTCAATCAAATGGTGCTATCTCTTCATTCTTCTCATCATAGGAAGTTCTACAGAGCCATCCCTTTTTCATGCTGGTTGTAGTCCTAGCCTCTAGGTAGGTCTTCAATGTCTTCAGCACTTATATGTGACCATGGAATGAACCATGTCAGAAAGGCCCACCCAGCACTTACATTTGACCATGGGATGAAAACATCCAAGAACCATGTCAGAAAGGCACGCCCAACACTCATATCTAACCATGGTAGGAACACATCCAAAACCCATGTCAGGAAAAAACTGACACTCACATCTGGCCTCATCTTGTCAGAAAGGCTCTCCACTTACATCCGACCTCATCATGTCAGAAGGGCTCTGCACTTACATATGACCTCATCATGTCATAAGAGCTATGCACTTACATCTGACCTCAACATGTTAGAAGGGCT
The DNA here is from genome assembly GCA_001517045.1 of Pseudotsuga menziesii. Taxonomy (NCBI): domain Eukaryota; kingdom Viridiplantae; phylum Streptophyta; class Pinopsida; order Pinales; family Pinaceae; genus Pseudotsuga; species Pseudotsuga menziesii. Next base: position 5,439 of record LPNX011102075.1, on the reverse strand, counting down.
CTGCACTTACATCCGACCTCATCATGTCAGAAAGGAATTGCACTTACATCTAACTTCATCATGTCAAAAGGGCTCACTGACACATCAATTCCCTTTGGAGGGAACCTTGATCTGGAGAACACCAAGCTTCTCCCTGAAGTGCTCAAACTTCACTCTGGCCATTTCTAGCATAGAATCACATCAGGGCTAACTACGTCCAAGGATAACCTGCGAGCTTTTCCAGGACCGATTCCATCGAAGGACAACCTACAAGACCGATTATTTCTGATCAACCTATGAGCTTCACCAGGATTTATGTTTAGACAACCTATCTCACCGGCTATGCTAGAACTCCCTCTTTTGAGAGATCTCGATCTGGATCACTACTCCTCTCTGCATCATAAAAAAATGCAAGTCAGATCAACCAAATCAAATAATAGTTTTCAAAGGAAACATAATACCTCCCAAATAGCAAGTGGCAACATATTTTTGCTTAGTTGTACTCAGCGCCATGCAGGACTCCATCCTGCCAAACCAATAGTTCACACTTGATCCCATACTAAAGTAGCACCTCGAAGTGATCTTCCTATCAATGGCACTGCCTGCCCAATACAAATCCACATAACCCTCCAGGTTAATATTCTGATTCGCCTCATACTTGAGCCCATAATCAACTATACCCTTCAGGTACGTCACTACATGCTTTGCAGCCATCAGGTGAACATGTCTCAATGTGTTCACATCAAATCAAATATCTGGTCTCGTATTCGTCAGGTACATCATCTGATAATACATTGTGGCATCAACCGACTTTGATGAAGCATCATTCAATAGCTTCATGTTTGATGCCATAGGTGTGGTCATGGCCTTGCAGTCCATCATCCCAAACCTGTTTAGGATCTCTACTGCATACTTCCCTTGTCCCAGAGATATTCCATCCGCATTATACCACACCTCCATGCCTAGAAAGTAGTGCATCATATCCAAGTCCTTCATCTCGAACTCGACAGCAAGTCTCCTTCTTGCAACTTTAATGAGTTCCTCTTTTCTGTCAGGAACAAGTCATCGACATATAACAGGAGCATCACTGGTCTTCCACCTTCAACATTGAAGCAAAGGTTGGAATCCACTTTACTCTCAGTAAATCCTAGAGTCATCAGTAAGCTATCCATCCTATTGTATCATGTCGAACCTCAAGATCTTCTCTAGTCACTCCCTCTAAAGCGGGGCATCATTCTCCCTCTGCCTTTCGTACTCTATGCATTGAAACATTCTATACCAGAGTGACAAGTAGCTTCCTCTGCTACTAATATTCTATATATCCATCTAGGATCATTGGATACCAATATCCTCTACCTTGAACCTTTTCAAAAGTTCTAGGCTCACACCTATCTGTGAGCTTGTCATCCTCTATAGGCTTTCATCTTCAACCTTGTAGGAAAGGTTAAGATCCTCGTCACTCTAGGTGATCTTCAAGATCCTCATATATTTATTGTCTCATGGGTGTCACATGATTATGCCCGTCATGTGTCTTAACTTCTAGTGGCTGCAAATGTCTCTTCATAGTCTATGCCTTCTTTTTGTGAGAAGCCTCGTATTACGAATATTTCCTTGTATCAACATGCATAAGTTAACTAAAGAGATCCATGCAAAAGTTAATAATAGAAATTGTGCATGGATGGCACTAAGAGTGAAGCACTGATGACACTTAAGTTAGCATGTTAACTAAGTGATCAAAAGTAAGTTAAATATTGAGTTTAAGGCAATTATCATTCTGTTCAAGTAAGTTAACATTTAGTTCAAGTCAGTTAACATTAAGTTCAAATCAGTTACATTTTGTTCAAGTAACTTAACATTCAGTTCAAGTCATTTAACATTCAGTTGAAGTAAGTTATCATTCAGTTCAAGTAAGTTAACATTTAGTTCAAGTAAGTTAACATTCAGTTCAAGTAAGTTAACATTCATTTCAAGCTAGCTAACATTTAGTTCAATTCAATTAACATTCAGTTCAATATAGTTAACATTCAATTCAAGTCAGTTCACTTTCAATTGAAGACAATGAATGATTCAATTAAAGCTAATTGAGGAAATGAAGGGAGCTAATGTTTGCATGAAGGGAGTTCTAGTTATATCCTCCTTGTGAATGCACTATGTGGTGCTCTCAGTATGTTTACTAAGTTTTCTATGCAATACCTTATGCATTCTATGGTTTTCAGCTTGCTATTAATATGCAAGGCATATGGCAAGTTCTACAGAATTGCATACAATTATTTTTGCAAGGTTGCATTAGATCTCTCTTCTCTATTGCTATGGTAATATCTCTTATCAAGCAATATAATTATGTGTTGTAAACCATTCTCTGCAAATATATCAGTCATACTCAACGACTTGTTGGGTTTTTCATCCTCTATGTTTGGAGGGTTTTCCTAGGGTATATCTTGTCTCTCATGGTTGATTGATTTACATGGCTGATTTATGGAGCTGACTTATATGGCTGTGTTGAGGCCTAGAAATTCGCAGGCGGCAACAGTAAGGGATTCTCCCCAATCAATGTTCCCAACTAGCTCGTTGACTGTTTGGTATAGGGAATCCATCCGGTTTACGGTCCGGCTACCGTAGGTCAAAGTAACACAAGGTTTTACCGATTGCGGCCCGGTCCACCGGAGTTTGTATTTTGACTTAAGTATGAAATGCAAATTGCTAACTAAATGCTGGGTGGTGAAGGATGCAAGGAGAATTCACAAAGTGGTGCGCAGGTTCTTACCTCTCATCTTAGGCTCACCATGCATCTGAGACACTCATTCAGAAATGAAAAGACTACCGATCTAAATGCATACCTATCTACCTACCTATCCTATCCTCGGGGAGCCAGATTGTGATTAACATATATGAGTAATGTAGATGTGCATGCGTATTAAAAGCAATTACAAATAGCTGGCATTATATTTTACACACATGACAGCGAAAAATATTACACAACCAGATAGCTAATTGTTTATGACAAGCATTACATTACTCATGGCAGAGATTTCATAAAATAAATCAGAAATCATTAAACAGAGACATAGGTCATGAAGTTAGAATGATCTCACGATTCATGGATATAATACTGAAAAACAAAGTAGTTCATCTTTCGATTATCCATGTCAACACATTTGGAATCCCACCGATCTTCTTTACAGAGGCAAACTGTAACTTTATATTGCAAAAGGAAGTAGTTCTTCTTACAATAACTTTCCAGTCTTACTGGGGAAAAAAGCCCCTTTCTTCTCTATGTTTCCTATTTTTATACAAAAAGCAAAAAATTGGTTGGGCTGCCCAAAGTGACCTTTGGGCTCCCCAACCCTTTTGTCTTCCCAACGCTTCATTCTTTTCCAAAAAAAAAAAAATCTTTTACAAACGTATTAAATTACAACAAAGCTGGACAGTCCTCTTGTGAGGAGGGCTCCGCTTGGTTTCCCAAGAATTTCTTGCACGCTGCTGCTTCAGCAGCGAGATCTTCAAATGAGCTCGGCTCTAAAAACTGAATGTTTAGCTCGAACTTTTCAGCCTGGTTTCTAATGGCCTCTACCCTGGCTGTGTTCAATCGCACCTGTTCTTCTAAGAGCTGCACACTAACGGCTATATGGCCTATTTCATTTTTTAGGATTTGGTCATCAATGGATTTGATGTGCTGTACTCTGGCTTCTTCGTTTTGTTGTCTTTTTTGCAATATTTCTGCAAATGCATCATGATCAGGGAACTCATATAGCCTCTGCTCGGCTTCTGCCTGACATCGGTTGTAGGTAACCAAGGCCCTCCTGAAGAATTCTGTGCAGGCTCCTTTGGTCTTCTTGACTGTTTTCTGGAAGTCTTCTGCAGTATTGATGGCGAATTCTATCAGATCGTGTTCCCGTTTAAGGGTTTGTTTATCCTTGGATGGTAGTTCAGCTGGGGCTTCCTCATCATTCTCTACTCTGGCTATCCTTGTAGTCAGTACTTCGAGGATGTCTTGGGACCTGTCAACAAAATAAGAAGCTGTTTCCAAGATTTCTTCAAGTCGGCTATCAATCTGGAGGACCTGGCATCTTTCTTCTTCTAGAGTAGTTTGCAGGTGTAGCACTTTAGCTTTCTGGGCCAGGATGTGTTCCTTAACTGGCTGTAGATCAACCTGCTATTCCTTTGCTGCTTCCAGCTGCTCTTTCAGTTCTTTAACGTATGCGGAATTAGACTCATAGATAATAGACTGCTGCTCTTCTAGGTCTTCTATCTTTGTCTTCAACTGCTCCTTTTCATTCTTTAAGTCTTGGATTTCCTGTTGTGCACTTTCCAGGGCCTTGTGTGCTGTTTCCTTGGCATGTGCTTCTACCTGGACGGCACATATTTCACTCTTTGTGGCCTCCATTTCTCTCAGCACATGTTCATATTTTCTCTTAAGTCTATTGCCTTCTTCCCTTTCTTTTCTCAGGGTGTCCTTAAGCTGAGAGGAGGTCTTCTTGGATGACTCTATTTCAATCACCATTCTGTCTATGTTATTCTCTGAAGCATGTATTGCTACAGTCCCGGCCCTTATAGTAAACCTTGGATCTACATCTGTTCCTACCATCATGAACTTGTCTGTTATCATTTTGCTAGCCATTTCTTCTGCCCCTACCTTTATTTCTGTTCTCCTCATTATCCTTTTAGTAGCCCTATCATAATATACGGTGCTGAAATCAGGGACTTCTTCCCCTTTTTCCTGCACGAAGGGTACCAGCTGTATCATAGGGGTAGCACCTTCGATGGTAGTGGGCAATTGAGGGACCTGCACCTCGGGGTTTTCCTCTCCCTGACTCAGCCCTGATGATGTTTCGGGAGCTTGCTGTTGCGTCAACTTCATCTGTTGAGCTTCTTGCTCTCGCATTTCCTCGTCTAGCTTTCTTTGGGCTTCTTCGGCTGCTTGCCTAACAGCTTGTTCGGCTTCTCTGGTTGCTTCATTGGCTCGTTCAGCTGCTTCCTGGGCAGCTTTCCTCTTTTCTTCTTCTCCCTTTCGCATCCATTCCACAGCCTCCTCTCTTATCCTTTTGGCTGCTTCTTCAGCATTAGCCTGCTCGGCTTTATCTTGTTCGGATCCTTTCCCACCCTTGGTGGAGTTCTTCGGCTTGAATCTTTTTCTGAGTGCTTCCATGTTAGGGGAATTCCTATAGACCGATTCGTCTTTATCGTAATGATGGCTGTATTCGAAGTATAATTTATGTTGCCTGCTGTGTTTTGCTACTTTTCTATGAGTGTCATTTCGTCTGAAAGTCATCTCGCCAAAGTGGAACTTCCCTAGTTCCTCTACAAATTCTGCAGCCTACTTCACATTGGCAAAACTGCAGCTGCCTAGCTTAAATCGTAGAGGTGGATAGGCAGCCTTCTTTTTCTGAAACAAGAAGTGACCAACACCGTCAATAAACACTTGTCTGACTGCCTCTTTGTGGACTATATAATCCGTGGCAT
>LPNX011102061.1:76337-86964 GCA_001517045.1 Pseudotsuga menziesii | reverse complement strand
CCTCTCTCTCTCTCTCTCTCTCTCTCTCTCTCTCTCTCTCTCTCTCTCTCTCTCTCTCTCTCTCTCTCTCTCTCTCTCCCGCTCATTCTCACCACTCGATACCTCCTTTATTCTAACTTTTCTAATTCTCCTAAAACCCTATCCCTCATCCAACCCTAATTCCCACTCATTCTTTCCCTACACACAAGTGACCCCTTTGCGCCTCTCTCTATATTTCCTACTTTCCATAGCCTTAACCATCTCTCTCTCTCCCTCTCTTTATATATCTCTTTTCCTCACCCTATAAACCCCTTCTCTCTAAATTTACTAGCATTCTCTAAACCCCAAAAATAGTTCCTATCTCTTTCTCTCCAAAAACCCCCCTCTCCCCACCCCTAATCGCCCACACCTTCCCCCCCTCACCCCCCAAATCTCTCTCTCTCTCTCTCTCTCTCTCTCTCTCTCTCTCTCTCTCTCTCTCACATCCAACTACCGCTAACAACCACACAACCTCTCACCTCATTCCCTAGAACACATTGATTCTCTCTATATCTCTTTTATGCATAAACCTTGTACTTAATTACGTAGTACTATACCTCCTCTTTATTTATATCTCTACTCTCCTCTCCCTAACCCATACAAACCTTGTCTCTTATTCTTTAAAACCCTACTCCTACCTATATGCCTAGAACATAGTCCTCTTATCTCTCTACTTTCATCTCTACTCTTTCAACTAATTATTACTATCCTATGTGTCTATATCTCTCTCTCTATTTCTCCCGTATTCATCCACCCAACCCTAAAACCCACCCCTCTCTACCTGCCCTAACCCCATAAACCTCCCACCATCTCTCTCTCTTTCCCTTAAGCAGTTAAATTACTGAAAAACCCATTTTTCTCTCTCACTAACACCATTGATACTCTCCTTAAGCCTCTCTCTCTCTCTCTATAATGTCCCTTATGTATAATTTTCCCAAAAGGCTCAAATTCACCAAATTTCAACTCTCGGTATATGGATACAACTAATTCCAAAATCCTCCAATTACTTTCAAAATTGTTAAGTAAGGTAATTAGGGGTGATGGGAAACATTAACAAATGTATAAGACATATAATCAACTATTATACCCAATCAGTGTCTGCGATTTTCAAGGGAAGAAGTTTCGAGCCAAGACTAGTCAATTTGGGAGGTGCAAATCCCCCCCAGGTACTAGAACAAATATCTTCCAAACACTGTAAAAAATACACTAATGGTTGGTATGAGAATTGTATCTGTTATAAAACATTAATTAAATAATATTTGGATAATTAGATGTGTTTTTTGGGTCGAGTAGGTATCTAAGAGACTCAAGGAATTTACTAGTAATTTTGAGGCTCAAACCCCCAATGGTAGATGGCTCCACATAGATCCAAATGATATAAAATTGTAAAATATAGTGTATGAATGATGTTAATACATAAAAATGGTGTTTATAGGTTTCTTTAAACCATAAAATTAAATCTCCAACTCTCTTTGGCAATCTGGTCAATGTATGGAGTTTTACGAGCAACTTGTGGTTCAAATCCCCTAGGGGTAGATAATGAAAATGAATTTACAATTGCACTAAATAAAACTCAAATTTCTGGATGGAATAAGGGGAAATATAAATTAAATTAATATGAACTCATATTCATCACCATTCAACTTGTAATTTCTGCGATAACTCCCTTAAATCATAAGCAAAAATACTAGTTTCAACCTTGGGGTAAATGATAGGCAATATTCTCCAAATGCTATGAAACTCAAAGAAATGAATCCAAATTATTATGTACTGAAAATTAAACTCATATAATACATCAATAACAATACATTCATCCACAAACCATCTGTATTTTACTTATCCATTCGAATCCATCAACATTACATTGGTTCACAACAAGGTAGTGGGGAACTGGCACTGCTTCTTCATTGTTTAAAATTTTTACATTAAATATATTGGTATTTAGACCTGAGATCATTCTGAACTTGAAATAAATATCATTTACATAATAACATAAAATAATGTGGTATTAGGTGCTCCCCCAAAGAGATCAATAGTTGACCAAGTGCGCCTCACTCCATAGCACAAGAATATGATGAGAAAATATGGAATAGATGAATGAACAATATGATAATGAAGTGTCCACAAGCTTCCATGTATATTTCAAATATAAATTATGACTCCATTAAATCTCCATGAAATAACTGAATGGCCTTTCCACACACCAACTAAGATAGGAATCTTTCACCCTCGAAATTGGCTAAGGCAAGAAGACTAGTTTTCCACTACCTCTCTCTCTTCACAAATGTGAATTCTCAAAGTGATCAAAATATATTATCTTGGTTTATACCTGTATTTTATAAAAATCCTTATCCTTATGAGTTTACCAAGCCATACATAAACTCAATCCAATTCAAATTAGGGTGTGTGCTCAAGATTTTTTGTGTCCTCCCTTCCCTAGCCTTCCATCTTCCTCCAATTCGAGTAGGGACCCATTGAGATTCCCCAACTCACGTGATTTACTTCTTAGATTCTATATTTAGGAATTAAATTTCATAATGGTCATATTCTATCCTTCAAGTCTGAAATATTTCATAAATTTCATAGCATCTTCATCATCCGTGTCATAGATGTCAAAGATGTTAGGGAATCTAACCCAAGTTTCCAAGAAGCTCCCATTTGACTCTTCCTCTACTATATAAGTTAAATTTCCTTCAAAATTAGACATATAATGCATATTTCCAAGTGTATTATCCTTTTAACTCATCCAATAACATTATTATTTCCATGGATTCAAAACTGCAAGAGGAAGATGCCATGTGGCATAGAAAATTCTAGCTTGTGTGGCCCCATAATATCTATGTGTCTCCATGCTCCGTTTACACTTCATTTTTCTCTTGTATTTATTTAGTTAGATAATTATTAAATATTTACTCAATTATAATGTATGAACATCATTTATTATCTCCCTTATTAAAATTCCAAATGTATCCATCCAACCTAGGGAACTAGTAGGTTTGATGGAATTGTACCGCTATGCAATTATTTGAATGGGGACATTACAGTCCTCCCCACCCAAGATTTATTGTCCTAAAGAAATTTCATATTTGTATGCTGCAACACTTTTTCATATTCCCAAGTGGCATCCTCATTTGGTACTCCTTTCTTTGCAACAAGTTCTATGTTATGGTTCTTCTCATTAATTTTCTTTAGCTGCAATTTTTGTAGTGGAACTCATGTAATGCAATTTTGTGTTCCCAAAAGTAAAGAGATGTGGATTGTGGATATTCATATATCCCCTAAAATCACCACTAACATAAAAAGGATTAATCAAATCCATAAAAACCAAATTTGTGCAAATAATCTTTACCTCCATATTTTGGAAACATTTTCTGAACTTTCACCCATTTTTGCTTTTGTATAATTCTTTGAAGTTGGTGCTGAGTTACCAAACTTTGATCTTCTATAGATTCCAAGAAATTTCAAAGAGGATCCACCATGCTTGCTGATGCACTACTCTGATTACAATCATCTTCTCAAGTGGTTACTAAATCTCTAATGCTGCTTGTTTCCCCCCACAATTGAAACCAATGAGACCAAAAATGATCACAAGGTTCCATATGATCCTGATACATGCATGTAGTGAAATATATATTATGAAATGCCATGAAAACCAAGCATTTGAAAATTGAATCCATCTCTAAAAATTTCTCCCACATAGGAAACTAGAACACTTCTCTGTAAACATGAAATCAAATAACTGAAGGTTGGTTTTCTTTCTCAAACCAACAACGAAAGTGTTACTCCAAGTGAGATGAAACCAAGAAAAAATCCCATTGTTGGTGTTGCAAACTTCCAAACATCAAGAATACAAAATATAGATCATTAAAGTACATAAAAACATCATACAAATGTACATCAAGAAGGTAATGTTACACATAAATCTCGTCAGCATCATGTGATGAGGTCCCAAACACCAATATTTTCCCTTAATCCCAAGTTGTGAAGAAAAACACTGACCCAGATATCAATATTGCATATGAAAATCTAGCACTTCTCCTTCCTTTATGTCAATAGGTAGTGCCTTCTTTAATAACTGATTTACCCTCTTGACAGTAGGTGGTGCCACTACCTTTACCTCTTGTACAAGGTGCGGTTCTTCCTTGTCACCACTCTATCATGGAGAGCAAGAAGAGGTGCCCTTGGTAAAAAATTAAAAAGAGAGGCCTCCATGAATCTTCTCGAAGGAAGTCTTCATGGAACCCTTATCCCTACACCTGAGGACCACATGGACTCGAGATCCATCCTTTTGGGATATACTATCCACCTCACCCATAATTTTCTCAACCATCCCTATCCTCTCTTGGATTATAAAAGAAGGCTCATTTCCATGGTTGAAAAGGTGCAAATTCATGCTGTTGAATTGACATTCTGGCCTAGATCAGTAGGGTGAGCATAGAGGGAGCAAGTAGGAGATTTAGGGGACAAGATATCGACATTGTGAAGGAGAATATCGACACTAAGGAAAAGATTGTAAATTTCTTATTCTTCTTAATGAAAAATTGGTTCCTTTCCCATAAAGTATGTTGTGTCATTATCATGTATTTTATTGTTGGATTCCTTAGTCACTAACATAGAATAGTGGATCATATTATGGTGCTATTTGATCTCATTTGCTTGTTTTCATGTGATATTGCAGGTACATCTGCGAAGAGCAATCATTGTAGGAAGAAATGACACTATTATGTCAAAGACACTCATTCTAGATCTCCACCCATTCTAGGGAAAGTCTTCCAATTTTGTAGTGAATCATTTGTTCTAGATCTGAACCATTCAGACTAGAGGAACAACACCTTTCCAAACGAGGTGAATTTTTCCTAGCTAAAAATCTAGTGAGTCCACTGGGGAGGAGTTTTTAGTGCATCTGATCTTCCTTGGTCTCCAACTCCTATCCAAAATCCAAGCTCTATTTTTATCAGTCATATCTACTACCCGATCTAGTGAGATCGTGGTTTCATATCATTAGATATGTTTAGATATGAGTTTTTATTACCTTCTATGCTTTAAATTCCCGTTAATTCATGATTTATATGGCAGTTTCACAGTGATTAACTTTTCATTGTTTTCCATATTTTTTTTTGGACATCTACAGGGAACCGCGCATGCATAGTGGGAAATAAGCGGTGCCACCACCTGTAACTAGTGATCAGTAAGAGGTTCCACCTCCTGTACTGAGCAATCAAGAAGTGGTGCTCCCTTAGAACCACTCTGTCAATGACCCCCAAGATGCGGTGCTAGGTAGGCTTTTTAGAGACTTGTTTTTTCAAAGTTTTGTAAAAATTCTGTTTGATTTGCTTCCAGTTCAGAGTGTTTGGGTTTGTTTAAAGAGACCCGAGTGTTTGGATTTTAAAACTTAAGTGTGGTAGATACTTGTTTGTTCAAATAAAAATCTAGGTTAGTCTCATCATCTTCATCAATTGTATGATTTTTTTTTATCTTTTGAAAGGAGTGCTTGAAAGTTTTTAGCTGAGTTAGATCTCATCCTTACTGTTTGATAAGACTGAAGAGGAAGACTTCCTTATTGGTTTCTTGTTTTCATTTTTTTTTATTAAATTAGTGAAAGAATTACTTTTTCTTGTTTAAAAAGGAAATTTTTTTTTTGAGATTCAACTATATTTCGGTTTGAAGACGAAATATTGGATCTCTAACCATCCTGATAAGCCTTCAAATCTCCATTTTTTTTCTTTCTTTTTACACTCTTGTCCCAATCAAAAGAAAAATATTATATTTTAAAGTTGTATCTTTCCATTATTCAAGAAAAAATGAAAAAATATTTAGTGTTCCTTTGAGTGTTCTTTGTCTTTCTTTTTAGAAAAGAGATCTCTCCTTATCTGCTCTCTTTCAAAAGATTAGCTTAGAAGCATCTGGCTTGTTTTGTATTCTCGGAAATTTTTTTGAGTTAGACTGCTTGGGAAAGTTTTTTGGTATTGAAATGAAATTGGAAAAAGAAATACACTCTCCTTCCCATAAGTAGGCATGTTTTGAAAGGTAAAGTGAAAGAGTTTGCACATCATAACTGTATGGTTTTACATTTCTGTCATAACTCCATGCATTCACCTAACCGTTCAAATTAAAATAAATGGTAGCTATATGTTAAAAAAATTTAGTAACTTGAGTGATAGGTTAGGTACGTGTTTCGATGTCGTAAAATGTAGGATCTGTCATTTATTTCCTACACTAAAACTTGGGACTCATGCGGTTCTTCCACATACCATTGGTATATCGAACAACCTTTCACGCACCCTTAAGGTATATCAAAAGGTGCTTCATGTACTCGATTGTGTATTGGAAGGCCCCTTGTGGATGGTTGTGCATTAGAAAGCACTACTACATATTTGAACTCCCACATACCTTGCGTATATCGGGAGGCCCTTTTAGGATTCTTGTGACCATTTGAGAAAATCCCTTTTGGTCGTCTTGTTGGTGCAATAGACTGATAAAAAAACTTAGGGAAATTACTACGCACGTGTTGTCCAGGTATTCGGGTATTCAAGTGAGTGATGGTTGATCCTCTTCACCGTGTTTTACTGTTGGAATCTGTGGTATATTGCAAGATGCAAAAAATTGACAATCCTGGTGAGGAATCGTCTTCTTTAGGCCCTCTTGTCACTTTAGGTTTGCTTGTGGCCTATATTTTGTGTAGGAGAAATTTTGTGTGATTTCCTTAGTTTTGAAACCCTAGTTTAGGTTTAGTGACTTTTTACAATATGGTTGAGTTTCAGTTGAGATGATCTAGAAGAAACTAGGGCTTACCTTAGCTGCAATAGGGGAAGGCCCAATGGAAGCCACATGTCAAGGAGCTGCAATGAAATCCCATGTGGGAGGTATCCCAGTTGCAGAAAGTGGAGAAAAATTCAATTCTTATATTAATCCCTTGGTCCAACAGTCTCCTGCGGTTGACACTTCCTTTCTTTATCCGACGGAAGGTTGAATTGATGGTCTTGATGAAACTGAGTATGGCCCTAATGCTCCATTTTGGAGAATTTATATGGGTCAAGCCATTTCTGAGTTTGGGTTTATTAGACCCTCTTTTGAAAACCCTCCTCTGAATGAGGATGCATATAGGATAATTCAAGCATCACTTGATCGCGCTCATAATTTTAAGGAGAGGATGGATAGGGTTATGGCTACCCCTGTACCTCATAAAGAACCTATGTCATCTCTTTTACCCCATCTATCAGATCCATGGCCTTTTGGATATAGTCCACTTGCTGAGACTTCAGCTCCTTTTGATGATGTTCCACCTTGTGGTATGTCTCTTCATAATCTAAGTCAAACCTCCAACCCTACTATTTTAAATTCTATGCTTATTTCTAGTCCTCCCTTAACCTCTTTAGTTGGGGGCCAATCCTCACCTCAAATGGGGGAAGTGCATTCCAATGTCGGGGGAGAGCCCCGACGTAACCTACGTTATCTATCAGTGGAGTTTCTACTGGTACTAGGAATACTTTTGCTATAGGAAAACCCACAGTGGTTGTTCCTCCTACCCATACTAATATGCTAAACCCTCCATCAAGTTTAGGAAAACCCTTAGGGGCACACCCAGGAGTCAACCAGTCTTCTTGGAGTTATGGTTACCCAAGAAATCAATTTCCTATAGAAAATATGAGGTATCAACTTACATATGGAGGAACTATGTGTCCTAGAATCCCTTACCCTGGAAACACATTTACACCATGGGGGAAACCTAATTGGTCCTACATGCTGAAAATGGGAGGAATGCCTATTCTTACTACTGGAGGTTTTGGAGGGCCACCTTATGGTGTGCCACCCTTTGGAGGTCCACCAGGTGGAGTCCCACTTGGCAGAGACCCACCACTTGGAGGCCCACCACATGAAGGCCCAACTGCAGGAGGACCACCTCTGGGAGTCCCATCTTCTAAGGGTCCACCACATGGGGGTCCACATTCTGGAGGAACAACACCTTGTGGAACACCTCATGGAGGTCCACCACCACCCATAGGCCCACCACCTAGAGGCCCACCTCTTGGAGGCCCACCCCCTTTGTGAGGGTCATCTTCCCATCAACCAACTCAATAGAAAATATATCAGTCAACTTATGTTCCTATTGGTAAACACATGCCTTATAAATACTACCATTATGTCGAACCTAATCGACAACTTGCATTCCTAGAAACTTTGGACTTTTCTGATTTCTCCAAGTTGATAAATGATCCCATTCAGCACAACCCATCATGGCCTACTATTACAATTAAGTTACCATCAGATATTCCAAATTTTGATTGGAACCAAGGAGATGATCCCAAAAATCATGTCATGACTTTTCATCTATGGTGTTCTTCAAACTCCTTGATGGATGACCCTATTTTTTTTAGACTCTTCCAACAAACTTTGACGAGTATGGACACAAAGTAGTATATTAAACTTCCACAACATTCGCTTGTGGATTTTATCTCATTGGCAACCATTTGTCTTACACACTTTCAGCTACCCATTAGTTATGAAATGGGTATAGACCTTTTGACCTCACTCTCTCAAAATACCTCCACACACATGTCAAACCATATCCACAAGTCTAGATGGCGGAGATGACTTATTAAGGCTCCCATCCCAAACCAACTATTAGCCGATTGGTTCACGAAATTCCTGTTTCCTCTGATTTCCTGACATGTGGACATGGGTGGTGTTGTTACCAAAGAGAAAGCTATCAGTCATGATCAGTATCTTTATTTGGTATATTCCTAATATGGAAATTTGTATGACCTTATCCCATAAGCTCCCCATCCCATCACAGACCCTGCTAAGCCACCTGCAGAGACTCCTTTTGATAGGGTTGCTGGACCAATCTATCGCTCATCGGCAACCAAAACTGCCAAGCAACCTAATGCTTCTACTGCTACTCCTTCAACTCCTATGGTTTCCACAAAGGTAAATTTTATTCAAAGCACACAATCACCCAAAAATAAGAAAAAATAAAAGGGTAAAAATAAAAAACCTGGAAACCAACAGGAGAATGCCAATACCATGGCCATAGAGAATGATAAAGGAAAGATAAAGGCTAAGTACCCTTGCTTGTTATGTGGGGGTGATCACTTCATGAAAGAGTGCCCTCGTTGTGAAAATATTACTAAATTCATGAAAATTAATCCCACACCCATAGTGCTTATCGATCCTTTCTCATCTCAGCAACAACTGATAGACCATATGTCTAATCAGGGAACCTCTAGTTCCACAGAAGAAATTAGAACAATGTCTTCATTTTCCATCAATTTGAACACTCGTATTCATTCATATGAAAATCCAATAGAGAAGAAGGATGAAAATCCTTCTTCTGATAAATTTCCTTCTACTAGTTCGCCTCCATATTTGTCTAATGGCCCTCTCATGATCGAAAAACCTAATCTTGATTTAATTGTACAACAACCTAAAGCCACCCTCAGGAAGGTTGTTTTCAATCCCAATTCCTAAGCTGCACAATTCTATAATGTTTTTGAATATTTAGGTCAGGAACCTTGCGCAATTTCTACCCTTAATGTACTCCAAAGTTGTCCAATGTAATGTAAAAACATGTTAATGACTTTGGGGGAATTAGATCCAGATAATACCAACTTGATTCATTTCAATGTAGAGAACTATAAATCTAGATTACCTCACCAAATCACATTTCAAATTTCCTCTAGAGTAGTTGGGAGAAAGGCCCATCAGACCGTCCTAGATGAAGGAGCTTCAACCTCAGTCTTGTATATATCATGTTGGAGAGCCATTGGTTATCCTAAGCTTAGAAAGTATCCTACGACATTAAGAGATTTTGATGGATGAGGTCTCTAGCCTCATGGTCTGTAACCATCCTTTTATGTCAAGCTTGGGGGAAAAATTCTTTCCATTTAGGTGGAAGTAGTGGATGCCCTGTTAGATTACAATCTCCTATTGGGGAGAAACTAGTTCTATGCCATGACTATCGTTGCTTCTATAGTCTTTTGAACTCTCCAGTTTCCTCATTTGGGAAAAATTGTAACTTCAATCAACTTGACTTATGTTCACTAGATGTTACTACTCCCACTATAAATAACATCCCTATGCTAGGTTAGTCCTGTAGAAATTTAGGCCTGCAGTAGATTAATTTCACTCACAGCAATTAACAATTGATCATGCAAATTATCAACAATGGAGACTGAATATGGAGCTGTAACACAAAATTATATTAACTGAGTGTACAATAGCCAACCCTGTAATAACATAGGCTGTTGAATATATAGAATACATGAGCAAATCAAATGCATAAGGAAGCATCCAAATCTAGCATAAAGCAGGCTTACCCAAAATAGGCAAATCCCCCATAGGTGTAAAAATCTGATCCCAAATCTATCAAGGACCCCACGAATTAGCAAGGGCGCATGGGCAAGATAAAGAGTGGTCAAATGGCAGCTCATACATTATTTTTAATGGAGGAAAGAGTGGAGTATGAAAAGGGAATAAAACAGGTTCACCTCACCTAGTCTAGCTTTCCTTATGTGCTTTAAAAACTGGAAAAGTAGTCAACAAAGTAGAAAAAGCAGAAGGGCGCCTAGGAGGCCAGGAATAAAGAAGATTTGATTCCCAGGACTTTTCA
>LPNX011102061.1:36369-74359 GCA_001517045.1 Pseudotsuga menziesii | reverse complement strand
TGTAAAAAGATGATCCCAAATCTATCAAGGACCCCATGAATTAGCAAGGGCGCATGGGAAAGCTAAAGAGTGGTCAAATGGCAGCTCATACATGCTTTTTCATGAAGGAAAGAGTGGAGGATGAAAGGGGAATAAAACAGGTTCACCTCACCTAGTCTAGCTTTCCTTATGTGCTTTAAAAACTGGAAAAGCAGTCAACAAAGCAGAAAAAGCAGAAGGGTGCCTAGGAGGCCAGGAATAAAGCAGGTTTGATTCCCAGGACTTTCCAAAGTGCTCCATGAGTCAATAATGGCAAGTTTTACCTCTATGGATAGGAAATTAGCTACTTGCACATGGTGGGACTCATGGACTAGGCAAATAAGACAAAATAAATGAAATAATGTCTAAGTGGGTAAATACTATGGGTTGATTATTCTAACAAGTCCCCTCCTCCTTATAAGTCAATTGGGGTAGGTATGCTAAAAGATTCAACCCTTATGGGAGTGTTTCCTTCCACCCCGCCTAGCATGGAAGTAGCTACTATGAACATGATTTCCATGACTGGTTATAGTAACAATGGAAAAGGATTTGTTGGGTCATCCTCCCTTAGCCCCTATGAAGCATTGTATGATGTTGTCCAATCCACCTCTGATTTCCAGCTAGATGATCTTCATTTGGTAGCTTCGGATCCCTACCATTTTCCTTACTAGCTAGAACCCTCTCTTCCCACTCTAGAATATCTCACCCATAGTTTTCCTTGGGATGAGTCCATCATGGAGATCATGAATGTGAATTAACCTATATGGGAAGGTCACCATCATCAATCTTCTTTTCTTCTCAATGCCAATTCGGTAGGTTTCAACCTTGAATCACTTATCACTACTGATATTATCACCCATCCACAAAAACCTTTGTTATTGCAAGACACGATTTTTGAAGGAAATCATTGCAACATCACTAAGACAAATCTGATTGAAATATCAATCAAGCTTGAAACCATTGAGCATCTTCATATAGGCCATAACTGCTCTATGGAAGAAACTAAAAGTTTTAGAGCTCTTTTCAAGGAATTCTGTGACATTTTTGCTTGGACTTATGAGGAAATTCCTGGAATTGATCCATCAATTGTCATACATGAGATTAAAATCTATCCCGTGTCAAATCCCATCTGACAAAAATTACATCAAGTCCATCCTAGGAAGGTTGCGGCTATCAAAGGTGAAGTAGAGAAAATTTTGAAGGTGGGGTTTATTTATCCCATACCCCTGAAGGAATGGGTATATAACATTGTCCATGTAACAAAAAAGAAGGGCAATATTAGAGTCTACATAGATTTTTGTGATTTGAATAAGGCTTGTCCTAAGGACAATTTCTTGACTCCACATATCGATCATATCATCGATAACTGTGATGGAAGAGTCATCTTTTCTTTTACAAATGGTTTTTCTGGCTACAATCAGATAGAGGTTCTACCCATCGATCAACATAAGACAACTTTCATTTTTCCATGGGGAAAATTCATGTATTGGAAGTTATCTTTTTCCCTCAAGAACACTAGATCTACATTCCAAAGAGCCATGCCCCATGCCTTTCATGATATCAAGCACATAGTGGAACCGTACCTTAACGACCTCCCCGCTCATTGACAACAACGGGAGGACCATCTAGGGAAGCTTAGAGATATTTTCCTTAGGTGTTGTCATTATAATATACAACTGAATCCACACAAGTGTGTCTTCTATGTAGAGACTGTACGCCTTCTTGGCTTCATGGTTTCCAAAGATGACATCTGGATTGATCCTCTAAAAATTGCTGCTATCTTGACCTTACTTGCCCTGAGAAACTTTACTGAACTTTGAATTTTGCAAGGGAAGGAAAACTTTATTCGTCATTTCGTGTGCAACTTCACTGAGAAAACACATGGTTATATGTGCCTCCTGAATAAGGACACTCCATTCTTCTGGAATGACCAGGCCCAATGAGCCTTTGATAATCCCAAGCATTCTCTCACTCATTCACCCGTGATACACAACCCATATTATTCAAAGGACTTTCTATTATATGTTGCTACCTTCGCTCCTACCATCGGAATGGTTCTATCATAGGAAAATACCAATGGCCAAGAAAACATAATATATTACATGAGTAAGAGTCTTATTGACTTCGAAACCTGTTACTCATGTATGGAAAAGTTAGCATTAGACAAGGTCATTAGTGTTCAAAAATTTCTTCATTGCATTCTGCTTCATACCACAACCGTACTTGTAGATCAAACCCCTATGTACTACATTCTGACCCATCAGGTACTAGGGGGAAAATATTATTGTTGGATAGTTATCCTATGGGAATTTAACTTGAGTTCACCAAGGCCACTTCGAAGAAATCCTTGGTTTTTGTGGAGCTAATGTGTGACCTTCCCTATTCTTTGATAGAATTTTAGCACAACGATTCATTTTCAGATGAATTCTTGTTCTTGATAAGCACAACTAGCCCATGTTATGGAGATTTGACCATCTATCTCCAAACCCTGAGATTTCAGCCTAACATATATCATGACGATCGTTGTCATATCCATCACCATGAAAAGTACTATCTCATTCTGAATGATACATTGTACCACCGTGGTATAGATTCCATCCTTTGACGATGCCTTACACATGAAGAGGCTCAAAGGGTTTTGAATGATTTCCAATTTGGAGCATGTGGAAGTCATCTTTCTACAATGGCTACAACCCAGAAAATCCTTCACACTGGGTATTTCTAGCCTTCAATCTTCAAAGATTTTCATGAGGCAGTTAAGAAATGCCAACCCTACTAGCACTTTTATCCGAAAAAGCACACCCACCCTACTCCTTTACACCCCTTCATTGTAGTTGGCCCTTTTTCCAAGTGGGGTATTGATTTTATGCATTATAAGCCTACCTCAATCAGGGGTCATGGTTACATCATCGTAGCCGTGGATTATTTCACAAAATGGTCTAAGGAAATTCCTACATATCTAGAGGATGGTAAGACCACCACCCTATTTTTATTTAATCACATGATATCTAGGTTTGGATTCCTCCAAGCTATAGTCACTGACCACGGAACTCATTTTTGAAGTTAGATGATGGTTGAGCTGGGTTCTAAGCTAAGTTTTCACCATGAAAAATCAACTCCATATTACCCATAGGATAATGGTAACGTCGAGGCCATTAACAAAGTTTAAAAAAATATGTTGCATAGGATGCTTGGAGATCACAAATCTAACTATAACTTCACTCTCTTTTCCACACTTTGGGATTAAAGAAATTCAGTCAAAAAAATGACTGGTTTCACACCTTTCCAGTTGGTTTATGGACTGGAATCCATCCTTCCTATCGAGTGTCAAACTTCGTCACTCAACTCGCAGTAGAACTTCTCCCACACACTTCTTCCAAGGAAGAAATATTTCTGTACTTGACTAACCTTAACGAGACTAGAAGAGATTCTAACTTGGATAATGAGGCACACAAGAAATGCATCAAGGCACAATATGACAAGTTTTTTGAACCTCGTGTCTTCAACGAAGGTGGACTAGTCTTGACTTACAATCAGAGACACGATAAACAAGGGAAGGGAAAGTTTGAATCCATGTGGTACGGTCCATTTATCGTTAGTAAGGTCTTAGAGAAAGGGGCTTATGAGCTCATAGATTATGACAGGATACCCTTCAGGAAACCTCACAATGGGTTGTACCTGAAGAGGTACTATGCCTAAAAAATTTATGTATGGTACCTTGTATATATGTATATTTGGATTTTAGTGTGTTTTGTCATTTTCAATATTGTTTTGAGTTGATGTCCATATTGTTTATACCATGTTTTGGTTATGCAGATTGGATGGATTTTTGTGGTTTCACTGATGGTGCATGCCGTCATACCTTGAACCTTGCTTCAGTAGCTTGGGTGTTTTATTCCCTAGCTCAAGATTTAGTTAGTTCACGTGCGATCTCTATTGGTCTGGATACCAACAACATCTTTGAGTATCAAGCAGTGATAGGTTTACTCACTGAGGCTGCATCTCAAGGAATTCATGAGTTGGTGGTGTTTATGGACTCTCAATTAGTGGTTTGTTACTTAAATCACATCTACACTATCAAGAACCCTACACTTCTATGCCTCTTAAGGATAATTTATTTGTTACAAAGGTCATTTTATTTCATCACTTATAGGCATATCCCTAGGTATGATAATATGATTGTTGATTCATTGGAAAATTTCATCCTAGACTAACATATATCCCATTCATAACTCATTAAAAATAAAGATGGTCAATCATGATGTAAAATAAACAGTAGAAACATGTAAAACTCAAGTAAATACCATTCATCCATTTGAAACACATGTAAACACCATAACTGAGTCTATATATATATATATATATATATATATATATATATATAAAGTGTTTTTTACAAAAAAATATGGTCATGAGACCTCATCTGAAGCACTATGGCTTTTAGGCATACAAAATGATACAAAATCCTGAAGCTAGATAAGATTTCAAGGATAAATCATGTATACCACTCTAATGGTGCTTATGGTAGCACATAATGGCCCCTGCTACTCTGCTTAGCAAGCAACTGAAGTGGCCTGATACCCTCATGGTATTTCTCTAAAACCTCCTAGGGAGGTCATTGATAGCAGCATCCAAGATATACAAAGTTAGTCAATCAAGGTTCTCCTCCAGCTCCATGAGCTCACCATCGCTTCTATGAACAAAGTGAGATCTTGCTCTCCTACCCATTGGGGAGGATCCCTCAGGTCATGCATCACCAACATCTAGATGTAGATTTCAGGTCTTGTTATCATCCATAAAAATAATAAAAACATTAAAAACATAATCAACATCTTAGGTTTTTCTTCTTACCCATGTCACCCCACTAAGCCCTAGGTGGTAGTGGTAGGTCGGGATCGCCTTAGAAGTCAGTCCCTACATATGCATATTCCTTAATCGTGAGGATCTGATCACTCAGCCAGTGGAAGAAGGTGGCCTCAAAATTCACCTTAGCCTTTCCACCTCCTGTGTGGGCCATGATATCCACCCACCGCACTATGCAGGGGTCTCTAGCTCTCATATATATAAATACAACCTGGGGCCACATGAGGGGTACCCTCTCAAAGAAGAAGCTTTCTAGGATGGTCCCATATCCAAACTTCTTAATCTCTCCTTGTTGACATTTCGTCAGCCGATACTTGAATACAGGTAAAAGTGGCTCGGCCTAGTTATATAGTGTGGGTTCCATGGCCTCCAAGGCATACAAAATATGTTCACAGGATGCTTGGTGGGGCCCTTGGCTCCCATCCACCCTCTGCATGGTAAACAAAATAGTCCGAACTGGTAGATCCCTTATAGCCTTGATAGATATATTCTTACCTGACATTTTGGTACCAAGAAAGCAATGGAGATCAATCAAATCTTGTGTAGTGACATCCCCACCTCAGGAGCTAGTCAAAGAAATAGGTTCTCCTCATCTAGATAGCCCTGTCAGGAAGTAGATTTCTTCCACCTCCACAGTCAAAATATGAGGCCCCACCTCAAAATGTTGTTGTTCTAGATTCCACATCTGTAGGATGTATTCCAGTAGGCGTGCATGGGAAATCATGCTAGTTGCACATAATAATTTCAAGAGGCCACAACCTCTCAAAGAATCTATTCAATTTGCATTTATTGTGGCTAGGGAATCATCATCATCATGTTGTCATTCCTTTAAAACCACCATTTTTTGACCAAATAAACCTACCAAAAATCATTAATGACCTAGTTAGAAACACATTTCATCATTAAAATGGATAAAAAAATTTGTATGTGGCTAGGACAAGTTGTCTTTTGAGCTCACGGCCAGCACCGCCTCTGCCCATTGAGACAAAGCAGTGCCACTGCCTAAGTATAACTAAAAAACTATGGTTTTCATTGAGAACCGCCTTTCCCATAAAGGCCAAGCGTGGTGCCCATCGTTGGTGTTTTAAGTTGACCCATTAAACTCAAAAAATCAACCAAATTAAAAAATGGAAACCATAGAAAGGAAGGGAAGGGTGCCAGCTATTATCTGGATATAACAATGTGAAAAGTGGACGGGTGACGACTTCACAATCTCCAGTTGAAATTTGCACTACAAATCTACCAAAATTCTCTTCAAGGTATGGTAAATGGTAAAATTGTAAATTACTCAGCTTTTATAATATATTTTTAGGTTTTTTTTGTATTATTTTAATGTTTTAAAATCATTTTATCAAAAAATACCCTTTTATATAGTCTATAAAAGTCGTTTAAAATGTTTTGGGAAAACTAATAGCTTTTTAAGAGTCTTGTAGGGATGAAAATAAATAGTATTGGCTATGGGAAAGTTCATTTTTGACTTTTTTGTACTTCTGAAAAATGGAAAAGGTCCTTGAGCATTCATTTCGACACTTTTATCACGCTCCCATAACCTAGTATCAAAGTTTCAAGTCTTTTTCTGATTCTTTTCAGGCTCATAAAACCTTCTCATTGCATAAAATAAACATATTGGAGTCTTCTTTAAACTATTTTAGGACTCCTAAAATGTGAAAAGATTGTCGAGTGCAGTTGTCTTCTTCACTCTTATAAAAGCACCTAAAGAGTCATCTTTATGGCGGTAGTTTATCTCTTTTTTGGTTTGGATTGACTATTTACGAAAAAGGACATTTTGGAGTCTTTTATGTCTTCATTTAGACTCTCTAAACATGAACGACACTGAGTTAACTTTAATTAGAATTGTTAAACAAAACATTGAGAGACCCTCTTTTGGGAACGAACCCATCCTTTCTCAGGTTCGTAAAAAGTATGAGAATGGAATTTTCTTTGGATAAGCTACAACGATCATTTGTTACCCTCTTTCACTACAACAAAACCCTATGATTACATCTCTTTTGGCTTCCTTTTTAGCATCCACTATCACTTTTAATGTCTTTTTCATCATTTTTTGGACAGTGGACGCTATTCCATGGGATGGCGCTTTTGATGGCGTTATTTGCGTCCCTTCTTAAAATTTGATGCTATTTTGGATGCTAATTAGCATCTCAATTAGAATCCCAATCAGTGTCCCAATTAGCATCCAAATTAGTGTCCCACGTAGAGTCCTAATTAGCATCCCAATTAGTGTCCCAATTTAAAAGTTGGCACTATTTTGGATGCTAATTACCATCCCAATTAATGTCCCAATTGGCATCCCAATTAATGCCCAAATTAGCATCACAATGAGTGTCCCAATTAGCATCCCAATTAACGTCCCAATTATTGTCCAAAAATCATCCCATATAATGCCCAGAATAACCTCCAAAAAACATCCGGAATAGCACTAGGTTTAGAGATAGGAATTGTGTTTGGAAAACATTTGAAATAAATTCAGATTTATCAATGTCAATGTTAGTGATCAATGCCAATGTCAATGTCAATAATCATGATTCATGTGATAGTACTTTTGTATCTTGATTTATCATAGTGCCAAATAAATTGTCATAATCATCAAACTTTTGTATATTGATTAATCCTAATGAGGGTTAAATTACCTTAATGTCACCTAAATTTCTCTAATGGAATTTAAGTGTCCCCAACAACATTTGATAGACCCTAATGGCATCTGATTGGCCCTAACAACATGACGATGATGCATTGCAGTAATTATGATGGAGTGTATGGATATGATTTGATAAGTATAAGACTATATCATCCATTCTTGTGAGGTAGTAGGTTTCCTTGCTCAGTATTATCGCAATTATATTGATGATGACATTGATGATGAATACGACGATGACAATGATGTTGATTTATTGTATGATGATGATGACGATGTGGATGTCAATGATGATTATGCATGTGGTAGCAATTTTGGATCCTAATTGATTCTAATGGAACCTAAATGTCTATAATGACATGTAAATGGCCCAATTATCATCGAAATGACTGTAACAACATATAAATGACATTAACAATTACATGACATGAATCCTAATGGCGATGAGTGATTAAGAAAAGTAATGGAATATGAGTGACCATAGTGGCAATGATGATGATGATTTTGTTGATGTACTTAATGCTAATGATGAGGATGATAATGAGGATGATTATCAAGATTATTTTGATGTACCATATGGAATTGATGATGATGATGATGACAACATCGATGTCCACATTGATGAGGCATGTCATAATACTTCTAGATACTAACTGATATTAATTGAACTTAAATGTTCATAATGACATATGAGAGACATATTAATTAACCTAAATGGATGTAATGACATTTAGTTGTTGTCAATGACATTTTAGTGACTTAAAGGGAATTTATGTTATATACAAAGAAGCAATTGCACTCATATGATCAACCTAGTCTACCAATTAAAAGACACAAAGGAGAATACTATTGACATGATTCCTCATAATGAAAATTGATGTTTCTAAATATTTCAATAGGAAAGAGTTTCAAAGTCACACTAAAACAAAAAAGTTAATTGGTGAGGGTCATGCCTGTGACGAGCCTTTAAGGGTCATCACCAATGTCACATATGATGACGGTCTGTAAAAGATCATCAATTTAAGTGTCTTTTGGGATGGTCCCTTAAGGTTTGTCACCAAATCCCTATTCAATTCCACTTTTGGTGGGGATTGTTAAAATCCTAATGTTAATTTCTCTTTGGTGGCACTTATAGTGATGATATTTGAATGGCCCTCACCAATCCTCTTTTTGGTTATTTTTGGTGACTGTAGAAAAATGATTGTCACTATTGATCATTCTAATGATTTTTTGATGATGATATGTGACCATTGCTATTGTTTTTTACAAAAGATAGTGATTTAAGACCACTGCTATGGAGTCTTTGTTATTATGTGTTTAAGGTCATAGTCACTAGAGTTAATGAATATCTTAATAAGTCAGGGTGTTAATGATATTAGGTTCAATATAACTTATTTTTGGGGGTTAAGTGTGGTAGTTACGAGTATCACTTATTTCCATGGATTAAGCGTGCCATTTATGAATATCACTTATTTATTCCACTACTTCTACATCCAATGTAGATCCAACATGCTCATTTCTTTTGACATAATTAGTAAAGTGATAAAGGAAAGTATTTATCCTTGTTATTAATAGGATTGAGAGAGGGACTGGTTTTCATTTTTGCTAGACACGATTCACTGATTAAGCCTTATAATTCAATATACTAGGCCAAAAAAAATATTGGACTTGGTTAGCACTCCCTAGATTTTATTTATTTCATTTTAGAAAAGCAAATGGATTATAAGTAGGATTATTAGTTTTTTAAAATTGTTTTAGTTGGATTCCACTTATCATGATGTGACAAGTGTGATTGAATTCATCTTAGAATTTCACCTTTTGGTTGTTCTATTTGTAGTGAATAGTTGATAAACATAGAGCAAAGATCCCCAGTTAATTCGATAAATTAATACCCTTTCAGAAAATCTGAGCTATATACCATTTATCTGATGTACATTTCCATTTAGGGGACTATTAGAGAGTGTTGGGTGCATCCTTCATAAATTTTTCAACTGTTGTGGTCATCCACAATCACTTGGGTGCAAAAGTGAAGGAAAATTT
This sequence comes from Pseudotsuga menziesii, assembly GCA_001517045.1. Taxonomy (NCBI): domain Eukaryota; kingdom Viridiplantae; phylum Streptophyta; class Pinopsida; order Pinales; family Pinaceae; genus Pseudotsuga; species Pseudotsuga menziesii. The sequence goes on along the minus strand of LPNX011102061.1, from coordinate 64,785 downwards.
GGTCTTGAAACGTTGGAGAAACCACCCTCACCTACAACTAGGTGCAACCTCCACTATCAACTAGTTGGGAATGGGCATTTATAGTTATTTGGGGGAATGAAGAAAGACCATATTTATTCAAAGGGAATCCACACATATCATCACTTCTAGGTATGATTTATTCATGTAATTTTATTTATTTGATCATGCAATGCTACTATTATATCTAATAGGAATTTTGTTGTCAATCATATGTGTTACATTGATGATTTGGTAACTTTAATACAAATAGACATATTTCCTAAGACTCACATAGCACTCATTGTCAATTCTATACATATATATCTTCTTGGAGACCATGTAACCGAAAGCAATGACAATCATTTTCCTTGAATGAGATGTATAAGTCCTTGGGTCTGTGGATACTATTGAGGTTGTTTTCTATCTAGAGCTTGTATTCAAATATATTGGCCACAATGATGGTATTATATGGATTCCAATTCAACACAATGTTGAGTGGATAGCGTTTGATGAATGGCCTCCACATTTCCACGAAATCCAAGTTATGGATTAGGGTTTTCATGATAATTCTTTTATAGCAGTTAGAAAAGAGAGAATGATAAAGATGGAGGCATGCAATAGTTATATGGTAATCACACGATGCAACACTTGTTCAATACAATACCATGCATCCACAATCCTTGCATCCATACTAGGCAAAATATGAAACACAAATTATTATTCAACCAATTAATGGTTAAGATGATCTTGTAAATGGATGTGAGGATGAATTTGAGTATCGTTTGCTCAATAAAAACACCTAACCGTAGTAAAAAAGAACATAACAAACCTATATTAATATATAATAATTCGAAACTAAACCAATAATAAAGAAGAATATGAGAATTAACTGAATAAGTAAAACTATCTTAATTTAATTTTTAATTACTAAAAAAATTGTGCCCCAATTTTCTTTTAGTTCTTTTTAAGACCTAATATATTTGAGAAAAAATGAATCCTTTTATACCATGCCACTTTATTACTTTGTGTTAAATTAATGTTTCATATGAAACATAGGTGGTAGATAGCTACGACAAGGGTGGTCGTTATGCCTTTCCAAGTCAAAAGTGAAAAATTACTAAGCAAAAGGACACACACACACACATATTGAAATTGATATATATATTATACATATTTTTTTATTGATTTTTATTTTGTCTTTACCACCGTTCAAAGTTTAAAAAATCAACAATAGTACGTAGTGATTTATCCATCAAAATGTTCTGAAAGTTATATGTTCCTGTGGATGCTACAAACCCTTGTTGTTTTCTTGGCCTTTCTTCTTTCCTCTATTGCTACTATTGGCTCGTATCATTGTCAAAATATTCTGAAAGTTGTGTGTTCCTGTGGATGCTACAAACCCTCATTGTTTTCCTGGCCTTTCTTCTTTACTCTATTGCTACTATTAGCTCGTATAATTTTCAAGATATTCAAAAGTTGTGGGTACCTGTGGATGCTATAAACCGTCACCATTTTCCTCACCTTTGTCCTCTCCTCGATCTCTACCATTATCTCTAGCATTGTACAATTTATTGGGAGGAAAATTTGAATCCATTTGACATGAATAAGTACCACATATATGAAGCCATAGCATGAGGCAAGTACTAGGTATGTATTTCATTCCATTTCCATCCATTTTTAGTTTTTTTTTCAAATTTATTTCTCTTCAATCTCAAAGTCATGGATAACCACTATGTTTTGGGTTATTAATTTTCAATGATTTGATTTTCTTCTGACTGTTTACAAAGGGATAAAGAGGAAAACAATGTATTATAATGCCATCAAGAGTGTGGACAAGTCCTATAAGAACAAAGTGCTCCAGAAAGTAAGTGTTTTAGATTTTCTCATATTCTTTCCCCTGTTACTAAATTCATAATAATTTCATAGCAGTGGCATTCTCGAACATGGTATGAGCACTATAATCATGATGCTTTAGATTGTTGACCTAGATTCAATGTAAATTAGGGACCTCAATCCTTAGTGAGGTTTGTTTTTTTCTAAAGTGGGTAAGATGGCTAGTTTCTAGGTTTTGAGCTAGTGACCTCATTTGGATAAGGATCCGTTTCATGTCAAATGGGTTATTTAGATTTTAGTTTTGCCATGTCTATTAATGTAGTTTGGTGCTAGGGTATAAAATTTTAATGTGCACATGGTCCATTGGAAAGAATGAGAGAAACAACAATGTGAAATGTAAAATATTATTTATTCATGGTATAATTGATGCAAATGTGCAAAATGTATCAGATCGAAATCAAATGAAATGTCGACAATCCTTGCTGAAGGTTAATAGAATTGATGAGATGATAGATTTAATTGCATGAAGAGTTGTAATTATTTCCACATGACATTAAGAAACAACATTCTAAACTTATATATGCTCAATTGATATGTACATTCAATTGATAATTGCTCAAGAGAACCAATCTCTTAACATTGCAGTTTTCTTATATATGTTTAACTTGGAACTTATTATACACAGGGATATATGTTGAAGTTAGGAAAGTTGCAGATATTTTTTCAACCAAATAGCCCCACTTTAAATGCTTGGATAATTGGCTCCGTTAAAAGTAATCTTGGAAATCTTGGGCAAAAAATTGAACCAATCCTATGAATTAAACTAATTTCCTTCTCGATACCTTCCGATAGAGACCGAGGCTTATGGTTTTTCTTTATCTGTATCTTAAGGCTCCATATTGTTTTTTTTAAATGATTATCCTAAAGATTCATCAACATACTCCTTTGTAACAATTTTTAAACAGTTAATAGTAGCTTCTCAAATGTTCATATCTTGGGATATTCCTCCAAACATGTTTCATTAGATAGCAATTTTAGTTATTTTTCATCTGCCATCTTTCTACCATGTGTCCTCATATGGCATTAACTGCAATTGTTTCTAAATTCTAGTAGGTATTTTCACTTCAAAGACAGAGTTCCATCATTCATATATTAAAGCATCATTCCATCCTTTATCTATTAGAACTAAATTCACGATGCACATAATAAGGTTAGATTGATAGAATCTATCACCAAAAGAATTAAACCAAATTGTAGTCTTTCTCTCTTGTGATTTGAGTTTACAAACAAATACACTTGGACAAATATCCTCAACCACATGATCTCTATAGTTATGCATTTGAAGGTGGAATCCTCTTCACACATGCTAGAACTTTGCTTTATCCTCTACGACATTTTTGTAGCTGAATTGTCCTATGAGTATCAAATTGGATTGGTGTCATTGATTTTGTGGCATGTGATTTATTTGGATCTAGAAATTGTGACCACTTTTTTATGAGCTGACCCATATCCATTTCAAATTAGAGATATTGACACCAATAATTAGCTTGAGAACTTGTATTATAAGGACCAAAATTCAAAAAAAAAAATTCACTACATCTAAAATGCCTTCTGCTGATCTAAATAATTTGTCCACATCAGCTGGCAATTGTTGTTCAAAGAGCTTTAAGGCATCAGTTAAGAAACCAAATGTAAACCCTTGCACAATTTTTAAGAGTTTTACAATGTAGAATTGAATGTTCACATGCATTATGTCAATCATAAAACATTAGTAGGTCAACAAGGTCAAGTTTGAAGAAACTATATTGTAGACCATCCAATAGAATTTGAGGTGTTATCACAAGTACCTCATTCAAAGAGTTTTATCATTTCCATTGAGAGGAGTGGGATTCATACCTACAGAATGATATATGAGGTAAATTAATTTAATTTCATTTGGATCTCAATCTAAAACTAGAGGGTATGCTAATAAATAAGGATATGTACCTAGAAAGGGGCCTAGAATGGATTATGGATCCCAAACTACTAGATTTTGAATTGAAATGGGCTCTTCCACTCCTATATCTATTTTGTCATTTTGTTAAATTTTAGAATTAGCATTAATTATTAAAAAAAAATTATACTTTAGCATAGATAACAATAGCAAGTTCAGTAGATAGATCAATACATGAAAACATTAGACACACTAATCACAAGAGTTTTTCACTGGGGAAACCTTTAAAGGACAAAAACCCCAAAAGAATTAGTAATTCATCTCTTAAATGAGATGACTTGAGTTATTCAATAATTATTCCAAAAATAATTCATCAAACCCAAATGGAATTGAACCAGTGAACAAAAATTCACAAAAAGTTAATTTTACAGAAATTTCAAATTAGGGCTTATTGGCCTGATTTCTTCCCACTTCTTAAATGCTAAGTTCTACTGCCCAAAGTAGTTTTCTTGTTGCTTCCTTCCCAATTAACTAATAGGATTCCTAAGCATGTTACTCCTACCCTAAATTATTGAAAGGCTGCCTGGATAATTCCCTTGTTGCCCAGATTTCTCAATGACTACCCGAGAGCTGCCCAGATGCAATCTCATTTGCTCGAGTTACTTATATTGCTTCCTGTGATACCCAGTCTCTGTCTAAACCCTGTAGTATCTTCCCAAGACTCTTTTAGATATTCCCAAACCTGCTAAGTGCTGACTAGTTATACTGTGGTCCTCTGAGGGTTTCCCAAGATTATGAGGGTTCCCCTTTAAAGATTTAGTGATGCCTAAATTCTATTTTAGACAGACTATATCTTCTTGAGATTGATAGTGCACCTAGATGCTGATGCCATGAGGGTTTGGAGAGGTATAAATTGAGAGAGGGATACCCATGAAGTAGAGACGGATACCCCCAAATGTTGGAAGCGAAGAGAAGAATTCCAGGATACTGTTGTTAGCTTCCCAAGACTGAAAGGAAGATGCCTATGTTTATTTCTGCCTGCCCAGATCTGAAGGAAGGTTTCCTGAGCTCTGGGAGACACCCAACTCAATTTTTCAAGGGTACAGACAGATTCCTGATCTTGAAATAAACTGCCCAGAGGCCTAACAGGCTACCTGTGCTCTATCTCAACCTACCTGAGCTCAATAAATTCCTTCTCGTGAGTATAGGTGACCTTCCAGAGGGTGTATAATGAATTCCTGTCAATAAATTGTTGATGCCGTGAGAGTTAGGGTGAAGCCCTATCCCTATTCTGATCTTGTCATGAAAGAAGATGAAGCCCTAGCAAGGTTAGGGTTTCCTTTTGGTTGCTAACACAATGTTAAGATGTCGTTAGCTACTGAATATGATTCCCTAGAAGCTAGGGTGAAATTTTTTAGGATTATTAATCCTCCCTTGTCCAATTTGGTCATATGTCTAAATAAAGAGTCATGTATAAATCAAGATTCCATCCATTCTATTTTTAGTCACTAGCACCATTGGGTCCACTTGGCCTAATTGGGGCACATGTTTCAGTTACTAAAGTGTGGGGAACACTAATTGAGGCCTAATGCCACTGATTGCACTTGATTTCATCAATTTAGGAGCCTCCTAGACCAATCCCTACAATTTAGGAGCCACTGAGAGTGTCAAAACCAACCAAGGTCAGTTTAGCTCAGTTGATGACTAGTCAAGCTAGATTAGGGGTTAGTTACATTCAGTTATAGTCCTCTACATTTAGTTAGAGCTAGGTTTACTTGACTGCACTCAGGAGGGGTGCATTTCTCACCTACCAAGGTCAATTAACCTTATTCAACACTGAATGTAACACTTGAGTTGTGTTTTAGAACTCCGATGAACTCCAGTTATGGTTTAAACAAGGTTAGTTAACTATTGAGTCCTTCGATAGTGATTTAGACAAGGTCTTAGTTACCTGTAGTCAAGTAGAGTCTAATCAATTCAAATTTCCTCATGTGGATTCAAATTGCATGTGGCTATTAAAGCCATTGTACTTCATTGTAATTATTATCTAGTTACCTTTTTATTAATGAAAGCATTCATAGATGCAAGCCATTTTTGCATTGTTTCATTCTTCAATTGCTGAGTAAATTGTGTGATCTATATTGTGAGTTGTGTGTTTGGCCACAGAACTATGTGCTCAATTTAATATGGTATTATAACCTCAGTGGACAAGGCAGTTCTCCTCCTCATATCTCCTACTGGATCATTTTTGAGGAAAATTGCTCCTTCCAGCTCTGCACCAGAAGCAGAAGGTTTACCACTTAATACCCAAGTTAAGGAATTGTTGATCAATATTGATCAACTATGATGGGTGTGATGAAAACCTGAAATGTGCAGGTTTTTGTTCTTATGGTGCCCCTTTTTTTGTTTAGCAGGTACAACTTCGAAATGAATTCATCAATTCCTCTTCTCACCTGATCATCAGACTATTTTGAATGGAAGGTGAAGATGTTTGTATTTATGAATAGACAAGATGTCTATTGGGTGTCTGATGGATTCAGTAGAGAGTATTTTGAGAGTGAGAATGACTGGCTAAATCCAAAGGATGCATCTTTTGAAATAATGAAACTGGCTCTTTCTCCTAGCTTGCGCTACCTTAGTAGATCTATTAAAGATCCACAGGAACTTTGGACAAGATTGGACAGAACCTTTGGAATGATTGATGAGGATAATAATAGAAATTTGGAGAGAACATCCAGCACAATAAGCATCCTTTATCCGAAAATATCATCCTCCACTCTCTTCGATGAAGTTGTTCAAGATGAAGAAGAAGCAGAAGCTTCTACATGGTCAATTCGAATTGAAGGCAGTCTCCTTGCAGTGACTCCTCCTGATGCTCCAGAAGTTTATGAGATATTTGATATCTCATATCCTCATATTGCTGAAATATAATAAGACATTAAAATCTCTGATATTGAATAAAAATTCTGCTGCACTTCCATGCAAACATTCACCGATGATTTTCCTTTGAATTCTGTGCAAAATTTGCTAGTAATTGCTTCCAAAAGTGAAGAGAAATTTGATTTTTCTCCCTCTAATGTTGCTGCTGGTGTGAAAATATGTAATAAATTGGATATTTTGGAAGAAATATCAAATTAATAGAGTGATCCATTTTCTCCTCATGATCTAGATCTTCCAGCAAACTCTTGCAAGATTGCATGCACCAAAATCTAGAATTTTGAAGACGAAGAAAGTTGTGCATCCACCGTCTCGGTTGACCATTTCTTTGGATCTGATATTAACCTTATTGGATATGATATGATATTATTTATATATTATATGATATTTATTGGTTTCATATATCAAATTCATAATCTTTGAGTACCGCTTGTAGCTGTTCTCATCAACGGTGTGAAGAAACAAGTACTGCAAGTCTCCTACAAAACTGCTGCCGGGGATTTGATTCCATTTCATAATTTTGGATCTGTTTTGAACCTATTTAAATATGATTTAATTTATTATTTGATATTATTTGGTTCATATTTTAAAATACAATATCTTTCATTCATGCTTGTAGCTACTCTCACCAATTCTGGTGTGAAAAATCAAGTACCGCACTTCCTCTTCAAAACTGCTGATGGGGATTTGGAGTTAGTTTCCTCATATAAGGTTGATGATATTTTATTATGTGATTAATTAGATATTTTATAAGATATATCATACTATGGATCTGAATAATTATTTCTCAACAGTCCCAATGCTTCTCTACCATTGATCACATGCTCATGTCCTCACAGAACCGGTAAAGATGAAGATTTTCTACATCCGCCTGAACACTTGCTCCTAACACTTGGGGCTGTTTTTAACACTCATGGTTTTCTGTTCATGGATGAAACATATAAGTTTCTTTAGTGTTCCCCACATGTTTTGAATCCTCAATAACCTTTTCTCACTTATCAATTGACTTCAGTTGCTCTACATGGGTCCAGTCTTCATCCGACAGCTGTCTATATTTCTAATTTAGTTGAGCATATCATTATTATTCCAAAGAGGAATATTCCTATTGAAATAATTATGGAGAGGTTCACATGACAGGCCCCAGGATACCTGTGCACAAAAGAACCAGATTGATCCTGATTCTACTTGCTTAATTAGAGGGGGGGGGGGGGGTTCCCATGTGGTTTTTCCCTAGCACCTTGTTTTTTGGTAGTTACTTTACTTTAACTGATGTAATGGGTGACCTATGGTATTAGTTACCAGGGCCCATAGATTTTTCCAAGTTAGCATTCAAGGGGGGTGTTAGGATTATTAATCCTCCCTTGTCCAATTTGTTCATATGTCTAAATCAGGAGTCATGTCAAAATTGGGAGTCCATCTAGTCTATTTTTAGTCACTAGCACCATTGGGTCCACTTCACCTAATTGGGGCACATGTTTCTATTAATAAAGTGTGGGGAACACTAATTGAGGCCTACTGCCACTGATTGCACTTGATTTCATCAGTTTACGAGCCTCCTAGACCAATCCCTACAATTTAGGAGCCACTAGGAGTGCCGAAACCAACCAAGGTCAGTTCGGTTCAGTTGATGACTAGTCAAGCTAAGTTAGGAGTCAGTTACATTCAGTTCTAGTCCTCTACATTTAGTTAGCAGTAGGTTTACTTGTCTGCACTCAGGAGGGGCGCATTTCTCAACTACCATAGTCAGTTAGGGTTAGTCAACATTGAATGTAACACTTGAGTTGTGTTTTAGAACTTCGATGAACTCTGGTTATGGTTTAGACAAGGTCAGCTAACTATTGAGTCCTCTGATAGTGATTTAGACAAGGTCTTAGTTACATATAGTTAAGTAGAGTCTAATAAATTCGAATTTCCTTATGTGGATTTGAATTGCATGTGGCTATTAGTGCCATTGTACTTCATTGTAATTATTATCTAATTACCTTTTTAATTAATGAAAGTATTCACAACTGCAAGCCATTTTTGTACTGTTTCATTCTTCAATTACTGAATAAATTGTGTGATCTATCTTGTGAGTTGTGTGTTTGTCCATGGATCTATGTGCTCAATTTAATAAGAGTGAAGGTGGAGAATACCTAGATAGAATCCTCCATTCTAGGGCATAAACCAAGAACCTTCTCTCTTTTCAAAACCAACAAAACTTCTAGGAGCAGCTCCAAAATCATAAGCAAGTGTATATGTGAAAATGAAATGAGTTGATATTCTTTTATATTCTTTGATTTACCTAGAAGTGGACCAATACTCAAAAGAACAAAATACTTATATTTTATTCTTTTACCTTTGAGTCTTGACCTTTACCTTTAAGGTACTAAAGATATTTTATGTATTTTCACTTTGACTCCTTGGTGGTCCAAGGGTCCTTATGTATTTTTGACTTTTGCCTTTTAGTCTTTTTCAAGTACTTTATGTATTTTTGACTTTTACCTTTAAGCCTTATTCAAGTGCCATGTGGTCCAAAGGTCCTGACTCCTTATGTATTTTTTTACCTTTAGTTTGGTGGTATGTGGTCAAAACAAGTGATCATAGGGTCCTTCAAACCCACTCAAAGTACATCATCATAAATATAAATAATTACTAATCCTTTTATCTCACACTCCATGTGACACCAATATTGGGTACTAGGTGTCTTAACAAAGGGCAGCTAATCCTTGGATAAGATCACAAATCCCACAGATCGAGGGTGAGAGTGCCTCACATGCCCAAACTTAGTTTAGGACTTATAGTAATATCCTGGTAATAGACTAGGTTCCTTAGCCATAGGCTACAGAATTTTAATCGAGGTCAAATACTTGGTAACATACCAAGAACCTCCATTCTCCCAGAGAATGGCCCTCATCCCTAGGCTAAGTCCCCCAATACTAGACTGGTTCATCTTCCTGGTAACTGACTAGGTGCCTCCATTCAAAGAATGGCCACTCAACTCTAGGATGAGTCCCCCATTGCTGGACTGGTTCTACATATGTGTCCCTGAATAGATGTCTCCATTCAATAGAATGGACACTCAGCTCTAGGATGAGTCCCATAGTGCTGGACTCATTCCACATCTTGGTCCTTGAATGGATGTCTTCATTCAATAGGTTGGCCACTCAACTCTAGGATGACTCCCCTAGTGTTGGAATGGTTCCACATCTTGGTGTCTGACCAGTTTTCTCTATTCAATAGAATTTCCACTCAGCTATAGGATAAGTCCCCCATTACTGGACTAGCTACACATCCTGGTTTTTGACTAGATGTCCCAATTCTCCTCAGAGAATGGATCTCAATGCTACACATGAAAAATAAAAAACATTTTCCTCTATTACCTATGCATATTGAACTACATATACTTGAATTGGATTAAAATTTAATATTGGTATGTATTTAAGGTCAAATAAGATACAATTTTTTCATCTTTCACTTCTCGAATCTTGACAGACTTCTCAAGTTTATAGAGTATACATTGCATAAGTTGTGATTGTTCCCAAGGCATGTTCCTTTCCTAACATTGTGAACATGGGACTTGTGCTACTGTTGAAAACATGTTGACTTTCTAAAGTGATTTATTTTGTTGCTCAGATTTCCCTTAGACTATTGATATCAATTGAAGGTTGTCTCAAGATGATAAGTTTAGTATTCTTAAATTTTTTAAAGCTGATTTACAATAGATATGGAAGAAATTAGCATAGAATTCTTTTTGGAAAATGCATGAAGTTTAGAAGCTAACCACTTGTTCAGGTTCTCATGCTCTGCATATTGTCATAGGAAAAAATTATGGTCAATCCTTTTCATACCATCCTTCACTCATGCCATTATGCAGCTCCTGTAATCTCAATGTACAATTATTATTTTATGCACTGTTGTTTTCTCATTTTCTAAGAGTTTCTTGATATTTAGAAATATGGATGATCAGCACTCAATATGTTGATGGACCTCAATATGCTTGGTATTCAAACCCTTGTTATCACATTGAAGTGATGCCAACAACTGTAGACAAAATCCAAGCTTCTCCAAAAGTGTCTAAATCCATACAACTTCCTGCCCAACCGTGACAACACATTTTTTGCACTCAATGTTAGTGGGGGAAAGGGATATTTTAGATTCTCCTTGCTCAACCATGAAATAGGAACTGAGGAAAGAAAGTATGCATAATTGTGTGTTAAATTTTTCTCATCCTGATCCCTATCCCAATCTGAATCACGATATCCAACGAACTTTACTTGACTCGAATAAGAGTATTGACTACCAAATTGGTATCCTTAACACATTAGAAAATATTGTTTGCTGCAAAAAAATTACTTTCCTTTGGATGTTGCATATATTCAAAAACAAGCTGAACAACAAATTCAATGTTAGGTTTGTTATGAGACAAGTATAAGATATTTCCAAAAAATTTCCAATTATAGGTAGCATCCACTGGTGGTGAAGTACACTAGATGGTGAATTTGAATTGAAGGTTAAAATGGGTAGGATAATATTTGCAATCCTCCATGTGATACTTATTTACAGACTTACATCCTAGTATTTTCACCAACACATACTATGTAAAAATAATATTTTCTCTATGTTCTCAGTCTTGTAGAGAGATATGTGTCCTTAGTCCATGCTCTGAGGATTTTGATCTCAACCCATGCTGTAAGACCTTTGTTCTCGGTGTAGTCTGCACATAACAACCAACTATAATGCAATAGTAATTAGACTAATTAAAACAAATACTTGGCTCTTACTTTGTCACTGATAACTCTGTGTTCAGAATTTATTATTTGACTATTGCAATGCAATTAAGATAGATCTATGGCTATCACATTATATATTTGACTAATGCAAAACTACACATTTGTGAATGAAAATAGTTTTCCTTTTAGGTTTATTGTTGATGAGTAGTTTTCTTGGAAATTATGTTTGCTAGCTTAGTTTCAATGTTGAAATTGATACTATTTCATCAATGACCTGGTAAATTCTAGTGTCCTTCATGTCAACTTGAAGGGACAATTTCTTATCACAACACATAATGAGTTGTTTAGGACTTCATGCAATGATAAACCCATTTGTGTACAATACCAAAACAAGTGAATAAGATCTATCAAGAGACCAAAGATAAATATACACAAATAGTAACAAATCCCAGCATGGGTAACAACTCATTGACCCTAAAATATCAAGCTCGTAGTGCATTCATAAATACATATGGGCCCTTATTGAATTTGCAATCGTGAGCATCTTTCCCATATACCTTAAATTATTGGTAATTGAAGCAAATCCTTTGACAATCCTTTGACAATAAACATATCTAGGTACTCTTGAATAATCCCATTATCAATATTGGAATCAATCATTGATTACTCATAAGGATTTGGAATTGTCTCCCAAGTGGCATCCTTCCAAGGTCCATATTTGTTTTGCATGTGCTACCTCAAATCTAGAAGGATAATCCTCTATCATTGCATGTTTTCATACCTGCTGTGCATGTTCTTCCTCAAAGTTGGAAGGATACTTTTCCATCATGGAATCCTACCATACTTTATCTACATGTTCCTTTTCAAAGAAGATCAATAAAAAATCAACAACCTATCACAGGTTGATTTTCATTTTTCCCATCCTAATCAAAAAATGTACCCGTATTATTGGAGTAGGTAACTTCTCATGTGTCTCAAACCTATATCAAGTTTAGTGTGCTTGTCTTAGCCAAGAATTCCACTCCAATTGATGGAGAAGGAAACATTTTACATGTCCTGTACCTATCACAGGTTTAGTGAACAACACTCCAAGCATTATAGCTGCTTTTTGGCATCACACTCGCTAGCTTCTCCCAGGGTTTGGTGCTTCTCATAGGCACGGATCTGTTCCAATGCTGGATCTTCTCTAGCATAACACTAACTAATCTCTCACAGTTCTTGGTATGTATCACATGCATGGATTTACTCCATATTTGGTGCTTTTTTGGCATCCCACCTGCTGAAATGCACATTATGAACTCCCTCTTTTTTAGAGAATTGTTTTTAGGGTCTCTGGCAATAAAATTTTATTTTGAGATTCAGGCCATGCATAGGGCCTTGAGCCATCATACATGCCCTACATAGGGACTATTTTTTCTATAATAAATTTCTTATGGATTTTTTTGGCACCAATTTTGGTTTGATAGAAACCCATATAGTGATCATTCAAACCTTGATACAAAAGGTTTTTATTTGAATAATTATTTTAGAACCCAGCGTCAAAGTTTATTGTGTTAGTGTGTTGGTTAGGTGCATTAGGTGTGTCAGTGCATAGCTTATGGGGTAGTGGGTTAGGATTAGAGGGATAATACTAAGTTAGAGTAACAAAATTGTGTTGCATTTTGCATATATATATTTGCAAGGGAACCTTGCTGTTTATGACAATGATAAAAACTAGATCAGCTGGGCTCGTGCAGATTACCAAAATATTGCCAAGTTTTGAACCTTCTTCTTTTAATTCTGATTTGCAATCATAGGATTTAGTGTGAACCTTGTTCTTTTACTTAGGATTTGAATTCTATAGGATTTATTGCAATTTTTTATTTTTCATATGATTTTGTGGCTGACAGAGATATGGAAAACTAAGAGCCATCAACCGAATATTTCTAAGTACACCATAAATTGCATTTCTGATTTGTCAAATAAGAGGGCAGTTGTATATGCATTTTTTGTGAACCTCCATTTTGGGAATATTTCAAATATTTATACTTATTAATAAGTAATACGTCCTACTTCCTCTTTTTTATGTCCTGCTATTGCCTCTAATCAAAACATTACCATTAGTGCCTATGTTTTGGAGTTGAACACATATAAACTTATTCCCTTCTTGTATTTACCTCCTAAATAAAATAATGTCGAAGATATTATTGAAGTTTCTTAGATGATATCATTGTACTCACATTTGATGATGTTTATTATATGCTTGTTTTCCACACCAACACTTGTAGCATTGAGAAACATGCAGATATTAGATTTAATGATTATAGTTTCTAACACAAATATTTTTTTCCTCGACAGATTGTGAACCCCATCAACCATAAATACAATACTCATAAAAACATAAATTTTGAGTTACAATGAATATACATTTTGAAATATATATGAAAATAAAGTACATAAATTAGATATATGTGTATAATTAATTACTTGATATAGCACCAAAAAAGTATAGTTAAAAGATAAATTGCACTGAACAACCCATTAATAGCAAGTAGTTTTTTCAAGCTAAAGAATATAGCAACAAAAATCAGTTTTGAATGGAATTTAATAGCCATTTAAGAGAAATAATATCCTTTAGAAGAAGTATATAGCACCAAAACCTGGAAAAGTTAAATAAGGCAAACCAAAAACTAAAAAAGACAGAAATCTCTTAAAATCTATTAATTTTCTTCAAGGAAACACTCCTCACTGAAAATTTTCAGCAACCAAATATCCAACTGAAATAAATATATGTTTGATTTTAGGGATTGGGCCTATCCATTCAAAATGTATCCAAATATTGACCCGAAAATGTTTAGAAAACTTTTCCTCAAAAAACAAAAAAGGGTTCAAGAAATGGGACAAGGAAATGTAACAATATTCAGACACTCCAATATGGGGCAAATGCCTCCTTTGCATGATATTCAATACTTATTTTGTTGTTCATATTGATCACTTGTATATTCATTTTTATTTTCATCAAGTAGCATCTCTATGACTCTAAATATCGAGGTTGGTTGTTTCTGATAGACCAGCCACCCAGAGGTGGGTGTTTCATTCCTATCAACCTCATACTGAACAATCAGTCATACTAAAAGATAACTTAGTGTTTCACATAAATACATTAGAAGAAACAATATCATGTGTTCAAGAGCTCGGCAAAGAAGTTTTCCCTTCCTCTATATATTACCTTCCAGCACTTGGTATTTATTAAGAAAACAACTTTACAAATCCAACATGATAATACTCGACTCCATTCAAGATGATTTTTATAGAAAGAGGAGAGAGCTGCAGAGAACCAGATTTATTTCTTTATTTGGTTACCAGTTAGTTAGAAAACTTCACCGTCTTTGAATTATGGTAACTTGGACATCATTAATTGTTGTAAATGAAAATTTGTATGAATATCAAATATTTTTTTATCCCTATGGGTGTTTAATATCCATATTCGTACTATATTTGCATCTCAAATTTGTAAAGCCACTTAAAAAATTCCCCATAGAATCAAGAAATTTACCTAAAAATAATGTTATTTTAAAACTACCTTAGGATTTGTTGTAGTTTGAGTTAGGGAACCCACTATAGGAAATCCTATGTAGCGAGTTTTAATAGCTAACCCTCTGTAGTAAACTCAAATTTATTCCAACTTGCAATTGCGAAGTTCAAAAATATCCACCTCCTGAAGCCTGGTGGGATTATTCACATCTTTTCATCCTTTGAAACCAAGAAACAGCCCAACCAAACCTTTTGATCATTGTACCCTCTCTTTAGTGAACTTCAATTTTTTTTAGCAATAGCTCCTAGAGATCCCATCAAAAACTAACTATCCTAACTATCATGTTCTTTGATTTCACGGATCCCCCAATGCCATACATCACTTGTTAATATTTAAATATTAACAATATCTAAGCTTCTACTTTAACATAACCATGATAACCCAAGTTACACATGAAACCGATATGTAACAAATAGATCTCTATAGCAATGGAGTGTTTTATAAAACTATAATAATAGATTTTGAATAAAAAACAGATCAATCCTAAAAGTAAGTATGATCTGTCAATTAGGTCTAGCTACACTATCAGATTTATTCATATCAACTACCAAAACCAGGACCATGATAGCCCAAGCTACAGAAAAAAAATATAACAAACATATATCTATATCAACAGAGTATTTTAATAAACTTCTGCCACGAAAAATACAATAATAGATTATGAATCAAAACTTTATGAAGCAAACAGTAAGTCAAATCTGTCAATTAATCCAAGATTATTTTTTTGATTCTTGTGTGATAGTTTTCAAACTATCTAGTGTATGTTAAAGTGTTCTTAAGAAGGTGGATTTGTATCCTTGGTCTCATCTTCTTTTTTTCTTCCTTTTTTTTCTATTGATATTAAATCTTGATCTATTTCTTAATATTTGCATGGTGAACTAATAATGGATGTTTTTTATTATGTGAGTTTCCAACATATATTATTTCAAATTTTTTTTAATTATTATGGTTAAATGACTATATATGTATATATTTTGAACGGAGGCAAATTTTCAAAGAAAGATGGTAAGCACTTGCATATGATTTCTCCTTCTTTATTACTTCGTTGTTCCTACCTTAAAACAAAATCTCCTTGTAAAGTAAATGAGGTTTTCTTTGAAAAAACTTGTATTCCCCTTCACTCATTATGGATTGAATGCTTACAAGGATGTTGAATACAAATTTAATTCTCCTATGAATTCAGGTTTGAGTGCCCCATTTTACAAAATGCTTAATGCACTGTAAGCTCTTGAGTCTTTATTGACATTTATGTTTTGGTTGTAGCACGCATGCCATATAAATGTCACTAACGATATTTTATATGTAGCCCTGTATTACTCCCTTGCTTCCTTGTATTGTATTATGCATAATGAATTGGTGTAAGTTTTATGTTTCATCTTTGAATACTCTTAACTAGATATTGTATTTATGATCATATTCTTGTTAGTTTGAAACTTTTGAATACTCTTAACTAGATATTGTATTTATGATCATATTCTTGTTAGTTTGAAACTTTGATGATCCTTTCATGTTCTTTGATTTGTGCTAAGTGGGACCTTTTTATATTTGTTGTATGTTCTTCCCAAAAAGAAATATGAATCTGATCTGTAATAATCTCACTTTGACAACAAATGGGAGACATGGAAAATCCATGCACCAAAAGATTTGCCATTCTGGAATCTAGATTTGGGTGCAAGTACCTGTGTTGCAAGGATACCAGCCTTCCTTAGTATGGTACTGACATTGCTTAGAAATGGAAATGTCATACATTGTACGTCCCTTGCTTGTCATTCTTGTATTGATTCCTTCTTAAATGAAAGATTACTAAACCACAGTTACAGTCTTGCAGATCTTTTGTTGAGGTGTTTGTTCATGATTAATTGAATACATAGCAGGTTAATGCCTTATCATTATGTACTAGATAAGCATGGAAATTTCTTAGAAGTGGTTGTGTTATCTATAGGTCCCTTTCTTGTGGTTGTCTGATTGATTCCTTCTTGAATGAAATCTTACTAAATCCTCAGTTGCAGATATTTCGTTGAGGTCTTTGTTCTACATTAATTGAATACATAGCAAGTTAGTGCCTCATCATTATGTACTAGAGAAGCACTATAGTTTCTATATGACCTATTATGGTATGAGAGGTTGCATATTGTATTATTCCATCATCTAATATATTTCAAACTTTTAAAGACTGCAACTCACAAGTAATCATCAAATACTAGATACCAAGATTTTATTGGATACAAGGGATAAAATTGTTTTCTAGATTATCCAAGTTGCCATATTGATCAAGAAATTTTTGGAATGAGGCCAAGGGGAATTATTCTTACAACTAATTAATGTTCTTCACATAACTTGTTTTATGGAGTCCAAGGGGGCATAGCTTTGTCAATAGCATAATGTCATTGTAATTTTAAATTCTTTGACAAAGTTAACCATTTTCCAAGAGGGATGCCTTCTTTTTGTTTATTTCCTGTCCATAGAAAACTGAAACACTTATCCTTTATCCTGTCAAATATGATTTTAGGAACCTAAGCTAAAGAGAGCCAATAAACAGGAATGCTTTTCAGGGCCGACTTTAGGAGGGAGAACCACTTATTAGGAATGAAACATTTTCTGATGAAACACAACCTAGGATCCAAATAATAGATAGACCCATACCTATTTGCAGCAAAACCAACCTTGTTGGAATCCTTTGACAGATTGATCTTCATAGCTGCTGCTAGAAGTTTGTTTAACTTGATCGAATGTAGTCCTTCCTCGGTGGAGTCTACTGCATCATGAATCTGTTTGTTGAACATGAACCTGAATTTTTCCTCCATATTTACCTTTGGAAGAATCCCTTAATTCCTTTTGCACTTTATTAACCCTATATTATATTATGAAAATTAATTGTTTCCCTTCTAAAAACACATTACTAGGTACACCATTTACCATTATTCTAGGTTGATTATTGATATAGTTTCACTCAGAATCTTATTCCATGTTGGTGAATCTTATTCCTTGGAATCCACGCTAAGATAATTGTCGTTGATAGGTCTCATATAGTGGTACACTTACGGTTCCTAGGGAATAGTGATTTTTGCAATCCCATAAAGCCAATTTATTGAGTTTTGTTCAAAATTCCTAGAAAAGGTTTATGGATTTCATAACATGCTTGATCATATATTGTGAACTTATACAATATATCATCCTTTGTTGACCATTAGATACTCAAAGTTGTGTATTGATCATTTTTACCATTATAGAGGACTCTGTAAGTTAGGTTCCCAAATTCTTAAAGGGTTCTAGTTCAATGGAAGAGAATCTACCTTACAAGTAGGAGGTTGGTGGTTCGATTACTCCATGCTTGAATGATATTATCATATTGGTTCAAAACAACTAAATTATTAACCAAAAAATAATATAGAGTGACCAAACAAAATGACCAAAATTGGTATATAAAATTAGTAAAAATGACTAAATTAGTAACCAAAAAATGAGAGATGCAAAAATAGGAATTAAAGAGGATGCAATACGCGGCACTAATGATGAAGCCAAACATGGCAATGATATGGTAGCAAAATAAGATGCAAAACTAGGCATTAAAAAGGATGCAACACGTACGCTAATGATGAAGCCAAACATGACGTTGATATGGTAGAAAAATAAAATGTTACTTTGGATGCACAACATGGAGCTACATAGGAAGAAAAATATGGTGCAACAATAGACAAAATATTTGGCATCATTTTGGTAGCAAAACACGATGCAAAAATTGGTGCAAATTTGAAAGTGAAAATTGGCACATATTTGGAAGTAAAACATGGTGCAAAATGGGATGATAAATTTGTAGCAAAAATGGATGAAATATTGGATGCTAACATGGTGCTATTAAGGATTCAATTATGATGCTAACAAGGATGCCATTTAAGAAGCAAAAGTGGACACTCGCTAGGAAGCAAAATAGGTCATTATTTAGAAAGCAAACCTCGACATTGTTTAGGAAGCAAAGTTGGACACTATTTTGGAAGAAAAAAAATAGACGCTATTTTGGATGTCATAAAGGATGCTATATAGGAAGCAAAAAATATGTTTTTTGAGACGCTTTAAGTTTTTTCCATGACGCATCCCATTTAGAGTCTATTTTGAACACTCAATGTAAAAAAAATTACACTAAAAAGGGACTCTAAATGGGACGGTAATTCTAGGATTTGGTGTAGTGTTTGAACTCGTAAAAACAAAAAAAGACACTCAGAAAACATGATGGAGAAATTAAGGGAAGGGAATTAATTCATTTTGCAAATAAATGGCAGTTTGTCGTCACCTTTGAACATGGCACTTATAAGCATTTCATTTAGTCAATTGGGTATTCATCTTGTCTCTTATTTGATCCACTTTCATGAGTCATGTCAATTCTTTGAGTCTTTCAAAGAATGAATTGTCCAATGTCATGTTGTGTTCTTCCTCGTCGAGTCAATGCCTCCAAGTCTTTTGTCGTTTCACCGGATGTTCAAAGGGAAGTTTGAAAGTTTATCTCTACAGTCAAAACAACCTTTGTGTCAACAACTTTTGATTCATTCCTATGGTTATGTGTTAGGATTATTAATCCTCCCTTGTTCAAATGTTTATTAGATTAATTATTGCCTAACTCAGGAACCTTAAAATAAATTAAATGAGTCCACTAGTGAAATTGGGTCCACATGGCCCAATGGGACCACATGTACCAGTAATTGAAGTGTGGGGGACAATGATAGAGGTTAACTTCCACTTACTGCATGTGCATGCATCGGTGGGGGAACCTCCTAGACCAATCCCTACATTTTAGGAGCCATTGGGAGTCTCAGCACCAACCTACTTCAGTTAGTTAGAGTTAGCACTAGTTAGCCACAGTTAGCCTTCAGTTACCTTCAGATGACTCACTATCATTTAGCTAGCACATGCTTTGCATGGATAATGCATGCATGCATGTGGAGGAGTGCTTTTGTTCACCTACCACACTCAGTTGCACTGATTTAACTAGTTGTTAATGTATGTTGGAGTTATTGGTCATCAGAGAGTTGATTTGTTGGACTCCGATATTTATTGGGAGATCTTGAGTTAGAGATTCAGTTAGATAAAATCTTACCCACTTGGAGAATTTGAATTCACTCCTCATGCATTCAAATTATACCTATTTGTAATCTATTGTACATCGGATATTATTATGATGAAGATATTGTAAATTCCTAAGCAATACTTGTCCATTTCCTGTGTGGTTTGTTTTTCTTAGTTTGTATGTTCATCCTCCATTCAATTGCTACAACATAATCACAACTCTCTTCTTGAATATCATATGGAATTCAAATTCTAGAATGGTAGCAGAGCCTTCTCAGCCAGGTTTCATGTTTGTTTCTCCTCATCGAACATCAGAAGCAGTTGGGTTTCCACAAAAGTCCCCTATGAAAATTTTCTAGCTTTGGATTCATTCAGAGTAGTGGAGAAGGTATGCAAGACCCTGAAAACATGTTCATGTTTGGAGGAAAATCATTATTCTAATAGTTCATATGTTTTATTTTTATTTGTAGTGAAATTGAAAATTTCTACATAGCTTGAAAGAATTATTTGTTGTCTCCCTACCAGAGCAATTATGAGTTCTCAAACTCCTGAGCCACAGATCCTCACAACTTCCAATTACCTTTATTGGAGGATTGATATGCAGCTGGTCTTATGCAAGCATGGCTACCACAGGATTATACATGGATGGGAAGCTGAACCACATCCAGTAGAGCGGAACAAGTTCCTAAACTGTTGTGATGAAGCATTTGGGTACTTATGTACTTATATTTCCAGAGATCTCCTCTTCCATCTGGAAGGTTGAGGATTCCCAAATAATCCTTAGAGAATATTTATAGCTTTTTTAACAAACAATATGAGCTTCAGGAACACATTCTGGAGAATGAGTTAGTATCTTTACATCCCAACAGTGAAGCAAACAAAGACTTCTAAACCCACATGATTCACATTTTAACTCACAATGATTACTCAGTTGAATAATCAACCAATGGAAAATAATTCCATATTGGAAATATAAAATAATATTAAATATGAAATGATGATAAAAGATTACAAAGTGAGTGCCATATATATTAATTGTAAAGGCACTTTGTATACCATCCATGAAAGGATGCGTCATTTTATAATAGTTTATTAATAACCATTTATTAATTTTTAATTTTTAATATCAATATATATTAATATTAATAATTAATATTGATATTTAATTATTTAAGTTTGTTACATTGCCTTCCTGCTCAAGATGCTTTGTCCTCAAAGCATATTTTATAAAACTAGTTTATAATTTAAATATTGTAAGTGAAATGATGGGTTATTTCATAAAACCATGGGCTATTTCACTTTGTTTTTAACTTGTCCCCTTGTATTTATTTGTTGATAATTTTTTAATTTTTTATTCTTCACTTTTCCCTCTCATTCTTGCTTTTAGAATAATCAACCCATAGTTAGATACCTTAGACATTAATTAATCCATTTTTTCTTATTTGCCTAGTTTTCATATTCCACCTTATGCAAGTTGTCCTCCACATGTCCAAAGTGGTCAAAATTGCTAATAATGAGTCATCGAGCTCTTGGGAAACCTCTTGAAATCAATCTTGATTTAAATCTGGCCTTCCTAGTGCATGTCTTCTTTTTTTGCTTTATTGCCTGCTTTTGTTGAGTTTTAAGGCAATTGGGAAAGTTTGACTAGGTGAAGTTAACTTGTTTTTTGTCATCATCATCCTCCAATATTTACTCTTAATAAAAGCATGTATGAGTTTTCCTTCCATCACCTATTATATTTCCTAATTTATTTTTCCAATTCATGAGCTCCTAGATGGATTTGGAAGCCGCTTTATGCACTTATGGGGGATTTGTCTTAGATTTAGTAAGCCTTCTTTTGACCAATTCGAATGGCATCCCAATGCATTCAAATATATCATTTAATTATTTATTGTGGAATCCTTCACAGGGTTGGCTATTGTACACTTATTCAATACAGATTAGTGTTCTGCTCCATATTCAGTCTCATTTGTGTGTAATTTGCATGTGTAATTGACAAGTTTTGTGAGTGTAATTGTTCTAACACCTGGGTTCAATTTCCACATGGTATTAGAGCCTTTGTAGATCAATTTATCTCCTTCCAATTTGTTATTACAGGTTTGACATCATTGACTGGGAGCATTCTGTTGATTGAAGGCCAAATTTCTGAGCTATGGATCAATCTCAAAAGATCATCTTGACTACATTTAACTTATTTGAATGGAAAGCAAAGATGGAGATACTGTTGAGAGTGAAAGGCCTCTACAGAGTGACTATGGCAACAGAAGTAGAGCCCAATGCAACTGCGGAGAAAATTAAATGGCACAACATGAGGGATGAGGCTTATGGTCTCCTCTGTCTGAGCATATCCAGAGACCTCCTTTTCCATCTTGATGGATTAACATCACCAAATGAAGTATGGGAGAAAATTTTTGAGATTTTTGGTAAGATGGATGAGATGAGGGGACATCAAATAAAAAATGAATTGATCTCCTTGAGTCCCAACAGCTTCGAATCCCCGTAACTCTACTTTTCCAAGTTCAAAGCCCTTGTTTTGCAGCTAAAATAGTGTGGAATTGAAAAGAAGGAGGAGCAACTAGTTTTGGCCATACTCTTGAAGCTTGGCCCTAATTATTCAGTGTTTTTCTCGACCTTCCATGCCACAAAGTTGATAGCTCAAGCATGGAAAATTCCTAGCCTTGCATATTTCATGGAATCTCTCACACAAGAAAAAGATAAATTGGTGATGATGGGCACCATCAAACCTTCCAAAGGCCAAGCTTTGGTTGCTGGAGATTCGAGTGTGGATTCAAAAGGAAAAAATAAAGCTAAGAATCCACATAAGCAAAAGAGAGACAAGAACAAGTGTCCAGAGGAGCCCCAAGGTTCTAAGAAGAACCCCCAGAAGAAGAAGAAGAAAGGAGAAATGAGCAAGTGCGCATACTATAGTAAGGGAAATCATCCTGAAAGATCCTGCATGAAGAAGCAAATTGACATGCTGACCCAACTCCTGGAGAAGAATGGCATCTCCCTTCCTGATAGCTCAAAGAAGAGGGAAGGAGGATCAAATTCAGAAGATAGAGGGAGAGTTCATGCATTGGTTGCTGGAACATCAAGCTCACCTAGTTTCATCATTGATTCTAGAGCTTCAAGACATATGGTTTTGACCAAGGAGGCATTCACCTCACTTGACATGTCGAAAGGTCCACCAATAGTACTGGGAGATGATTCTCTCACTGAAAGTTTGGGCAAAGGGAGGATTGATCTTGACCATGGTAAGTTCAGCGATGTATTGTATGTTCTAGGTCTTGCGTCTAACCACTTATCAGTGTATCAGACGACCCACACAGGGTCTCCAAAGAAGGTCATATTCTCCCCTGATGAAGTTGAGATCATAGCGATCTCAAGTGGTAAATTCATTGCAATGAGGAAATCAAGCTTTGGCATGAAATATTTGGCCATATTAACTATAAGTATCTTTCTGATATTAGTGAAAAAGAAATGGTCATAGGGTTACCCAAGATTAAGCTTTCCAAAGGAGTCTGTCAAGGTTTCATCTTACGAAAACACCCAGAGCATAAATTTGAGAAAGCTAGTCATGAGAGAACCTCTGCACCTCTTGAGTTGATCCACAGTGATGTTGCTGGCACATTTCCTCATATGTCAATGAGTTAGGCCAAATATGCATTGAAATTCATAGATGAATTTTCCAGGTACTGCTGGGTTTACTTCCTGAAACATGAGTCTGAATTTTTTGGCCTCTTCAAAGTCTTCAAGGCTTTGGTTGAAAACCAGTCTGGGAGGAAACTCAAGGTTCTCAGATCTGACAATGGTGGTGAGTATGTCAAGTCTGATTTCATTCAATATTGTGTAGATGCAGCATTCTATCCCTTACACACCATGGAAAAATGGTGTTGCTGAGAGGAAGAATAGATCACTAAAAGAGATGGCAACCTGCATGATGGAGGCTAAGACTTTGCCACCAAAGTTTTTTTTTGAAGCTATAAACTATGCAACATATATCTAGAATAGGGTGCCTCATAAATAGCTTGATGGTATGACTCCTTTCAAATCATGGAGTGTGCACAAGCTAGATGTGACCCATTTCAAGATTTTTGGCTCAAGGGCTTGGGCTAGAATTCTTGAAACACAAGTCTGAAGTTTTTGGCCTCTTCAAAGTCTTCAAGGCTTTGGTTGAAAACCAGTCTGGGAGGAAAATCAAGGTCCCCAGATCTGACAATGGTGGTGAGTATGTCAAGTCTAATTTCATTCAATATTGTGCAGATGTAAGTATTCATATGCAACATTCTATCCCTTACACACCACAGCAAAATGGTGTTGCTGAGAGGAAGAACAGATCACTGAAAGAGATGGCAACCAGCATGATGGAGGCTAAGACTTTGCCACCAAAGTTTTTGTACGAAGTTATAAACTGTGCAGCCTATATCTAGAATAGGGTGCCTCATAAACATCTTGATGGTATGACTCCTTTCAAAGCATGGAGTCGGCACAAGCCAGATGTGACCCATTTCAGGATTTTTGGCTCAAGGGCTTGGGCTAGAATTCCAACAGAAAAGAGGAAGGCTTTGCATCCCCAAAGCCAAGAGTGTCTATTTGTTGGGTACTCTAAATATTCAAAAGGGTACAAGCTGATCAATTTGAGCACAAACAAATCCTTCATTGAAAGGAGTGTTCACTTTCAAGAAGAACCTTTAGCAGTAGTGGAAATTGGAGAATCATCTTCACCACCAGAACCATTGAATGTAAGCAAAGAGATAGTTGAGTTTGCTGATTATGGTATGTATAATAATGATGATTTAATTGTAGATCCTAGCATTCCTATAATATCAAAATGGGCAGCAAAGAACATTCATGTAGCTGGAGAACTAGCTGGAAATCCTAGTGATCCCAGGAGGACTAGATCTCAGTTTGAGAGTGCTTTATGTATGAAAGACCCTTTGTTTGCAGAGAAATACTATCTGATGGTTGAATAATACCCAAAGACATATAAATATGTATCACATGATCCAAGATGGAAAATAGCCATGAAATAAGAGTTCATCTCACTCCAGAAGAACAACACTTGGGAGTTGGTTGATCTTCCCCCAGGGAGGAAGCTAGTTCAATGTAAGTGGGTTTACAAAACCAAGTTTGCTACTAATGGTTCAAATTTGAAATATAAGTTAATATTGGTAGCCAAGTGCTACTCATGAGTACATTTCATAGACTACAATGAGACCTTTGCACCAGTGGCAAAGATGGACTCCATTAGGCTAGCCTTAGCCATTGCATCTTCGAAGCAGTGGGAGGTACATCACATGGATGCGAAGTGTGATTTATTGAATGGAGATCTTACTGAATATATTTACATGTAGTAGCCTCAAGGATTTTCTACTAATCAATCTCTTGTGTGCAGGCTAAAGAAATCATTGTATGGGCTTAAGCAAGCCCCCAGGGCTTGGTATACCAAGATTAATGGCTTTTTGTTGTCATTGAGTTTTGTTCAATGCAAGTCTGATCCTAATGTTCATTTGAAGGTGATTCATGGTTATTTTAGGATTATTGTCTTGTATGTATATGACCTTCTCATTACAGGAAGCTCAAAGGATGAAATTGCCTCCTTGAAGGATGCAATGAACCATGCATTTTATATGACTGATTTGGGGTTATTGAGCCAATTATTGGGTCTCGAGATTGCTCAAACAAAACATGGAATAAAAGTACATCAGTACAATTATGCTTTGCATTTACTTAACAAGTTCAACATGAAATATTGCAAGCCAAGAAAGACTCCCTTCCTTTCAGGAGTTAAGCTTGAAGAAGCAGAATCTTCTCCTATGGTAAATAATACACTGTATAGGAAACTGATTGGGTGTTTGTTGTACCTTACACATACTCGAACTAATATTTATTATGTAGTAAATGTGGCTTCAATATACATGGATCAGCCTCATGAGATCCATTGGATAGCAGCCAAAAGGATCCTTAACTTTGTTCAAGGAATAAGGACTCATGGGATCTTCTACAAAGCTAAATACGATCTTGATTTGATTGGGTTTATTGGCAATGATTGGGAAGGTGACAACACAGATTAAAATTCAACATCAGGATATGTGTTCATTCTTGTTGAAGGACCAATCAGCTGGTCAAGAAAGAAATAGAGTGCCATTTCACTCTCATCTACAGAAGCAGAGTACAAAGGAGTTGTAAATGCAACAACTCAATGTTTATGGTTGCAGGGGTTACTTGGTGAGTGTGGATTTGAATCAGAATACTCAACTAATATATATTTTGATCATCAGAGTACCATTCAAATCTACAATTATCCATTTCAGAGACAAAGAACCAAACACATTGAGATCCATATGCATTACATCAAACAGCTTGTGCATGATGGCACCATTCACCTACTCTTCTGTTCATCTTCAGAAAAAGTAGCAGACATATTCACCAAAGTTTTTTGCGAGAAGACATTCAAAAATCTAAAATCACTGCTGGGGATTGCTGATCATGCTGTGAAGCATGATTGATGACAATATTTTCAAATTTTGTTTTACTGTCCATGTTTAAGGGAGGATTTTTTCCCCTAGTTTTTTGCCTCTTTCCTTGGTTAAATGGACATGCAGTATGTAAAGGGTGACTAAGCCTTGTTGCTAGGCCCTATAATTTTCTGATATTTAACTCATAAGTTAGGCTTAAGGGGGGGTGTTAGAATAATCAACCCATAGTTAGCTACCTTAGACATTAATTAATCCATTTTTGTCTTATTTGCCTAGTTTCCATATTCCACCTTATGCAAGTTGTCCTCCACATGTCCAAAGTGGTCAAAATTGCTAAAAATGAGTCATGGAGTGCTTGGGAAACCTCTTGGAATCAATTCTGCTTTATTCCTGGCCTTCCTAGCGTATGTCTGCTTTTTCTGCTTTATTGCCTGCTTTTGTTGAGTTTTAAGGCAATTGAGAAAGTTTGACTAGGTGAATTTAACTTTTTTTTTGTCCTCATCATCCTCCACTCTTTTATCCTAATAAAAGCATGTATGAGTTGTCCTTCCATCACTGATTATCTTGTGTAATTGATTTTTCCAATTTGTGAGCTCCTAGACAGATTTGGACGTTGCTTTATGCACCTATGGGGGATTTGCTTAGATTTAGTAAGCCCATTTTTGACCAATTCGAATGGCATCCCAATGCATTAGAATATATCATGTAATTATTTATTGTTGTAGCATATGACTTCACAGGGTTGGCTATTGTACACTTATTCAATACAGATTAGTGTTTTGCTCCATATTCAGTCTCCTTTGTGTGTAATTTGCATGTGTAATTGACAATTTTTGTGAGTGTAATTGTTCTAACACCTGGGTTCAATTTCCACACTTGCTTCATATTTGTACTGGAATTAATACTTATTTAATGAAATTCAAAGGCCAAAGGCCAATTTTTGGTCAAAAACCAATTTTTACCAGAGAAACTCTGAATATGGATGGCCAAAAGCCACTGTGAGGTCAAGGACCTAAATTCAGGGAAACCTTGAACATGTTTTTTAACTTTTCTTTTTAACTTATGTTTTTTTAGATTTCCCCTTTTATTTCTTTTGTTGATAATTCTTTTTGTTTTTATTTTTATTTTTATTATGTATAAATTGTTTTTCTTCATTTTTCCCTCTCGTTCTTGCTTCATATTTGGAGTGGAATTAATACTTCTTCAATGAAATTCAAATGGCCAAAGGCCAATTTTCGGTCAAAAACCAATTTTTACTAGAGAAACTATGAATATGGATGGCTAAAATCCATTGTGAGGTCAAGGACCTAAATTCAAGGAAACCTTGAACATTTTTTTAACTTTTCTTTTTAACTTATGTTTTTTTTATTCTTTATTTCCCTCTCGTTCTTTCTTTGATACCACTTGAAGCAAACAAAGACTTATAAACCCACATGATTCACATTTTAACTCACAATGATTACTTAGTTGAATAATCAACCAATGGAAAATAATTCCATATTGGAAATATAAAATAATAATAAAGACGAAATGATGATAAAAGATTACAAAGTGAGTGCCATATATATTAATTGTAAAGGCACTTTGTATACCATCCATGAAAGGATGCATCATTTTAGAATAGTTTACTAATAACCATTTATTAATTTTTAATTATTAATATCAATATATATTAATATTATTAATTAATATTGATATTTAATATATATATATATATATATATATATATTGTTTGTTGTTTATTATTTAAGTTTGTTACATTCTTGAAGCAGACAAAGACTTCTAAACCCACATGATTCGCATTTTAACCCACAATGATTACTCAATTGAATAATCAACCAATGGAAAATAATTCCATATTGGAAATATTAAATAAATATTAAAGATGAA
>LPNX011102061.1:0-34956 GCA_001517045.1 Pseudotsuga menziesii | reverse complement strand
ATATATATATATTGTTGTTTATTATTTAAGTTTGTTACAAGCAGTTTCGAGACCATTGAGCAATTCTTCTCCAAATTCAAGTCTCTAGTGCTACAATGTAGACAGTGTGGGATAGAATGGAAGGATGAGCAGAATGTCCTTTCAATACTCAATAAAATAGGTCCTGAGTACTCTGTCTATGTCTCTTTGTTTCATTCCAAGCAGGAAATATTTCCTAATTGGAAACTACCCTCTCTAGATTCATTCTCTGAGTCCTTAATCAAAGAAAAATACAAATTGATTCGAATGGGAGTCATCCAGACTTCCAAAAATCAAGATCTATTGGTTACTGACTCCTCCCAGGCTCAAGCAAAGGGGAAATTAAATAAGAAGGATCCCAAGGCAACTGATTCGAAACCTAAAACAAATCAACAAGCTTCTGAAGGGGCCTCCGGCTCTGAGAAGAAGAAATTTGAAAAGAAGTTATGTCCGTATTGTGAAAAGGGATATCATATTGAAGAACATTGTATGAGGAAGAAACTTGATGAGATGTCCACTCTTCTCAAGTGGCACAACATTTCTCCTCCAATAGAAAAGAAGCCTGATGAAGAAACACCAATAGAAGATGTCGAAAGGTGTCATGCTTTGAAAGAAACTCTCTCTCCATCCTCATAATACATTATAGATTATAAATCCTCCAACCACATGGTGCATCAAAATAATCCTTCTCTACTCTTTCACTATCAAAGGGGACTAATATTCACATGGGATATGATTCCTAGATTCCAGCAGAAGGAAGAGGCTCAGTCAGAGTGAAGCATGGTGAGTTCAAAAATGTCTTATGTGTGCCTTCCCTTGCTGCTAACCTATTATCTATTTACCAGATGACACATACAGGCTCTCCCAAGTGGGTCACATTTGATTCAGACTCCATTGAGATTATAGAAAAATCCATTGGAAATCTTGTAGCGAAAGGTTTTGCAAATCACTCTACCAAAGCCTATGAGTTTTCACATTTCTTGCATGTTTCTCCACCTACAACTTTATTGTCTCATGCTAAAAACACCAGCAAGATTTGGCATGAGATATTTGGCCATCTCAATTTCAAATATCTGAAGCAACTCCACAATGATAACATGGTTGAAGGTTTTCCCTCCATCCAAACTTTCGATGGAGTATGTGTTGTGTGCTTGGTAGGTAAGCATCCAAAAAAGAAGTATGATGTTGGGAAGGCTCATCGAGATGTTTCTACACTTGATTTGATACAAAGAAATGTAGCTATACCTATGCCCACAAATTCAATTAATGGTTGCAGGTATTTTTTGACCTTTATTAATGATTGTTCTAGGTATTGCTGGATCTACTTCATGAAGCTAAGATCATAATTTTTTGAGACTTTTAAAAATTTTAAAGCTATGGTTGAGAATAGCTTCAATAAGAAGATCAAGTCAATACTATCGAATGGAGGAGGAGAATATGTCAAAAGATATTTCTAGAATTTCTTTGAATCAAAGGGGATTCGAATGGAACACTCAGTGCCATACACACCACAAAAAAATGGTGTGGCTAAGAGGAAGACCATATCATTAAAGGAGATGGAAACATGCCTTCTCCATGGAAAGAATCTACCTCTTTCTCTTTGGGATGAAGCAGTAAAATGTGCTTTGTATTTTCAAAATAGGGTACCCCACAAGTCAGTGGTTGGGGTGACTCCATTTGAAGCACTGCATGGGTATAATCCCAATGTCTCTCATTTGATAGTTTTTGGTTCCAAATCTTGTGCCAGGATACCACTTGACAAGAGAAAGGCCTTCCAAGCCCAAAGTAGCGAATGCATTATGCTGGGATATGTAGATGATGCAAAATATTACAAACTGATGGAGGTTGCTACCAAAATATGCTTCATTGAAAGAAGTGTCTAGTTTGAAGAATATCAACTGCAAGATACTCCTCCAACAACACAGGAAGGTATAACCATTTCTCCTCCTATTTTTTTACGACGATGATGTTGTGCTACAGGTTTCAGATTCAAATGAAGAAGATCACACACAGCATGATCCTATTATTGAGACTGAATCTCAAGAGATTCTAGATCCAGATCCAGTACCCATTCCAAATTAGAAACCTAAACCCAGATGGGCCCAAAAGCTTCTTGACGTAGCTGGAATTAGTGCTAGAGTTCCAGAAGACAAAAGAAGAAATAGGTCCCTGTATCAAAATGAGCATGCTACACTATATCTCACAGAATGGTGTAGCAAAGTTCCAGGTCTGTTCTACTTGATGATGGGGAATGATTAGATACATGGCCCACAGATTAACTATTTCCTAACTTAGGAACCTTAAAATTAATCAAATGAGTCCACTAGTGCAATTAGGTCCACATGGCCCGATGTGGCCATGTGTACCAATCATTGAAGTGTGGGGTAAAATGCTAGAGGTTAACTTCCACTTATTCCATGTGCATGCATCAGTGGGGGCTCTTCCTAGACCAATCCCTATATTTTAGAAGCCACTAGTAGTCTCAACACCAACCTACTTCAGTTAGTTGGAGTTAGCCACAGTTAGCCTTCAGTTACCTTTCAATGAATCACTATCAGTTAGCTCACGCATGCTTTGCATGGATAATGCATGCATACATGTGGAGGAGTGCTTTTGTTCACGTGCCATACTCAGTTGCACTGAGTTAACTAGTTGTTACTGTCTGTTGGAGTTATTGGTATTCAGAGAGTTGATTTGTTGGACTCTAATATTGATTGGGAGAACTTGAGTTAGAGATTCAGTTAGATACAACCTTATCCACCCTGAGAATTCAAATTCACTTCTCATGCATTCAAATTCTTCCTATTTGTAATCTATTGTACATTGGATATTATTATGATGAATATACTGTAAATTCCTGAGCAATACTTTTCTGTTTCCTGTGTGGTTTGTTTTTATTAGTTTGTATGGTCATCCTCCATTCAATTGATGCAACATAATTAGAACTCTCTGCTTGAATATCATATGGGAATCAATTTCTAACAACGTTATCTACAACATTCCAGAACTTTGTTTCGAGTTTCGTTTCATGGATGTGGGATTCATCATGGCCATCCTTGGATGAGAATTTTCCTATTGAAATCAACTCATTATATAGTAATTAGTCTTAGAAACAAGATTAGTACCTTGAGATATCTATGCCTTAATGATCGATTCTCTCGCTCTCGACATAGGTTCACATCATTGACCTTTGATCGATAGACTCGACTGAGTGTTCAACATCAAACCATCTATTCACACTAAATAGATTATACTAGGTGTTGAGAAGCAAAAAGACCACATTTTATTCATATTTTATATACCATTTGACACCTTATTCCTATCTTATCCTTCCATAAATGCATTAATATTCACCACTTTCATAATAAATATGGGTTTATATTACCATTTTCCAAATCATTTATTTTTGAGTATTTTGAGTGAATTTGTGGTTAATTATTGAGAAAAATAACATATTTTAAATATAATTTAAAGTTGTATGAGTTTGGTGATGCTTATAGGTGTATTTGAAGACTTTAACAAGATAAAAAGTGACCACCTAGCCTCAGATTCGAATTTCATCTTCTAGATGTGAGCTAACTTCAAGGAGAAGATTATGGAGATGTGGAGAGAATATATCATCCAATATTTGTTGAGAATTTGAAGGGATGAGTTGTAGATCTATTGAGGGTTTGAAGGGATGAGTTGTAGATTTGTTGAGAATTTTGAGGGATATGCTGAGAGAATAATGGATCTATAATTATGATTAGTTATCTTGAATTCATGTATAAATAGGAGGACTCTATCCTCATTTTGGTTAGAGGCCTCTCTAGTGGTTTGGAAGTTTAGAATAGATCAGAATTAGTGCTAGAATATATTCTTGATTATTATTTAATGGGGATGATGCTTGATGCACATCCTTTGAATCTCTTATGTTAGTTTGAGTTGTTTCCCTTATAATTGTTAGTGTAGATTTGCAGTTATGTCTTGCTTATGAATTGATAGTATTGATTTTATGTGAGCTCACATGTTAATGTTTATTGCTTTATACCAGTTTATTTCATGAAATTTTATGCTTTCATATATTAGATTTATTTTCTACAATTTCCTGATTTTCTAGATTAGATTTCTGTTGATATCATTTCTAGCTTTTCATGTCATTTATGCTTTTGCAAGTTTAATTTAATTTCAGTTGCATATATTTTTGCTTTCAATCATTTAGAATATTATATTAAGTTCAGTGACACTATGCCCCTGCATATATTTTGTTTGTACCTCACAAGTTTACGCTCTCTCTCCTGGATGACAATCAAATCATTGGATATCTGTTATAATTTGTTTAATATTTTCCCCAACATTTTAGCACCGTTACCAGGGAGGTGCTAAAAGGGATCATAGTTTAGATAGGTAGATAGTTTGTTCTTTTTTACATAGAAATGGGGAGGGGAAACAGTAAGACGCAAGGGCGAATTCACTACAGAATTTTTGTGGTGTGACAGCCAGACACATCCACTTTAGTGGGTTACCCCAAAGCCTTGTTATTTCTGCAGGCATGTTTATTTTTCTGCAAAGTGTTTTCTTTCATTTTCTGCAAATGTGAGTTTGTTTTTATGCAATTTTTCTTTTATAGTTTTGATTTATTTCATTTTTGGGTGCCTTTATTTCATACTAACTTGTTTCTAACTTTGCATCTATTCATTTTTGTTTTGTACATATTTTTTTTGTACCTTTTTATTTCTATTTTTGCACTCGTTTTGTGCTTGTCATGTACTCATTTTTTTCTAGTACTTGATTTGATTCCAGTAAAATATTTCTAGGATGAGCATAAGCCTAGAGAAGCTCACCCAGATCCTAGCAGAAGTAGGGATATCTTAATAGTAGCCAAAAGATTTACTACTACTAAAGTAAAAGAAGAATCGGTGTTAGAATAATTATGCACATCATATGAGGAGAAATTATGTGAGAAGAAAATCAAGAAGGAAGAGGAAGGGTCTCGGGTGATCAAGGTCATGAAAAATATCCTACAAATGGGAGCTACATCGAATGATGGATTCAAGTAAGTACTAAGTTAGATTGGTTCTATTTTCACTTTTATTTTATTAATTTTCATTTTCAGTATTTTATTTTCCATATTACAACATTTCTAGATTTAGTTTTTCAAAATAAAATCTTAATCTTTGTTTAATCTGGTTAGATAGATGGTTACACTGGCAATTTCACTTCACTTGAATGATTATAATTTTCATTTATAATAGAGTAGGTAGGCTTTAGTTTTTATTTTTAAGCTGAAAATTAGTTTTGTTTTAATTTACTTTAATGTTTCTATTTGTTAAAGTTTTATTTCTAACTAGTCTTAATTACTACAGATTTTTAATTTTGTTAGGAATTAAAAGTAATTTTAATCTTTCAAATCTAAAAATTTTCTAAAATTTTTGGTCTGTTTTTTATTTTTATTTATTTTTCATTTAATAATTTTCTAGTTATTCTAAAAATAAAAAAATGCATTAAGAATAAGTTTCTTTTAAATTAAAATAAATTAATTAAAAAACAGGTTGGAATCGCATCTTGAGTGTGCCCAAAAGATTAGGGAATCAGGTTGGTACTCGTTTGAATGAATGTCAGGATATAATGATGAAGTGATTAAAATATTTTCTCTAAGTTTATATGGTTCTATGGTTGATTTGGGAAGCCTGAAATTTCAAATTTTAGAGGAATTCAACACCATGGCGATTGCTTTTCCCACTAATGGGGACAAATGTTCAATAATAAAACCATGGAGATAGATTATAATCAATTTCTCAATCCTAAGCACCAGAACCCATATTGGACTAAGGGATTCTTCAACTGTTTCTCGAAGGAAGGATGGAAGGATGTTTTGGAGACAATTCAATGATATGTCACATGTGAAGGTAGATTCACTACCATTTTTATTTATCATATGTGGTTCCTAGTACATGTCTCATGGGTTAGAAGGATGAATTTACCCTTCTTTATCCCTAATAGTTTAACTAAAATGGAATTCAATGTACAAAGCCACCCAGAACACACTAGCCATAACATATGTCATCATGGCCTTGTCAAACTACTAGTTTTGGAGGAGCTAAGTAGACATAATAGAACCTGGTCATATTTCTTATTTTGTCTAGGGTACAAAATAGAAAAACAAGAAACCATAGAGGAGGGAGAAGAGACTTGTATCAGAAAAACTAAATCTTTTAGGATGTCTAGAAATGTAATGAAGGAACCTAACAATGTAGAGCACATAAAAAATTCCTTAGTAGGAAAGGGTGAAAGTGGGGAGAGAAAAATTTTTATGATCAAGGAAATATGATAGGTAATAATATAGAGTCTACTCCATGTGAAGAAGACCTGGACTCTATTGTTAAATAAATCAATGCTAGGAAAAGAAAGAGGTTTGAAGTTCCTAGTATGGTTAGTGAGGATCCCATACCTGAGACAAAAGAAAAAGAGTTGCATCAAGATTTTTCAACATCTAACGAATTTATAGAAGGATAAAGTTTGAGAAGCTCAACTAGGATGGATAAAAGGGTGTTGTTATCTAAGTTCGATTCTACAAGACCATGCACTCGATCCACAAATAAGTATCAGATAAATGCTAATCCTTCCATGGATTCTACTATCAATAAATATGTTCTTATCACTATTGAATATGATTCTGATCAATAATACATGAGGTCTCTGAAAATTGAAAAACATATGACTGATTTATTCACAAATATAGAAAAGGGAATACATGCCATTCTAGAATTGACTGGAGATGACCACATTGAATAAATATAATCTAAATAAGATTGGTTATTAGAATAAATGCTTCCAAATTCACCTACTCCAAATAGGAGTGGTAAAGCAGTGGATAATGTTGATGATGTACAAAATCAAGAAGACAAAGTTTTTATAATAGAGGAAAGAAACCATACACTTGATCTTGTCAAAGAAGCTCGACTCAAAAATGAGAAAAATATTAAAGGGATTCCAAATAAACTTCGATGTTATAAAGAGAAAAATAAATACATAGGAGAATAAAATGTTACCGTCATACAGGAAAATTAACAAATCAAAGAAAACCTACATGAGCTAAGTGAAAAAAATCATCAGTTTTGTGACTTGGAAAAAGAAGCACTGAGAAGGAAAAAAGAAATGCGTCGAGAGAATACGAAACTTTTCAAGAAGAATAGGAAAGTTATCAGACATTGAATAATACTTCAAAAGAAACAGTTTATATAATGAAACAAACATCAGGATTTAGATAGATTGACGATCGTTGAAGATGCCATTCAACATGTTTGATTGGGTTAGAAAAAATATTCTCGGTAATGTTTGAATCATTTTGTTTAAAGTTAAAGGCATATAATTAGAGGATATATTGGGTTGGTATCATTATAGAATCCTTATCACTTTCAGCAGCTTTTCTTTACTAAAGAATCTTAAGAATGTTGCAGGAAATTCTACCGGTAGTAGTTTTTCTATTTTGGGAATTAAACAGGTACACCTACAACAAGATTCAACTAAGTAAATTCCCAACAGCTCAATACTTTGGTACAACTCAACAAATTCATTCAAATGATCTAGAATCCTCGATCAAATAGATATTTTTAAGAAATTAGTTTTATATTATGTAATTGTTTGTTGTAAAATATCATTCAATATAAAGTTTTGGGATATTGAATATTTTTAGAAAATATGTTATTATTTGGAATGTAAATTAAGGAAATTTGAAGGGGTTAGAAAGTTTAGAGGTCATAGCAGCATTTCAAGTCTGAAGTAAGTCAAACACTCTGTAAATATGTAAGTTTGAGATACCCGTAACATGTAAATGAAAGTTGTATAATTTTATGAGCCAATATTTACTAATCTATAATTTGAATACAATTTCAACTAAATATAAGTTGTTAGCAGTTTATGGAATCATTTTCATTGAGTTACTTGTGAATTCCCATTTACTGTCATTTGTATTCAAAGTTATTTCCTCTTTAGACTATTTTATGAAAAGATATGTTAATCAATGAGTATATGGAATGAACAATATGTTGTCCATGTTTTAATTATGATTGGGGACTTGGATTAGTCATTTCAATTACATGTTATTTTTTCAAATCTTAATCTCTCAAAATTAGTATTATAAAGTCTGGAATGATTGTTGGTTGCTGGGCAGACCCAGGTTTACTATAATGTACCAACAACACCCCTAGCTCACTGGCCCTTTCGGCGACAGACCGCGGAGTGGCCTGAAGTCTCACCTGAAGTGATCCTAATGGGTTGGCAAAAGACTCAAGTGTCTCGACCAAGTTCTGTATGGCGTCCTGTGTGCATCTTGCAGCTCTTCTTATCCTGCGAGATGTCTCTTTCCGCGATGCACAGTTTCCTCTTACTCGCGATGACTCTAATCCTTATCGCATCGCTGCGTCCTGGGAAGCATGTAACTTTCTCCTACACTTGATTCTTAACTCGCGGTATTGCACACCACAGCTCCTCTGATGGTGCGATATCGCCTCCCTGCGATACCCTACCACTACGACTCAATGTACCTAGCGTTACTTGTGTTCAACTTACAGGACTCAACATGCATGGCTATTTTACATTGCGACTCTTAACTGTCTTGAGTGAAACTTAGACAAACTCTTATATAGAATATGTAAAGAATTCAACTTGCATTTATCCTTTTAATATGATGTGAACTAAATAACACATACATTCATTTACTGTAAGCAAAGTTCATGTAATGAATGACAGATATAACAAGTAAATACAATCACATGAATCAATCACATAACGCTCTGTTTTTACATGGTTCACTTCCAGGGTAGAAGCTATGTCCATAGAACTGTGTTTCTATATTATAACTTGAGAGAGGTACATAGTTCTGCTGCACCGCATATGCAGCTAGATATCTTCCGGGTAACTCTGCACACAGCCTAGAGCCCTTCTCTCTTAGATCTCTTCTCTATATTTCCTTCTTAAAATATCGTCTCACTCTCTCTCTCTCTCTCTGTCAATCCCTGCGGATTGTTACAATACAAAATAATAGTGAACTAATAGACTACTGGACTCTCAGACTCACTAATGTCTGAGTAGCTACTGATAATCTGACTAGCTAATATTTTACAATACAAAATATATCCCTTTATAGGCGGCCTGAAGGTCTCACCATTACAACATTGTGGGCCTGTCCCAACAGTAACCCAAAACCCTAACTAGTGATATTCGGCATATCTATACTTGGGGTAGCCGCTTTCCATCACACCACTGCTCTCTGCATTCTTCCATGCTTCCCGGCGTTGACCATGGGTACTATGCACCGCTTCCCTTCTTTTGTCTTTCATCTTCAATACCTCGGCCTCGTCGCTCCTTTTCCTTTATGAGGGTAGTTGAGCCCTCCTGTCTTCACCGCTGCTTTCAATGCAGTGGTTGAGCTCTCTCTTCTCGGCCGCTCAGGTACTGTCGTCTTTCTTGACTTCTCTGTTCCAACAGTCATGGTTTCTGGCTCTGCTCTGTAGCTAGAAACATGCTATGGCATCGTAGCTTTACCTTATCTCTTTGTCTTCACCAAACTGTCTATCCGCCAAAATGGAAGCTTCTCCTATAGCTGTGGGACTCTACTCCAACAATGATCAACTTGTTAGTGTTTCCTACTTCATTTGTTGTGCTAGTATCCTTGACCTTACTTTGAACCAAATCCATACAATCTCTGAGGTTCCTAAGCATTGCATTCTCATAGTCTAGTGCAGAATTTAGGAATACCATATATAACAAATCTTATTATATTAAGATAATTAAATAACATTTATAAATGAGGTGTCTCACTTGAAAATAAAAGCATCCATAATATGTCATTTAAAATACAATGGATTCAATTTACTATGGTTGTGAGTTTTATCATAGGTTATTGATTCTTCTTATTACTTCTTGGCGAAGGCCACGGTACTATTGAATTCGATTATCATGGATTTTTTATTCATTCATGTTTGATTTTTAGACATTTTTATTTTACCTTAACTTTACCATATAGTTTTTATTTTTTCAATTAAAACTATATATTTGTTTTGATTTATTTTGATTTATTTTGATTTCTATTAGCTCGATAGTTTGAGGTATTATTGTCACGTGCATGATAAACTATGAATAATTAAATCTTATTATGTCAGAAATCAGGTTACATGCCTTCATAATTTGACTTCTTATTGTCGATGCATGATAAATTGTGCATAATTAAAGCTTATTAAGTCAGAAACCAAGTTATGTTCCTTCATTTCAATGTATATGTTTATATAAGCCAACATTCAATGTATATGTTTATATAAGAATTTAAACCAAATTTTTGATTCATTGTTTGAAAGTATTACTAACCTTGGATTCCTATATATTTCACATAAATGTTTGAAACTATTACAAACCTTGAAAAGGAATTAACTGCAATGGAAAACTGACATAAGTGAATGCATTAAATGCAATGGCACCGCACCGCTTCTTATGGAACCACCTTTCATTCGAGGACTTCTTTGATTTATGCAAAGGTTTGAGATGAGATTCCCACGTCGGAGTCTTCAATCCACCAACAACAATTTGCATCTGTATCTACTGAGCTTTTGGAGAAACTATTATATGCATATTCTGAATTTTTAGAGCAATTTCTTTAATTTGTCATTCATCGAGCTACAACTCATGCTTTTCTATTTACTATCTCCAAAATCAATATGGTGACAATGATGGTTCATTTTCTACGTTCATAAATGTAAATCGGGTTTGGAATTAACAAATTTTAATAATATCACCATTGACTTTGAACCAAATCTCAAGGATAGAAGAGGGATTTTGATATATCAAACAAAACTGGCAAAGACATAAAGAGGAAGCGCGAGTTAGTGATCAAAGAGTAGAGTCTTCTCTTGAAGAGGGTTTTAATGTTGAGTGCAACATGGATAGTGATATCTTGCAGGGATTCAAACCAATTCTTTTATACCCTTTTCTACAATGTTTTATACACTTTTCTACAATGTGTGGTGTTATCTACGGTGTCATCAGTTATGGTGTCATGCAGTTCACCACTTTTGATAGTGAAAATTCCAAGCCAACCTTCACAAGAATGCATTAGAATATTAGCCCCAAGAATTAGCTCAACCAGTCGAGCATCTATTGCTTAATAACCTCCGCTATATGAGGTCATGGGTTCAAATCTCCTCAACGTTCTTGGGGTTATGCTTGTGTTAATCTCAAAGGTGTGATGTTCCTTAGGGTGGGCCCACCTAGACCTATTTCATGGATGTAACTAGGGTCAAACCAAAGTGAACCACACGAAAAAAAATGAATGCATTAGAATACTATTTGGGATCATAAAAAAATTCTTAACAAGTATGTGTATCCTCTGATACAATAAACAAAACTTCTCATTTTATGTTGTGTACTGGAAATATAGATGATCAAGATTAAATCTCTACCATAAGACCTTCTAGTTTCTCTTTTTCTCCAAATTTTCATTGATATAATGCTGAGACGTCAAGGATATGAAATCAATACATTCAACATATTTCTCATCTCTCTTTTGCTGAATACTTAAGTATAGTATGGAATGACCTCTAGTGTTAGCATTGTACTTATGTTGTGAACTATGTATTGATCCATATTCTACCAAATCTAAGATTAAATATTCTGAGGACTCTATAGATTATAACATATCCTACACCTTTTGTAGTATCATGTAATGAATAGAGGTTACTCCTAGATATACCTATTTTAGTGTGTTGTTCCCCCAAGACGAAAGTAGTAGTGGATATTTCGATGAAAGACACCCCCAACTAGAGTTTTATGTGCAAATATACATAGAATGGGTTTTTTTGTGTAGAAGGTGGAAACTAAAAGAGTGGTATGTGAGTGGGATGGACCAAATAAGATCTATATCTTCTTTGTGACTATAGAAATATTTTTACTAGGTTTTTGGCATAAACCTTAAAGAGCTAGTGTCTAATGTAGGTTATGACAAAAATGTGGATGGATCTGCGAAGGATATAGTTTTTTTTTATGAAGGATCTAGTGACTAAAAGAGTGGGATGGACAATATTAAAATGGGAGATAAGATCTATACCCTCTTTGCGACCCTAGACATTTTTTTTTTGCTAATTTGTTTTTGGCATCAATCTCGAAGAACTAGTTTCTACCATGTATTATGAAAAATATATCTTTAGGACTATGGACCACTATTATGATATTTTGTCCATACCATATATATTCATTAACCCCATTATAATGACAATTATTTTATTTTTATTTTGTTGGTTAGGAACAACTAAGAATTTCATTTCATATATAATGTCAAAATTTTATGAAATCCATACCTTTGAATATCATTCTACTCAGAATTGAAAACTATACGTTTGAATTCTTCTAGTTTTTTCCAAGCAAAAAATCCTATCAATTTCACTGTAGATGTATATCCATTGGCATCGTTCCAAGCATTTTTTTTTGTAAGTTCAGATCTATTCTATTAAAAGGAAATAATGATACAAATAGAAGTACAAAGAAGCATATCCATCTTGCAAATAAGAAAAACCAGAGAAAAAATACCAGTCTTCTTGAAGGGGAGAGGCAGACTGGAGCTGTCAAGATGATCCTGCCTTTTAAAGGGAACATAGATGCATACATAATCGAGCTTAATATTGTTTCACAAAAATATCAGGATGAACTTAAGAAATAACTCCCTAAAGGGCCATTGTCCCAAAAAAATAGACAAAATGAAGAAGAACTGAACCAAAACCCTGGAATTACAATTTTGTGAAGCGTTCCTCGATAATTGGCATGCCAAAATTGAAACCCAACTTCCCTTCCTAGCCTTTGGATTTTTCTGCTTCATCATCGAAATGATCCTCGTTCCTGGAGGTGCCACTGCTCCTAGAGCTACTCAAGCCATCCTTGGAATCAAAGTTGTTTCGCTTGACCAGCAGGGGCTCAGTCTTCCTGGGGAGGATGACGCTGGTAGTTTTCCCTGTAGGAGAGATGAATTGCCTCTAAGGTGGTGGGGGAGGCAGGGGTGTGATGTCCATAGGGATTAGTGCGGAAGAAGATACCAGAATGAAAACGGTGGGGGAGGGAGTAGGGACAAGAAGAGTTGAGGGAGTAGAAGGGCCGGGAACATCAGAGCCAACGGGATTAGCCTCTGGAGCAGCGTGGAGGTTTACAGAGTGAAATATGAGGCAGGTTAACAAATGTTTTATCACCCAATAATTCCTTCGACGATCAGGAGTGTGATTTAAAGCCGAGAGAGAGCTAGTGAGCTCATCTTCCTAGTCGTCCATCATGGTTCTCAGGGAAGTTGGCACTTTGACATCAAAGCCTTCAGAGCTATCTTGAGCATTGAAGGGTGTCGCTCTAGGATTGCTAGCACATCCTCAGCCCTGTCTCCTCCTAGGAATGTCATGTTGTCGAGGCGGCATGCTGAGCACATGAAACTAGGGAGCAGAAGGTGAAGGAGTAGCAGGAGGGCGACCAGAGGAGGGCACTGGTGGATGCTTCTAGAGGATACTTGCCAAAGGTTGCGGAGTAGAGAAATAAAAACAGTGGAGGCTAGCAGGATGAAGAGAAATTAACCCCCCAGCACGGAACCAAAGGGACATAATGGTTGACCATCAATGTGGTTACCTCATCATGACAGGCTTTACCTACCAAAATGACACATCCCATGGTGGGAATTGAGCTCACTTCCAGTTCGAATGGAGGAGGATGTATGTGTAAGGGTGGCATCATTGCGATGTTGGGATGGTTCCTACTATACGCCATGTAGAGATTTGTCATCGTGGCCATGTGTCTGCTGAGTCGGTTGTCGTGTCCTATCATGGCTATGTCTGGTGGGGGTTTTTTGTGTGCCATGTAGAGCCCAGTCATCGCAGCCATATGGACAAGGATTCCCTATGACATGCGGAGACGCTTCATTCCTACCTTGTGGTCCATTGACGTCCCTATCACCCGCATCTGGGTCTGTCGTTGCAAGCATTTCTTAGCAATAAGTTTTCATTTTATGATATTCCATTTTTCTTGTTTTCATACTACATGTTTTAATATTACACCTTTTCATATTACATGTTTTTATATTACGATAGAAATTTCCTTAGAATTCAATGTTAGTTTTTAATGAATCGGTTTAAAAAAATTACTAATAAGAAGTTTTTTGATGCATGGAAGTTGGTGTTCAGTTGATGTCCACACAGAAAGCCACTCACTGAATCTATGATCTTTCCCACAAATAGTTGGGAAGCACATGAAAAACAATGTTAAATTTCATTATTGGTAGAACAAGAAAACTCATTAATATATCAATACAAGATAAATTTCTAACTCTTTATGAAACACATAGTTGGAAAGCACACATAAACAGGTGTTACTTGTCATACTCGGTAAGACTAGACAATGTGGCATAAAAAAAAATCCTTCTCCAAAAGGACCAAACTCAGTGCAAGGATTTCATTTACAATTTTTAAGAAATGACATAAAAGGAACAACCTCATACAAAATGGATCAAATAGGCCTCAAAGTCTGGACGTGTTTAACATAATGGACCAAAGCTATTTCTAATATATTAATTACACCAATCTTGGCATGTTGGGATTGTTTATCATAATGTATTTAATAACAATATTTTAAATTGCATCTAAGAAAATAATGATTCATTTTTATATAAAACAAACAACAATTGAAGCTCCAATGTGATCAAGACTAACTTTAAAATCCTACTTACATAATTCAATACCGAAAAACAAAAAACAATGTGGGTTGTAGTAATTTTTATTATTTCACTATCATGTTTTGATAATTGAACTTGGCTTAAGCATTGAGATTTCATATTTGATGTCAATTAATAATTTTAAAATCAAAGTTGGTGTTGAAGTGGGGTTTAAAAACACTTGTAAAAATGCTATAAATAATACTATTCATTGAGAATCAAATATCACAGCACAGTTGGTTTTTGAAAATCAAAGTTGGTGTTGAAGTGGTGTTTAAAAACAATTGCAAAAATGCTATAAATAATAATATTCAATGAGAACCAAATATCACAATGCAGCTGGTTTTTTTACAACCTCAATACAAGAAACAGTAGTCTATGACATTTTCACACAGTAACCTAAAGTACAATATGGATCACATAAGGCCTTCGATCCAACATGGGTTCATACACACACAAAAAATGAAACATTGTAGGAAATGGATTATGTGGCAGAGAAGGTAAGAAATATAAATGACCATCAGAGTAAGCACAATTCCATTGCACACACCTAGTATGTGTAGACTGCATATAAGAAGCCCTAGCTAGACAAATGGCAAAAATTGTTGTACAAAGCATATTTTTGTACACGATCTACGTAATATTATATCATGATATCTTAATGCTTTAATAATCTAGTTTCATGTTTTAATGGTATATAGTATTGACTAAAGTGATGAAATAAAAGTAAAAGC
The DNA here is from genome assembly GCA_001517045.1 of Pseudotsuga menziesii. Classification (NCBI taxonomy): domain Eukaryota; kingdom Viridiplantae; phylum Streptophyta; class Pinopsida; order Pinales; family Pinaceae; genus Pseudotsuga; species Pseudotsuga menziesii. The sequence goes on along the minus strand of LPNX011102061.1, from coordinate 19,500 downwards.
CTATTGTAGAGAATAGGTGATTTTTTCAAAGGCTTCATTAGTATAGTTTGCTGGTGATTCGTTTGATATGAAGTCACATGACATGTTGTAAAGGAGGTGATGATTGTGGGGCACCTAGGGGTATAGTGATAGCAAGAATGGATCCCTGGACCCTGTGTCACATGAGTACTAACCCAATCCCTAGTGCTCGATTCTCTTAGTCATAAAAAAATAGTTTCTTTAACAACAATGCACTTCCTCTATTCCCTTAAAAAAACTAACCAACTATAGACACGGACATCGCTACACAAGGACATTGTTTCATTTTGACTCAACATATCCTACTAATATTTTTAATTCTTTGTTGTTTTATTTGTTTGTGAAATCTTTCAATCGTGAACATGTATTTGAAAATGGAAAAGCAATTTTTTTTAGTCTTTCATTTTTTTATTCTTAATATTTCTCATAATTGGATGTAGAATATTTCGTATGTTATATATTTTTCTTAATTTGAAATAATTTAGCAAGGTTACTATTCAATAATCTTTCAATAACTCTCAAAATTGGTTTCTTTTAATATTTGAATATGTGGTTCTCATTTTTATTCAATTATATTTTGAATATATTTGTATGATCTATGACATTGTTCATGTATTTGTAATATCTATTAAAGTATCCATACATATTATCTCAATCCATTGAACCATTTGTCCAGAAAATGTCATCGCGTTCCTTGGACTTAACAATTACTGTTGTAATTGGTGTTTGGGATTCTTCTCTTTTTGATATTTCAAAGAAAAGGGAAGATACCACAAGGTTTACCTTGGAAATAAATTATCTAGTAAAAGTTAATTAGTATTATTAATAGTTATTCAATGGTATTTCTAATGAAAAGTGGTGGTATAAATTGCTTTCCCTCATATACTAACTTTGTTTATAAATAATCGATGTATTCACAATAATTTAAATTAGTTTTGTATTGTGATGTTTATTATTATAGTCTTGAGTACATTAATATTGAAAGGTATGGATCAACAAAATGCAGAACAATCTATTACCACAATTCTTAACAAAGTAGTTATTTTGGGATGTCATTATCAATTACAAATATAGTGTTGGATTTGTTCCACAAATATTAACAAAATCAAGTATTGGTATTTTAAATTTATTGGAACTTGCACATACATATCTATAAAAGTTTTATGTTTTGATTAGATGATCCAAATGGTATTTTTCCATGAATTCTTAGCAATGTTGTTGTTGGGTAAGTAAGTCTTATAGTTTATAATATAGTCTTATGATTAAGAGTACGATGCCTAATACACATCCCAATTTGCAGGACTATTGAAAGTGATGGTAAAGGGGTTACTAGGTTCAACATGAGGATCATGTAATACGATGTTACCAAGAAGAATGTAGATAATGAAAGTTTTTCAAGTCCATAAATTTAAGTCTTTGTGGCAGTCTTGATCTGATACTAGTGTTGGTCTTATGATAAGTAACATGAAGAGCTTTTTTTTTATAAACATCTATCATTTTTCATATTCCGTTAATTTAAGACACATCAATCATTGTTTTCATGGATAATATTAAGAAGAAATTCCATATTTTATGGACCCCATGTTGGCTATTTTCCAAACCCTTGGTGTAATAAATTACAAAGAAAAACATACAGGTGTTACAAGTAAAAAAGGTATTGCAATGCAGAAGACAATCAAGAAACTAGATGTCCCTATCCAATGCACACATGGAGTGTGAATAAAAGAGTGGAGTATTGTAATGCTTACATTGAATTTGTTCATCGTCCAATTTTTAGGAAATGCTGAAGGGTACATCAAGGTATTCAACATAGGGGACTCCACCATGAATACTACAAAAATTTGATTAGAATACATCAAAATTGAAATATGGAGCATAATTCATTAAAGTATTTAATTTTATAGTCTAAAGATAAATACAAGTTTACAACATACATCAATTGAAATAAAATAAAATAAACCATACATAAAATATAATTGATAAAACAAATTCAGAAGTACAACCATATTGAATAGTGAAATGAATCAAGGCTATTGAGGAGGAAAATAGTGGATTATGTAGTATGTTATCATTTAATTTATTATTAATATTTTTTATTTTTTGGTGTATAACTATCAAAGGAAATGTGGAGAAACCATTTTTAGGAGGGAATCCTTTCCTATGTGTTTTCTTGAGTTTCCTTCAAACGAGGACGTCGGGAATACATTTCAAATGGAGTTTTCAAGTTTTTGAGAAAAGTGGGGGTGCGGAAGAGCATTTCCTACCATTGGGGACGTGTACCCATGTAACATTGGTTGGTACCAATCAATTCAATAACCTTTTCATGGATCTCCCCCTATTCAACACGGAACAGATAGTTCATGCAATTTCCTTCTTCCCCAATGTTGTGGTTTGGGATCATAACAATCCATAAATGAAGAGGTTTATTTTGATGAATTACGAAGCTTACCTTAAGGTGCATGCATATTTACAATTTATCGATGTTAATATTGAGTGTATGCATGTATGAATATAAATCATATTAAGGGGGGGGAATAAGAAATTTTTTTTTTTAATGGTGTTTGGTGGGATGCATGTAGATATGTTGTCTATTTCACATGTCCAATTGTGGATATGGATCAGTTATGCAAAGTTAGATTCTGAACTCCTGGGGAAATGTATGAATGTATTGATAGCATGGAGGGAAAGATAAAGAACATTATTGTTGGAGAGACCTCTCCTTGGAGTTATTCAAGGAAGTTCAATTTCTCATATAGAAGAGACAAAACAAATAGAAAACCTCTCTTCACATAGTTGTATATACCCTTAATACCAAGTTGTATATGGACATACCAAACATAATTCTATGCGTGGATGATTCTTGAAATACTGAGAGGGGGTGGATTAGAATTTGCACAATATAAAATTTTTAATCAAAATCAAGTTGTTTATCACCAATCACAGCATATCATCAATGTGTATGAAAATAACAAGATGCACAGTACACAATAATTTTTACGTGGAGACCCAAGTCTTGGTGGAGAAACCATGGAATCCTTTTTAATTTTTTTTTCTAGAAATAACTGGAGGGAGAAAACAACTCCCTTATTAGAAAAACTTCAATTTTCCAAATACAACTGGAAGGAGGCTATAACCTCCTGATTTATAAGCTACAACATGAAGGAAGCTACAACTCCTTAGTTTTCTGGCTACAACTAAAAGGAGACTACAACCTCCTTTCCTTTCCCCATCCTACCACCCATATAATAAAAATATTGTTGAACCTATGAACCTATCAAACCAAACTCTGAAACTGTTGCTGATAACATCTACACTCTGATCACTATCAAATAATCCATGTATACCAAGAAGTCATTTCACTACCATACATTGCTCATGTACATCATTGTACACCTCATCATACATAATTATTGAACAAGTAATCCTACTCTATTTTCACTTAACATAAGGCATGCATAATCATGTGTCATCATCATATGTATGCATCATCTTCATACGGTATGCATCCTCCTAATCAAATATATATCATCATCATCTTAGTTTGCACTATGTATACATCATGAACAACAAGTATAGATCATAGTGCATAGGTCAGAATCAACACACTATGGTATGCAACGGTACATCATATTCTATATAAGGGCATCAACATCATAGACTGTACATGCATTTTCATTATAAATTTTATCATATCATAGCATAAAGTTATGCAACATCATTATCATAGCCTCCATGATGAATTAAAATATATATACCAATATAGAGGCTCACATGCTAAGATCAAATATGAACTCTATCCATCAGAGACATGTGTCATCACAAGGGAAACCCAAAATCATAAACCATACCTTTTTGAAGATAAAAAGATGAATAAAAAATAGAAAAACAAAAATAAACTCTATATCATGTCACTACATATCCCTCATAACAATATTTCCAACGAGCCAAGAATATTTTAATTATGATTCTTTATGAGAAAGTTATGCCAATTTTAATGAAGATACCGTAAATGTTTTCCTCAACAAAGTTTCACACTTTTCTCCAAGAGTTGTGAATTCCCAAAGAGACACTTGATTGATCAACAAATGAAATCTTTGATATCTATTTATATAGGTTTTGGAGGAAATCTATTACCTCAAACTAGGTTGACACGCATTTCAAAATTATAAATAATTAAATTCTATTTTGTTTGGTCAGCTAACCCAAAAAGGTTGGGTACACCAACTTCAAAAATGCATGTCTCTTCAACCACAAGGAGTTAGAGGATGCTCCACATATCAACAGAAATGTATTGACTAGGAATATCTCCCTATGATGGTTTATTTTCAAATTCTTGGTCTAATACCCTTACATTATTCAATTTGTACATGGCATCTAGACTCCACACATAAAGGTACCAAAGACCATGTTACCTTATGCATAAGTTCCAAGGTCAAAGGATTTAATGGACATCATCAAAGGTATTATTGATTCAATGGTATTCACATCCACATAATTAACATCAACAAGGAGGAGGTCTCCACCATATACTCATCATATCAAGGGTATCAAGGATCCCAACACCACCAAGGTGTGGGTGTTCCTAGAATTCTCCTAGGGTACCATGACCTCATTAAAAACACAAATGACCACATAATGAGTCATTTGGAATATTTTAAGTTATAAAATTCTTTAACTCACCAATGAATCTTTCTATGGTACAAGGGCATAGGTTGTGGTACTGGGGAACGATAAAAGAACTTAGGAATACTCAAACACTCTACAAGCTGCTTAGGGATTTTTCCATTGTCCATAGGGATCCAAGGGATTCATAATTTGGATTGGACAAGGTAAAAAGGTATCCTTTGACATTGAATGACTTTTAACCCTCAAGGTCTCCTCAAGGGGAACCAAGACACATCGACACACACTTATTGGCACCAATGAAAATTTAGTCAACAATCTCCTCGACACACACTTGTTGGAATCAATGACAATTTAGTCAACATGAGGTGAGGAGGTAAAACAAGAGTTCCTTAACGTGATGGAAAATATGTACACTCTAAATGAAGTAATTTCATGACAAGATCAATTTATTTATTTTAGCAACTTCAGTGCCTCCACTTTCACTATTAACGCAAATAAGGACATCAAGTTTTATGCACAGAATAATTCCTCTATATGGTGTAGAAAGTATGGAGACAAATCCCTAGAACACCGCAAGCATTCCATTGGATTGTGATCCCAAGTTTTTGGTTCCTTATAGGTTGAAAGGAACTGGTCCACTTAAAATTTCTTCCACTCAGTTAAGTAGAGTAGGATTACCTCTACAAAAATAGAGTTACCTATTTATGTACATAGAAATGTTCTCCTTCATTTAAATAAAGGACCTAAGTATTTAGAAGGACCCGAAACATGATGGGACGCATGTTTCGAGGATTCTTCCTATGTTGACAAGGACAAGGGTACTTCTTATCCATCCATGCATACCATTTTGTGATATATTTGTAACTCAATAAATAACGAGATAAAAGAACATGGATTTAATTCAAGGAATGATATAAATAATGAAAATTATTTTCTTGAATTTAAACCAAGGTAGATCCTACTTTAAGAGTTACAAGAAAAGTTGAAAAATAATGGAAGTGTTCATGCAGATGCATCCTTTCAAAAATAATTTACCTTAAGCAAAGGCCATCTTAATTAACTAAATATATTTTATGTCCACTAAACCCTAGGGGAATACGACTCATATAGTGAGCCTAATCCTTTGGGATCTTATTTCCTACTTAGTAACAAGGTTAAGGGATTTTTTAAGGTTTCTATTGCAAGAAATACAAGCTAAATGGAACTAAAGAAATAAGTAATCCAAATAATAAATGGAATCTAAGAAAACTTATTCAAAGGCATGAAAAATAAATTAAGACGTTATATCTAAGGCATATTATCATTTCTAACCTGTTTTACAAAAAAAGTAACAACCTATTTGAATCTAAAAAGTTTCCCAATTAGAGCAAGGGTGGATAGCTTCCTTATTTGATACCATGTCGAGTCTATACTTGATTTCTAGAAGTGTATCATTATTCTCTAAACTTGTTATTTTGATGATTTCAAATTATGTAATAGAGGAAGAAGCTAGAGAAACATATGGAAACTATTTAATGAAATTATTTTTTCCTAAACGAATAATAAGAAATATAAATGAGAATATACCTTAAAGAGGAAAAAATATTCGCAAGAGATCATAAACATATTTCTGGAAGTATGGGATTCCAATGGAAAACAATTTTATTGGAGAGAACTTAGCTTTGTCGCAATTTGGAAATGGCTTGCCTTATTTTTGTTGTACATGGATAACTTCTCCCATTCCACTTGCTAAACTTAACAAGAAAAAGAAAATCACTTAAGATATTGTATCCTATGTTATTAATCATACACATCACATTCAATCAACAAGACACATTTTCTACCACTAGTAATATTATTTGAGAATCACAAAGAGAACACATGATTTATGATATTCAATAAATCCACAAAATAAATATAAATCCAATACAATATACCCCATATAACAAGATTCAAAAAAGGAGGAAGCTATATCATATATAATTTTTTAACAATGTAATTTTAGTAGTGTATATATTTACATATTTATACATTGGGTTGTGTGTGAAAAACACAAATTATTATAACATAATAACCAACTAATTATAACCTTACATCAACATCCTAACCCCCTATTGATTCTCAATAGGAAAATCCTATGTTAATGCGAGTGCCACCCTTTGAAGTCAACCTACCATGTCATCAACTAAGAACTTCAAGTTTTTTGATTGTTGCAGGCCTTCAACACCAACAATCTCCCACTTGGAAATTCACCATGTACACTAACCATGAAGTCCCAAATACACATGTCATATAGAAACTTTTGCTTCTACCACTCCCACACTCCCATTTTTTGTCAATTCCAATCATCTTGTTGACCACCATGCACTAGATAGGACATATGAAACCATCTGTCCCATATCACAAAATTTCAAGCAAGTATGTCTCAACTCCGCTGAATCTCAAATGTGAGGGTATTGCATGTCAATATGATTTGATCTATCATGAATCTTGGAATTTTAATCAAGGGCCACTATGATTTTATTTTCATGGTTTCTCACCATCAACTATATCTTTATCAATGATTTTTTTTTTTTTTTTTAATCGAATGCTAGGGTTTGCAGGGGTTTTGCTTAGTGGCCTTCCTATGCAACCTGCCTTTTGGGGCCCTTAGCCGCAGGAGAAGGAAGGCTCTCTGGGTGGTTGGCCTCCTCGGGAGTTTGGTGGATGGAAGCAAGCTCTTCAAGGCCTGATGGGCTTGAAGGAGAGGTTTTTGCTGCAAAGGACCAACGAGAGAGCTTGGCTGCGGGCCACAAGCCTATAATGGGGGGCTGTCTGCCAAAAGCCCCCTCTATCCCTACAGTTCAGATTCGTTCTGAAAAGGTAATGGGTACGATCGAGCTATGGAAAGAGAAAGCTCTGATCGGTAAGTTTGTAGGGATATGGCCCAAGGAGAAGGACCTCGTTAAATGGATCAGCAACGTGTGGAACCCTAAGGGACACTATGATCTGCAGCTAGGCTCTAAGGGTTTCTTCATGATTATTTTCTTCAATCAGGAGGATAGAGATTGGATCCTGGAGGTAGGTCCCTATTTCTTCTTTTCCGCTGGGCTATACCTCCAGCCATGGAAGGAGCTATTTAATCTAGAAACGGAGGACATGACGGTGGCCCCAGTTTGGATCCTCCTTTTCTCCCTTCCTAGGGAATATTGGGAACTGGATACCCTGCAGGATATCGGGAATGGCCTCGGTGATTTTATTAAGGTGTCGAAGCAGATGAGGGCCTATAGGTATACCTCTTTTTCCAGGGTTTGTGTTTACCTAGATCTCTCCAAGGAATTTCCAGAAGCCATAAACCTAAGTTGGGAGGATGAAGAGTGGCTCCAACCCATCGACTATGAGCAAATCCATTTCAGGTGCCGGCAATGCCATGAGTATGGCCACTTGGGGAGGAATTTCCCACGGATGGAGGCCATTCTAGCCTCATCAAACCCTAGCCAGGTAAAATCAGGGGCGACGCAGGATGGTTTCACCCAGGTGAAGAATCGCAAGAGGAGCAAGGCCACAGGACAGTCAAAAGCCAAAAAAGATACTCTGATGAGGGTGTATCGGTCCAGGAATGCATTTGAGACCTTAGGAGGTTTGGATGAGGAAGTAATACTTAAGGAAAAATAAAGAGACATTCAGCCCACCAAAGCACCCATATTGACGGAGGAGGTTGTAGTCCAGCAGATGGAGATAGTGGAGGAAGCTGATGATGAAGAAATGGAATTAGGCAAACTAGATATGGATGCTTTTGAAGAAGAGTGTGGAAAGAAGGGGAAGGGTTATGTGTCCAGAAGGCAAATCGAGCTCCTCCAGGAGGCCATTATCAAGACAGGGGCCCATCCAAGTCTAGGGATTGACCCAGATCCCCTATCAGGGAATAAGCGAAAAACTCTGTAGGAGGAACAGCGTAGAGGGAGAAAATCAAACAAGTAACACATTACAGAGATTGGAGTCAAGCTAATTGTCTCGGGCCAATACCCAAAGATAAGGGCGACCTTTTATGAAGTCTCCAAAGTTTCCCAATTAAGGTAATCTATTGGAATATAAGGGGGTGTGGTAACCCCAGGAAGTGGAAAACTCTCGACCGAAAGATCAAGCAGGAAATCCCTGATATCCTCTTTATTCAGGAAATGAAATGTAGCTCGAAGGGCATGGATAATATCAGTAGTAAAATATGGAAAGGTAGCCAGGTGATGGACTTGGATGCAGCAGGCCAATATGGGGGCATAGCAATCCTATGGATCCCCCAGGTGGTGGAGCTCTCGAATTGGTGAGCCAATAAGTTCTCCCTTATAGCTGATTTTCACCACCTTATTTCTGGGGTGAAGGGTTTTCTAGTGAATATCTATGGCCCTAGTAGCTTATCTGAAAAGCAGGCCTTCCTCAATTTTTTGGAGTGGGCCAATAGCCAAGTGGGGGGGAGGATGATGGGTAATGGGAGGAGATTTCAACCTCATTGCCAACCTTTGGGAAAAAAAGGGAGGGTGAAGGTCTTTGGACAGATATCAAGAGGCTTTTAGGGCCTTCCAGGTGGGTAACTCCTTCGCGGACATGGAAACCAGTAATGGCTAGTATACATGGAACAATAAGTGGGGAGGGTGAACACCTGGTTTCTTCTCGTCTTGATAGGTTTCTGGTCTCAGATCCCCTTCTTCATGATACAGGAGAAATTATGGCCGAGGTTCTCCCGGCGGCTGGTTCCGACCATTGGCCCATTTTCCTTCGATGGGACTGGTCAGGCACCACTTTGGGGAAACCATTCAGGTTTGAACAATTCTGGATGGAGCATAAGGACTTCAAAAACATGGTGCAACAGTGGTGGCAGGAGCTGGTCCCCCCAGCAGGCACAACTGTGTACTATTTCCAACAGAAGCTCAAAGCTCTCAAATCCAGAATCCGTACCTGGAATAGGGAGGAGTTTGGAAACATTTTTGAGGACAAGAAAAGACTAATTGCTGACTTGGAACAACTTAGTCAGAAAGGAATGACAGAAGGATGGGACAAGGAAATGCAGAAAAAAGAAAAGGATTTATGGGGATAGTTAGAGGCTCAGGAAAGACAGGAAGGCATATATTGGAAACAAAAATCCAAAGTCAAATGACTGCAGGATGGAGAAAGGAATACCAAGTTTTTTCATAATTTGGTCATTCAGGACCGACACTCCTCAAGGATAGTGAAACTTGAAAAGATGAAAGGAGGCCAAATTGAAACGCATCACGAAATCGAGGAGGAACTCAATCACTATTTTGCTGAGATCCTGAACAAATACCTCCATGACAGGGAAATAGATATATCTCAAATCACAAGGCTAATCCCTCCCTCAGTCACTAGAGAAGATAATGAGATGCTTGTCAAACCGGTCTCTATGCAAGAAGTGGAAGAGGTAGTCAATCAGATGGCTCTAGGAAAATCTCCTAGTCTGGATGGGTTCACCTCCAACTTCTTTCACCACTTCTGGGATATGGTTAAGGAGGAGGTGGTGGAAATTGTGGAGGAATCAAGGAAAAAAAAGGGGGTGCTTAGAGCCTTCAATGTCATGTTCCTTTCTCTCATTCCTAAGGAGGTGGGGGCAGACTGCCCAGACAAGTTCAGGCCGATAGCGCTATGCAATGTGGTCTATAAAATCATATCCAAAGTCATTTCCAACCATCTGAAGCCTCTCCTCCCCACTCTGATTTGTCCCGAGAATTCGGGCTTTGTGGAAGGACGCCAAATCTTGGATGGGGTCATCTTGGTTCAGGAAGTCCTTCATTCCCTACAAAGCTCGTGAATTCCTGGTATGCTGATTAAATTGGATATTTCAAAATCTTATGATAAATTAAATTGGGACTACATCCGCAGAATGCTGGTGGCCTACAGGTTCTGCCAAGACTGGGTGGAATGGATCATGGGGCTCATTTCCACCCCCTTCTTCAGCATCCTCTTGAACAGAACCCCGACCTGCACTTTTCAATCTTATAGAAGACTTAGGAAGGGAGACCCCCTCTCCCCTTTTCTCTTCATCCTTATGGTTGAAGGCCTGAGTTGTCTCCTTCAGTCTAAAGCGGATTGTGGCGAGCTTCGAGGCATTCGTCTAACAGACTCTGTGGAGGCTCAAACCCACCAACAATTTGTATATGACACTATGCTCATGGGGCACCCTTCAGTCCAAGAAGCTCGAATCTTCAAAGTGTGTTTGAACCTTTTTTCCAAAGCCTTAGGTCTTGATGTTAACCAGGCCAAATCCCAAGTCTTTTTTCTCAATACTGCCCCAGCCTCTCAGAGGAACATTCTTTGTATCCTGTGGTTTGCGAAAGGATCATTTCCTTCTAAGTACCTAGGAGTCCCTTTGAGCCCGTGAAAATTGAAGAGTGTGTCCTGGATGGAACTCCTTGACAAAATGAAACAAAAACTCACCCACTAGACTCTTAGACCCCTGAACTTTCCCAGTAGGCTGGTCCTGATTAAATCAGTCCTTCATGCGATGCCTATCTATCTGTTCTCGGTCCTTTCGGCTCTGAAATCCATTCTGTGCGAGATTCGGGGCATCTAGAACATCTTCCTGTGGGGAGGCAGAGAGGAAAAAGCCAAATTTGCTTTGGTTAGCTGGGATAGCATTTTCCAGCCAAAAATGAAGGGGGGGTTAGGATTGCGGGATCTGGAAATTATGGCCAAAGTCTAGGGGGCAAAATTTTTGTGGCGCTGTGTCTCTCATTCTTCTGAACCTTGGACATGTTTGTGGCACTCAAAATATGGCTGTGATAGGCCCCAACCTCAGTTAATCCACTTCAACGAAGAGCAACAGGGATCCCCTGTATGGAACAAGGCAAAAGCAGGGAGGCAATTAATCCAAAAGCACATATTTTGGGAGATTCGTGACGGCAGGAGTGCACGGTTCTGGGAGGACTCATGGAATCATCTCCCTCGGTTAAGTGACAACCCAAGATGGGCCCCAATTTAGGATTGGACCAGGGTGGAGGGTTGCCTTCTGGTCCACCACTTCTGGCAAGAACAACAGCCTAATGAGAGACAACGTTGGTTTTTCATGAACAAACCTGAACAAACCTGAACAAATTGAAAAGGATGACTGGGAGGCTTTCCAAGAGGAAATGGACAGGAGGAGCATCAGGCCCACGGAGGGAAACGATTTGTTGAGATGGGGGTATCTGGAAAAAGGAATATTAAATATTAAGGAGGCATACAACATTCAAATTGGGAATGCAGTCGAGGATGGGGAAGTATGGAAGAAGCTATGGACTCTTAATATATGGCCTAAGGTCACCACTTTCGCCTGGCTGACTATAAAAGGGCGCATTCTCACAGGAAAAACCTCAGGAGGCAAGGAATCCAAGGCCCATCTCAATGCTGTCTATGCTACCAGGTGGAGGAAACCACAAATCATCTTCTGGATAGCTGTCCATTTGCTGCGGCCATTTGGGACATGGGGACGGTCGGTTTCAGGAGAAGTGATAGGAAAAGAGCCTAGCCGGTAAGAACTTTGGTTGAATGGAACCAAAAGACGTTCAAAAACAGAATTATCAGAATGATTTGGAATGCCTTACCTGGTATGATCATGTGGTGCATTTGGAAGGAGAGGAATGGCCGTATATTCTGGGACAAACATGCCAGCCCCGATCAAGTCTGGAAAATAGTGCGGGAAAACCTTCTCTCCTCCATCAAAAGCATGCAATGGCTCGATGAAGATAAGTTAATTCCAGCAGAAGAGAGCCCTGTCAGGGAATTCTGGGGTCTAGACAAACTTTAGTTGGAAGCACTCCGCATGCGTGTGAGGACCCTCCAGCCATCTAGCCCAAAATCCTGGTCTCCTCCTCCCCCCATGGTTTTCAAGCTTAATTTTGATGGGGCCTCTAGGGGGAACCCAGGCCCCGTGGGTTTTGGTGGCATATGTAGAGACTCTCAAGGCAGGATTATCTTTGTTTTTTGGGGGGCCATCAGTTGTGATTCAAATAAATCCGCTGAGCTTGAGGGAATGCTCCAAGGTTTGCAATGCCTGGTTCGCAGCAATAGCTTCTCGACGATAATAGAAGGTGACTCTCGGATCTTGATCCATATGGCTCGAAAGTTAGCTCACGACAGAGTCAGCGGCCAAGTGTCGACCAACTGGAGAATGGCCAGCCATTTGGATGATCTACGGGTCCTGATCCAAGGCCATCCCACGGTCACATTCAGCCACATCAGACATGACGCCAACAAGGTGGCGGATCATCTGGTGAACATAGGGATCGATGGGGAGCTAGATTTACGATGGGGCCCTCTAGGGACTTTCGATGGTTACATATGGGCTCATAACTATAGACAGTTGGTGACACAAGATCAAATGGGAGGTATGTAGTTGACACACTTGAGTGACATGGAGGATACAGGTGACAGACGACGCGGGCACACCATGACAAGCCATCGCCACGATGGAAGTTAGTTTTAATGAAATCAGTAATCAAGGACAGAGGTGGTTGTCCTTGGCCATTTATTCTACCCCCGTGATCATAGGTGAAAAGCCGGACAGGGTAAGGAGGGACGGTAAACTTGATAGGGCCATCCTTTCAGTTAGAGTGTCATCCATGGTGATCGTTATGAGAGATGTGGTTCGCTCTAGGTCCATGTCGCCACCCTGGTACATCCCTGATCAAGTAATGATTCTTCTGCTTCCTTTTTATATCCTGCCTTACTAGGCTATATGCTATCTTCGTTCCTCTGAGCCTCCTGTCTTTTGGCTCTTCTGGTTTCTTCGGTGGCCCCTGTTACCACCTAAGTTGTACTTAGTGTTTTTTTATCAAGTGAGCCTGGTGAACCAGATAGGGTTGACTTGTTCGGACTTCAAAAATACCTTTGGAAGTACTTCTGGGAAGTGCTTGTTGTATCATATCACATGTTCATACCCCATGGGGGAATTGTAATAAATTTTCTAGCATGATAGTGTCTGTAAAAGACTCGGTCTCTTAGACTTCATTTGTTAATCCGATCAGCCCAGGGTGTTTTTTCCCTTGGTTATTATTGGTTGTTGAACAAACGACTGATAATTTCTGATTTTTTCACTCCATACCTCCAAATTTCGGGTGGTCGGCTTGGAATTTAGGCCTATTGAGGTTATTAGAGTCTATGTGTCAATGTATAAACATGCTAGACATCATTTTTGAGTCATATGAACATGTCTAAGTCCCCCTAGGTGTTTTTCAATTTTTCAATTTTTTAGTTTTTTCAGTGTTTTTTATTAAAATTTAATTTTTCCAAAACTTAGGCTATTTTTTAATAGTTTAATTGGAAAAATTTATTTTGTAATAAAGTTAGGCCAAATAATCAGTTTCAGTCATGTAGGTGCTCATTTTCAAGCTAAGAGCACCATGTGAACCCATGGACCCACTGTTTCCTAGTTTTGAGTGATTTTCCATCACTTAGGTCAGAAAGCCCCAAAAATCAATTATTGATTATTTTAATTAATAAATTGATGAATAATGGAGCAAATCCAAAATCATAAATCAATGGATTCTCAGCCGATTTGATTGAAATAATTCAGATCTGAAGCAGATTGACTGGATCTGACAAATCCTTGACTGAAGGAGGTGATCAAATCAGATCCAGAGTTGATATTGAGCATCCTTTATGGGGAATTTCACCCTCCCTCTCTCCTCAACACGTTTTTGGCTCATCTGGATGAATTTTGGTGGATGCTTCAGTCAACAGGCTGAGGTGTCAGTCAGATCAGCCCCCCGTTTGATAGTTGCACTCAGTGAGACTCAGATCTGGCTTAGCTAGACATAGATCAAGCATTAATGGACTCTCCATCAGCTGATTTCATTTGATTCCATGAGGATTTGTGCCCCCCCTGGGCTGGATCTCATGTATTTTGTATATATCCAAGCATAACCTCCTCTTCCAAGCTAGTTAGAGCTGGACTGAAGGGCTTGCCATTGTAACTGTGTACTGATCTTCATTTGTTGAAATAAAGAGAAGCTTTGGAGGCTCAATTGTGGAGTATATTTCATGTGTGGATTGTGATTGTCATGCTGCATTCGAGGTGAAACTGCTATTTTCCAATTTTTTGCACTTAACTATTGTCTGCCTGAATGGTTATTGAGATCATAAGGATAGTTCATTGTAAGTAAGCTTACTTACTTCTATTTGCTGCATATGTTTGAAAGAGTTAATACCTGGATGTTAAATAAGATTATTTGCATGCTGTATCATCCCCTTCTCATATGTATCTTCAGATTTGATAGTTCTATTTGTAGGAGTTGTGTTGTAGCTTACAGGTTTACCGTGACTGGAAGATCTATTGATTTGGAAGATCTATTGGTTTAGGTTTGATTCCATTGATTTCCAGTAGATATTGCTAAGATCGTGACCCTTGGTGCTTCACTACCAAGTTTTCTCTGCAGATCTGCTTCAACAACAAGCACCTTTCTTCCCCTCTCTCTCCTTTAAAAAATCTTAAATCTTCCTCAAATTGGTTACTTTAAAGGTTTCTTATTTCTCTGATCTATCTCATTAAGAAAAATACACATAGATCTAATTAGTAAGATCCCTTCCAAAATCTAGATATTAGTTTTTTTTGCACATAAAGTTCAATTTCAAGAGATCTAGCTAAAACTACCTTAGTTTCGCAAGTATTTTAGTGAAAATTCATAGCTTGCTGTTAAGGTAGTTTCATTTGCTGTACGATAAGTTTAATATTATGCAATATCAGTGCATTTTTGTTGGCTGCACAAACAGCAAGACAAGATCCCAAGGAAATCTTGCTTTCTTTGGTTCCTTTCTTGCCTGTTTAGCTAGTTTCAACTTCATTTTTTGTGAGATAAGGTAGGCTGATCCAAAGGTACTCTTAAAGTGTTTTTGGGAATTTGTTATTGAAACATGCTCGTTCTCTTTTAGCAGGTCTGACAGAAAAGAAAGGAAGCTGCTGTCCGAAGAAGTTCTTGGAGGATTTTCTTTTAAACAAGAACATCCAGTTTAAAACTTATTAAAATTTACAAGACTCCTGTGTGTATGCTCTGCACTTGGCTATGGTTCATCCGATCAGTCAAGCTGTATCAAAAGTACTTGGGTGACTAGCATAATTAGGACTCACTCTCCCAATTGAAAAACCATCAGGTGAAAATCCAACACCTAGATCAAACCTCTACGATGGCAAAATACCCAAAGGAAGCGGGAACTTCTGAAAAGTGACCTCCGGGCACCGATCTCTGTCACACCCTAACGGGTGCATTACGAACAATACCCCCAGAGACTCCATTTCAGCCCACATATTCCTTGCGGGTATCCGTAAAGGTTTTGTTTTGGACATACTCCAAGTACTCTTGGGTATATTAGGAGTCCCCCTTGTGCCTAATTTAATCAACTCATACTTCAATTTTAACTTAAAACATACCAAGATGCAATCGCAAAACATTCACTCCAAGCACATGTAAGCACATTGATATTATTGATTTGACTCCATTTTAAGGCACTGGTCATTTTTTGCTTCATATATATATTGTGTATCAGCTTTGTGCTTTCGTGTGTTTATTTTCGTATCTCGTCATCTTTAATTGTCCATAGTTAAAATATTCAAACTCCTAAGTAACCGATTCAGTTTAACATCATCACACTAAGAAATCATCCTTAGTAACTTAATAGGGTCTACCCCCCTTGGCTTCATTAGGAGTTGAGCCTAAACGGAGGAGTGAAGAACAAGGTGATAGCCTTGACTCGAGACTTGCCCCCAAGGACACATCGAGTGGCTTGAAGATTTCTGCCATGTGACCCATGTGTGTGAAAAGGCGGAAACACTTTTTGGCGCCGTTGCCGTGGATAAATATTTTTATTCCCGAGTACGACTTAGCTTAACTTTTTTCTAAACAACTAAAAAGATAAAACAAATTTGATTGATCTAGTCTTTAAAAAACATAAAAATTAAAACTCGATCCATCTAGCGACTCCACTGTCTAACATCCCTTCAATAATTTCTACCCAAAGAAATCGCCGACAATTATTCAATCCTCTCCCTGATCCCGAAGGGTTTATTAGGGAAAGATTGAATAGGCAGACCTCTCATAGAAACCTTGAATATTTAGGAGACCAATCCCTCTCAGATATCCATCACATATTTGTAGAGAGTCATGTTCACTAATCTCAAGAAATGACGGAATTTTACAAACCCCTTGACTTTTCTCAGATAACAGGTAGTCCTCATTACATTCCGAATGATGCTATCAAGAAGCTCCCAAGGTTCGAGGGAAATAATGCTACCACTGCCAAGACTCATCTCCGAAAGTTTGAAAGGCACCTAGTCAGTTACTGCGATAATGTTGCCTCTAACCATGAAGATATCAAAATGAAGCTCTATGCTTTATCCTTAGAGGATGATGCTACGGAATGGTATGAAAACCTTGGTGATGATTCATATAAAACCCTTAATGAATTCCTAGAAGGTTTTAAGAAGAAATGGGGGGAAAATAAAGAACCAAGACATCTGCTTGCTGCCCTCCGTAACATAAAGAAGATAGAGAATGAAACCATTGATGAATTTAATACTAAGTTCAGGCGTGTGGTTGCTGACCTACCTAGAGAAATCAAGCCAAGGGATTCCTCCATCCTCATATATTACATCGAAGCTTTCACTGGTGATTTGAGGTACCAGTTAAGGGACAAAGAGCCGGTTGATCTAAAAACTGCTCAGGAATTGGCCGAGAAAATAGAAAGGAATATGCAGTCTTCAGGTAAATCCAACATTCCAGGTTACACTAGGGGAAACACTTCATACAACGAATAAAAGGTAAAATCATTTGAATTAGAGTAAAATGCAACCTCTAAAGACCCCATGGAAAAGGTAACTAGCCTATTGGAAAAATTCATGACAAGCCAATCTGAGCAATTGAATAAAATTCAAAACAGAATAGTCACACTAGAG
This sequence comes from Pseudotsuga menziesii, assembly GCA_001517045.1. Taxonomy (NCBI): domain Eukaryota; kingdom Viridiplantae; phylum Streptophyta; class Pinopsida; order Pinales; family Pinaceae; genus Pseudotsuga; species Pseudotsuga menziesii. The sequence goes on along the minus strand of LPNX011102061.1, from coordinate 1,967 downwards.
AGAAATAGTGGACCTAGGAATTTTCAGCCAAAACAGAATCAAGTGTATCAAAAGAAGTTTCCTCAGCAAGAGCCTAGGATTCCAAACCAGTTAGACTCAACTAACCTGGTAGATGAAGTAATTCCATGGTGTAGACCTTGTGAGCAATTCCACCCAGAAAACACTTGCTACATAGCAAACCAAATTATAGAACATGGGATGGCGGAGGTTAGTAATCAGGAAATAACATCAGACGAGGTTGATCATGTGTACATGGTAGGCTGAACCTACCCTCTATCAAACCAGCATTGGCAGTAGGCCAAGGATTATGGTTTCGAGAAGGATCTCCTATCTAACTTTTATAGTGTAATCCCTCCTCCGGAAGCAATTAAGGAAATGAAGGAGGCCAGGTTCAAGGGGGCTGTGTATCAAAGGAGAGAAAAACAATCACCATCTAAACATTACAAGCCTGAGGATGAAACCATTGCAGAATCTTATAGTGAAACTTATGATGAAAACTGTAATATACATGATGGGACGCCTATGTGTTCTCCATATAATGATGATAGTCCGGAAGGTTTACTACCTTGTGACCTTTTCTCTGAAGAAGATGAGTATGAAAATGAGGACAAGTATAGCTTGGAGCATGATACAAGTGATGAAGACTCCCTTATCCCCGACAAAGATGTTGATGAGGAGTCCTGGACATTCATGGAAAATCTAGTCTGTGACATGAATAAAGAGGAAAATGATGAACCAGAAACTTTTGATGGTTTTGTTGATTTTTCTGTCTATGGCATATCTAAAGGAGAGAGCATGGACCATGTGGCCTTGGGAAACTTTGATATGAAAAAGGATCATGCAGTTTATCCATATGATCATTCAAAGGTATATCATGCAGAGCCACACAAAGGTATCAATAATGAAGACATGGAGAAGCAGTGTTGTCAAAAGATAGATGTGATGCAGTTATTAGAAAATCAGTCTCAACCATCTTTTTCACATATAGAGGCTCCTTATGATTTGCAGCTACTTGGGGCTTGTGGAACGAGTTATCATTTGATAAACCCCGGTGATCAGTATGATGATGTAGTCAGTCTGCCCCATCATTCTGATTGGTATATCAGTCCTATCCAGTCATGGATAGAAGCAGCCTGCATGAGCACATACAAGTTGGGGAAGCATTTTCATGACATTATTCATGCCTATGATTTCCCATCCATCCCACCCCTTCCGGATCATCACACAGGTTTTCATTTTCTGAATAAAATATCCTTACTTTGGCTGGTAACCAAAGACAAGGAATTTTTTTATGTTAATAAAATTATTAGGTGGTTACATTGGATTTCTGATTACAATTAACCCTTTTTTATATCATGCTTAGAGTAGGAAAATAAGCTCGTTGAAAGAGAGAATTTACTTTCTGCATTTCTATTTTATACTTAGCTATAATAAAACTTTGCTTCTTTTAGTTAGTTACATTTATGTTGTTTAAATAAATCAACTTAGTGGTTCATTTGGTTTTTTATAAAACTTGTGCTACTGAGGTTTTTCTTGTCAAGTTGAGATGTTTTTACAGGGTATATAAACTAGAGATTCTGGTGTTCTCATATCCTCTTCTTGCCTTAAAGACCATATCGAGCACACGTCCCACAGTTGGAGCCAGAATGTTACCACCTAAGTTGTACTTAGTGGTTTTTTATCAAGTGAGCCTGGTGAACCTGACAGGGTTGACTTGTTCGGACTTCAAAAAGACCTTTGGAAGTACTTCTGGGAAGTGCTTGTTGTATCATATCACATGTTCATACCCCATGGGGGAATTGTAATAAATGTTCTAGCATGATAGTGTCTATAAAAGACTCGGTCTCTTAGGCTTCATTTGTCAATCTGATCAGCCCAGGGTGTTTTTTCCCTTGGTTATTATTGGTTTTTGAACAAACGACTGATAATTTCTGAGTTTTTCACTCCATACCTCCAAAGTTGGGGTG